>OY293313.1:10622446-10979080 GCA_958502075.1 Orchestes rusci | reverse complement strand
CGCCCGGACTATAAGTATTCGTTGCCCCGCGTTTGACAGCTCCCATCGTATCAATATAACTTGGATACGATACAAGCTGTCAACAATTTCAATGTCAAGGCTAAATAAATAAATCATTTAAGCAATGGGAAAAACAAGTTTTTGTCGCTTCTCGTCGTTATTTAGTTCTCTGTCCACAGGCGTGACAAGTTGTCATTGTTACCATGACTGCAATACGCGCATTGCATTACAAAGAGATCAAGAGGTTTGAATTTTGAAAAATCTCGGATTATAATTCTGCATATTTTGGAATGACAAGTGTGACACATCATGATGTTCAGGAAGTCAGGAGCTATCCAAAAATGCATAAAAAAAGTTGGGTTTGTATTTGAAAAAATTAAGTTGATGATGGTTGCGGAAAATCGAAACGTCGGATATAAATTCCGACCACCCTACCTTCAAGAGGAGAAAAAGTGGCCATGAAAATGTGCCACTCGTTTTCAATAATTCCTTCAAACTAACTCAGGAGGAAATAAAAAAGAATTTTGAAAAAATTGATTTTTTCCGGATATCTCCGGAAGTGCTCCGAATTTTTTAAGTTTCTCTGCGGCATATTATTGAGTGCCAAAATGCGCAACTTTGCCTCCATTTAACCGACGCTGTATCTCTTATGGTTTAGGAATTAGCAATGCTATCCCATCGAATTTGTGACACCCTGTATATTTGACATATACAAGGTGCTCAGTTTTCCCTAAGCTGGACCCAACTTTTCAAAATTAAATTGAACAACCTGTATATTATTTTAGAATCAAATTAGTTGGTATCTCTGAAAGTCAGCATAATGAATCTTCGGAGAATATGATCACAAAAATCAAAAAGCAAAACAATTTAAGTGATGACGCCCATCTCAAAGTATAAAGAAAGACTCAAATTATTAATACAAGGTTCAATTCAATTCTTGAAATTGACGAAAATGTCTACAAAACTGTGATGGATCATCAAAAGCTGAATATTGGCTGGAGCAGGTGCAAAGTCTATCCAGATTATGGAGTGATACAGTGTTACAAGTGCTGCAAGTTCAGACATGTTCAACAAAATTGTAGTGAAGTTGTGGTATGCCCAATATGTTCTGGGAATCACGAAAGAAAGCAGTGTTCATCTGATCTTAGCAAAAAATGTGTCAACTGTATATCAACAAATGGAAAGTATGGACTCAAGCTGGACACACACCACGCAGCATGGGACAGAGATTGTACAGTGTTCAAAAAATATGAAGACATTCAACGTAAGAAATTGTGCTGAATGAAGGTAACATAGTTTATTCGAATTGTCAGGGTTTGATCAATAATTTGGATGAAATTAAATTTTTAATAAATCAACTTAAACCATCCATTCTTTGTCTTTCCGAAACACATATCACTGATCATTTTGAGGATAATCATATAAATATAAATGGTTACAGAAGAGTGCATTGCATCAGTAACAATAGCAGAACTGGAGGTGTGTCTTTTTTTGTTAAAAATAAAATCAAGTTTAAAGTCATAATTGATAGGAATGTACTCGATATGCTATGGATACTGACATTAACACTCAATATAGGCAAAAATAACTTAAATCTGACAGTCTTATATCGTTCACCGTCTGGCTCTGATAAAAATTTCATGGATGAATTTGATACAGTGTTGGATGAACTAACGAGTATGAATGGAAGTTTATTGATTGTTGGAGATTTCAATTATGATTTTTTGAAGGTTAACAGTTTTTACACTACTAAATTGAAGAGTTTATTGAGCTCTTATGGCCTTAATCAAATTGTTGATGAGCACACGCGCATAACGAGTAGAAGCAGAACATTGATAGATTATGCAATCACTAATGATAACTCCATTACTTGTAAAGTTCTTTTAACGCCAAAAATTTCTGATCACCAAGTTATCTCTTTAGCAGTTGGAACACCAAAAACACAGAAAAACAAATTAGTGAATTTCAATAAACTAGAATATAACAAGGAAAAATTCTTAGTTGACATATTTCAAAGCGAATGGAACAACAACATCACTAGTACTGACTATCTATCAGACATTCTGATCGGATCTTTTTCAACGTCCCTCGATTCTATGATAAAAAACCAAAGTCGAATCATAAATACTAAATATGAGAACAATAAATGGATCACACCACAGATCATCTTTAAAATGAAAACTAGAAACGAAAAATATAAAGCTGCGGTATTATCAAATGATCAAAACATATGGAATGAGTATAAAGTTTTGAGAAATGAAATCGTAACAATGATAAGATCATCGAAAAATCAATATATGCGTCAGGTATTAGATGATAACAGAAAAAAATCTCAAAAACTTTGGAAGAATTTGAAAACTCTTTTGCCTAACAAGTCCACTGACTTATGTTATATTGAGGTCAACAATACTGTGATATATAAAGACTGTGATATTGTCAATAATTTTAATACGTATTTTATACAAAGTGCAGCTAGTATTTCTGAAAGTGTAATTCCATGCAATAAACACGATCACATTTTATCTTTTATCAATACCTTTGGTGACTTGAGTAAGTTTTAGTCTGTTGATATGTGTTACCTTAGGAAAGTTATGGAAAGTTTGAAAAATACCAAAGGATGTGAAGATCATATATCGACCCATATCTTGAAGGATGCGTTCAGTGTAGTTGGCAATAGATTGTTGGATGTTTTGAATAACTCCTTGACCTATGGCGAATTTCCTCAAAAGTGGAAATGCTCTATTGTAACACCGATTCAAAAAGTTCCGAACACCACAAAAATTGAAGAATTTCGACCAATAAACAAAATGCCACCTTATGAAAAAGTGCTAGAGATTATTGCGAAGGACCAAATTACATCATTCTGTAATAAATATTCAGTGATCGACGAGAGACAATCAGGTTTTAGAAATAATCATTCGTGTGAAACTGTGATAACACAAGTTTGCGATGAATGGATGGATCAAATCGATGATGGAAATTTCATTATAAGCATATTTCTAGATTTTCGAAGAGCTTTTGAAACCATCAATCGTGAACTAATGCTCAAAAAATTGTATAAAATTGGAATCAGAGGAACAGTGCACAAATGGATATCCTCATACCTCTCAAATCGCACCCAAAAAGTCCAACTCCACAGTATCACATCACATGAGGAAATAGTAACATATGGTGTTCCCCAAGGAACGGTTTTAGGACCTCTTTTATTTTTACTATATATAAATGATATATTCCAACAAGTGAAGTTATGTAACATTAAGTTGTTTGCGGATGATACTATGTTATATGCTTGTGGATCTGATTTGAATTCAATGTTAGAACGTATCAACTCAGACCTTCTCAGATTACAGAATTGGTTGAATGACAACAGTATGGCACTAAACGTACAAAAATGTAAATATGTAGTTTTTGGGACAGAGAAAACATTGAGAAAGCTAAATGATTCTAATATCAACATAAATATAAACGGACAAACAATAGAGAGGGTACGAGTTATTAAATATCTGGGAGTTATGCTCGATGAAAACTTGAGCTTCGATGAGCATGCCGACTATATGTGTGGTAAAATGTCCAAAAAGATTTATTTTTTGCAAAGAATTAGTAAAGACTTGTCACTATTTGTTAAATTGCTGATCTACAAATCGATTATCGCGCCACATTTGAACTATTGTCCAACAATGTTGTTGAACTTAAAAAAAGGTAAAATTGCGCAACTTCAAAGAGTTCAAAACAAAGCGTTGAGAACTATATTGCAATGTAATAGGTATACTCCAGTTAAGTTAATGTTGGATACGGCACAAGTAATGAGTGTGGATCAAAATATATTTTTTAAAACCATGATATTTGTATTTAAAATGATAAATCACTTGGTACCAGATTATTTATGTAGAGAGTTAGTATATGTTAATGATGTACATTCTTACAACACAAGAAACAATTCAATCTTTTATATTCAAACTAATCGCTTGGAAAGAACCAATAAAAAATTATTTTATACTGGTCTCAAAAATTTTAATAGTTTACCCTGTGATATTAGAAATATACAAAATTTAGATCAGTTCAAGAACTGTATCAAGTGCTATGTTTTGGAAAATTTTAATATGTAGTGTTGTCCCATATAATATAATATGTTAGTATATTCTGCTGTTTACAATGTATTTTATTTATATGCGTGTATTTATATTTTATCATTTATTTTTAAAGACATTGTTGTTTTTTAATTTTAATTCTTCATTCAGCATTTGTTTTTTATCTTGTTCGTTATAGGTACATTAGGTGTTGTATTATTATACATTACAAAATAAAGATAACTTTCTATAGGATGTCCTATCCGTATTTCCAATAGTGTGGGCTCTTATGGCGATTTTGTTTTTTTTTTTGCAAAAAACGCATTTATTTCAAGTAGTGAAAAAAATATAGGTGCATAGTGACTCTGCCAAATTTTTCCTGCACACAAAACTATAGCTTATCAATCCAGTTGGTTAGGATGGCTGGCAATTATACAGAGTGATGTCAGAAGTTGAACCCAATGAGGACATACAAAATCATCAATGAGTGGAAAATGTTAAATAGAACACCCTGTATATTATTACGGATTTTGATTGTTCATCAAAAATAAAGGTTAGTTTGTATGAAATAATCTATGCCTATCTCTAGCCGTTTAGAAAATATTCGCTATCTAATCCTTTTTATGCAAAAAAAAACTTTTTTTGTAAATTCAGTGAGGAAAAATATTATAATATTTTCAAAAAAACTTCAAGACATCAATATTCTTATGGGTAGAGTGAGGGAAGAAACTCAATTGTCAACAGAAGTCACTCAGTCAGAGATGCCTTGAGAAAACTGGAAATCATCTATACAACTTGTATGGCCCAGAATGGAGGACCTGTAGGACATTTACTTCAAATCTTTGTTGGTGATTTCGTTTAATCAGCGTTATATTATTATGTATGTATTTGTTTAGTTTGTGTTGATACATACTCATGGTGGTGGACGATTGTGGGAAAATCGTTAGGAATTTGGATAATTTTTTTTTGTACATTATAGTTGGTCAAAGAGGCTATGTTTTGAAAATATACCCATTGAACTGGGTGTCCCAAAAAGTTTGTGGCAAACTAAACCTGTAAATGTGAGAGTTCTAATCATTTCACCCATCTCGTACGATCGTTGTGATAGAAGGTTTGTTGGGTCTAAAACTTAACATAATGAAGGAATGGGAGGCGATCAAAGTTGAAAAAGGACTCATAGTTTGGCCATTTTTTAAGCAAAATGGGAAAAAGTATCGAAAAACCAACTGACCCATAGAACATTACTTATCCTTGAACACAATAATGACATGCACTTTGGATAAAATTATTTGTTATTATACAGGGTGGTCAAGTTTTGTGAATACCTGTACACAATTTTTTTAAATGGAACACCCTGTATATTATATTTTCATCTTAAAGATAACATCATTAGCTCTATAAAAACACCATACATCATACCTTTCTGATCAATAGTTTTTTCGGAAATCTCGCGGACGATTTCCGGAAAAACTATCGAGTTTCCTCATTGTACTACAAATTATTACCCAGTTTATAAAACTATAGGTGGTCATGCATGAAACCATGACAACATCAGGAATTAGTTGTTTAATTGATTAGCAATTAATTAATTAATTAGCAAGTAGGTATCCAAAAGTTTCCTTTTTAATTCAAAGTACTGACACTCAACTTGAAAATAATGGATTATGCTTGATTATACCACCGAACAAGCAACAATAAGAAGGCCAACTCTTAACTTTATTGTGTAGCAGCATCAAGAGACAGCCCGCCAAACTATTCAGGAGCACATCGTTTTCGTAGCACAAAACAGACGTGCCCGATATTTGAAAATCACAAGTTAACAGTGGTTCTTATAGTAAACTGATAACGTCGGTCGTTGAACTGACCGACATTCTTGGACCGGGTGGACGGGGTATGGTGTTGGAACTTTGGCACTCCTCGGGTCGGTTTCGCGCGCTTGGCAGAGTGATCCTCCTTATTGTTATTTGTTCGGTGATTATACGTAGAAGCTTTGACTAGTTATCAATATTTTGTTTCAATCGTGATATTGTCATGGCTTCATAGCCACATAATTTTATAAACTGAGTAAATAATGATGAAACTTTGTATTCGTGAGTTATTTCTGAAAAAAACTAATGATCAGATGGTGATTATTGGTGATGTATGGTGTTTTTTGAAAGCTAGTGAGGTTATCTTCAAGATGGAAATATAATATGCAGGGTGTTCCATTTGAAAAAAATTTATACAGGTCGTGTTTTCAAAACCTGAGCACTCTGTGTAATAACAAATAATTGTATTTAAAATGTATGTGATCATTGTGTTCAAGGATAAGTCTAGGCGCATATTGCGCACAGTAAGCACATGGCAGGGCAGCACAGGACTGCGCAAAGAATTTAACTGTATGGCCCAGTATTGTGTCACAGAAGTGTCAATAGTTTGATATTGTGGCGATTGTGCGTTCCTTTAAGGAGTAGATGGTAAACAATGCCAGATTATCTTGATTATATTTAATATTTCTTATATTCATATACTGACAATGGCTGGTATCGAAAAACACAATATGTCTACGCACTCATTCGATCAGTTTTTCTTATATTGATTCCTTATTTTGGAACACGTTTGCAAGTCAAAAGCACAAAATGACACTGGACGTTACTTTTCACGCATTTTCTGTGTCAGATCCAACGCGACGTCGTTGGTCAGATCCACAGCCGGCGTGCGCCACAGTTCTACCCTGCCCTGCGCTGTGCATCAAGATGCGACGTTACATCAGAACACATGATTCACATAAACTTTGCTGCGCTGCGCTGCTCTGCCCTGCGCTAGCTGCGTTTCAATTTGCGCTGGGCCTGCGTATTGTTTTATAGGTCAGTTTGTTGGCTATAAGTCCTTTTTCAACTCTGATCGCCTCTCATTCCTTCATTATAAGTCTTGGAACCAACAAACCCTCGAACAAACCTTATATCAATATGGTCGTACAAGATAGGAGAAATGATTAGAATTCCTTTATACAGGGTGTTCCATTTAAAAAAAAAATAAGTTCGCCACACATTTTTTGGGACACCCTGTACTATGACTATATTTTTAAAACATAGTCTTTTTGACTAACTATAATATACAAGAAAAATATTCAAATTCCTCACCATTTTTCCACAATCGTCCACCCCATCTTGGTTGCACCACCCTTGAATTCAACTTTTGAAATCACCCTGTATAATTGGCAGCCATTTTAACCAACTGGAATGATATATCATAGTGTTGTGTGTGGAGAAAAGTTGGCGGAGTCACGAAGTACTATGCACCTATATTTTTTTCTAGTACTAGAAATAGATACATTTTTTGCCAAAAAAATCAAAATTGCCATTGTAGCCAAACTATTGGAGATAAGTATAGGACATCCTATAGAGAGTCACGTTTATTTTCTATGCAGAATTCATTTTTGAAATAGTATACAGGGTGTTCCATTTAATTTTGAGAAGTTGGGTCCAGCCCAGGGAAAACTGAGCATCCTGTATATTATGTCAAATATATTTATCAATAAAGTTCCTTTGAAAACAAGAAGACTTCATATTTAACTTTCTCTCGTAAATCGCATATCTTCCGAAATAAGGTAGTAGAGGATCTTATGTGGGACACCCTGTTAATATCAGTTGTTCTCCATCTGAATCAATTCGATTTTCGTTCTTGACTCTTGGTTTATTGAAACATCCGTATAAGGATACATGCCACCAAAAATACGGTAACTAGGCTGGGGCCTTTCAGGATAAGTTTCCAAATATCTTTTACCAGCAAAGCGTGAAGTCCTATTATAAGAATGAGAAATTCTCATCATGTCTCGCTTTTCTAAGGCAGAAAATTCCATTTTTATAACAACGCACACCAATAATTTTAGAAATAAATGCATATTATAGAACAAAAGATTTTTTTGAATCCTTAGCAAATTTTGATGCTGGTCCTCGAATGCCGAAACGTCGGATTGAAATCTCGATGACGGCCTCTTGTAGAGGAGAGAAAATATCTTTTCTAATGAAGTCAGAAAAAAAGTAAAATTATAAATGACAAATTTAATTTTTTCGGATTTCTCCGTTAATACCTACTTGGAATTTTAAAACCTTCTAACCGGCATATTGTAAAGCATCAAAATGCACAACCTTGCCATGCTGTACAAAAGTCGACGTTCAAAATGCTAGAACCCTCGTCAAAATCCGTTTATCCGTTTCAAAGTTACAGCTTATTGAAAATGGGAAAAGAATTGCTATGCTCTTAAATATGTAGGTATTACACCAGTCATAGATAATCCATTGTACGTATATCTTGGTCACCAGCAAGTTACATAGCAACACGCTTGGTGGCATTGCGCTGAGAATACTTTAGTCTGAAATACTGGGTTTTGAATATCGAGAAAATTAGACAAAACCCATTCAGGAACAAGTTTTTGCTTCTCATGTTTCAAACTGTATATATTTTTCTTCAAAAAAACCATAGTTTTGAGTACAATAGAATTTGTTTTTAGTGGAAATTCCCGAGATCCCATCGAAATGTATAGCTTTGGAAAGAACAGTTCAAGTGAACTGCCAAGTCCAATATATAGACTTTGAGGGAAGAAGCGATGGAGAATCATTAACTAAAATCCTTTCACAACTAAAACCAAGAAGAGTTATAGGTAAGTTTATTCCTTTCACTTCTGTCCGATTTATCAACAAATTGACTTGAAAGAATATTATATGCAGTTTGAATGTTCTAAATTAGTTACTTTTTAAATGTCATTTTATCATAAGCCATAAGCGCTTTAGTAGTTCTTGCATATTCCAGACAAAAAAAATGATTCTATTATCGAAATTTACAGTGGTTCATGGAACACCTGAGAATACAGAAATCATTGCCAAACACTGTAGAGATAACATTGGTGCGAGGGTTTTCACTCCAGAGAAAGGAGAAATGGTGGATGCCACAAGTGAAACCCATATATATCAGGTGTGCAGTTTTACAGTTTCAGTTTTTAATGTCAAACCAGATGAAATTTCTTGTTGAAAGCAGTCGAACTTCTGAATAGGGATGAATAAATAGATAGCGTCAGAAACTTTCCGGTTACTATGCAGGAATTGTAGTCGGAGCGCCTTCAAGTGCTGGTCTAGTTGGGTTCCTTGTTGGTGATGTAGGCTGACCTGAATTTCGAGTATTGACACATGACCTCAACATTATCATTTGTCAAAATATGAGCTTTAATAAAACTGTTGCACCTCTGGTCCCTTATCGTTCCGACTAATATAACATTTCATCATACAGGTTAGGCTCACCGATCCGCTGGTATCACAACTGCGATTCCAGAAAGCAAAAGACGCAGAAGTTGCTTTTATAAATGCGCAAATAAGCGTTCGTTCAATGCAAGCTGATGCTCGGAGGATGGATGCCGATAATGAGCCAATGGAAGGTAAATACATTTTGCTTTCATTTTCTTTCTCTTTTAAGAGGTCTGTTCAGTTACCATTTTTGTGGGAAACGAGGCATACAAATCCATTGAAAATATGGGAATATTTCAGATATATTATATTGTACTACATCGCTACTTCGTTAAATGTCCAATATAATATTTCTAAAATATTTTCAAATTTTCAGTGGATTTGATGGCGCCACTTTCTTGCTGTTTTATGCCCCATTTTCCACTTAAATGTTCACTGAACTCTTATTAATCATTTTATTACCAAAAACAAAAAAACATAATCGCCAATGTAAGGAAGGAAACGTAAAAATGACAAAGCTCATTTGGACTTATTTATTCTAGTTGACGAAGAAGACAATCACATGCTGACCTTGGAGCCACTTTCGGGAAATGTCACTCATGAGCCCACCTTTATCAATGAATTGAAGTTATCTGACTTCAAACAAGTATTGGCCAAATCTAACGTCGGTTCAGAGTTTTCTGGCGGAGTATTATGGTGCTGCAATGGGTCAATCGCAGTTAGAAAGGTAAGATTCAGTTGTTGTAGATCATACATTTCCTTAAAAAAAAACTGATTGGATACAATCATAATAATTTAGTTATGACGCATACGAAAAGAATTATTACTTGGAAAATCGAGATAGCTTGAGAGATCATGTTTGTGATGAATTGGGGATACGATACAGTATCATATTGAGGAAAATAACATGTAGATCATAATAGTACCATGTAAATTCATAATAAACAGTAGAGGGGGAATTTATTCTATAGAGCATAAGAAATACATAGAAATACATTCTATCAACAGATTTCATTTGCTCATCAAAATCCTATAAAAACGTATTTCATTCTTCATAAGAATTTCGGTTGTCAAGGGTCGTTAAAGTTTATAGACCGGTTCAAAGCATCATAACTTTGTTGTACGTTGAAACTGCCGGAGCAACATTTTTCTATTCTATAATAGAAAGGAAAGTTTCAATGTATAATCTGCAAAGATATTTTCAGAATTTCAGATGGTAGAAAAAAATTTTTTTTGAAAGACAGTAGTATATCAGTATTCTCATTCTAGGTGGACACTGGAAAAATTGTGATTGAAGGTTGCATCTCCGAGGATTACTATCGAGTACGAGATCTTCTCTATGAACAGTTTGCGATTTTATAAGTTTTGTATGTCCTGATTTTTGTATTTATAAGTAGTATGTAAAAAAAAATGTTTTTTAGTAAAGAATGGATTTAATGTTTTTTTTATGAAGTTGAGGTCCTACATGTTTAAAAAATATCCTGAAATTCAGAAACATGATAACCTAGTCCCATCGTATTGACTCTTATTTATCAAATCAGAAAGTGAATAGCAAAAAAGTGAGAAGTGGGAACCAACATGAAAGGCTCTACATAATCAAGGCTTATAACATAGTCATATTTCTGAGGAAGGAGAGAAGCATGAAAGAAGAAAGATTCAAACGCTAGAACCAGCCTATACAAATCATCAAACATGAAGAAAGACAAGACAAGATGCAACATTCTGGAAAAAAAGTCTACGTAGCCACATCATTCATGATTGCCATAGAGAGGTTTTAAAGGAAAATTACTTGATAGATACAAACAATTCAATGGCAAACCGAATCACCAATTTGGATAAAAGCTATAAATCCAAATATACTCAAAGGAACTAAACATCCAAGACTCTATCAAGCTTGAGAAAGGATGTGGCATTCTTCAGAAATCATTGCCATTAAAGAAGCAGCCAACCTGCTGCAAAGATTGGACAAAACATCAAAAGTCCTCACAATCTATGCAGACAGCTAAGCAGCGTTCAGACTACTAGAATCAGATACAGTAAGGTCAAAGGTAGTGATGAATGAGTTGCCGTGAGACATTGTCCTGGATCAGGAACAAGAAGCTCGTTCTATGCTGGGTTCCAGGACATAGCAATATTGAAGGAAAGACGATGGCAGATGGACAGGCAAAATTGGGACTAAGAAAGGACGAAGCCGAAATGGAAAACAAATCGCTACCAACGATCAAACTATTTAAATTCAAATTCAAATTCAAATTGTTTATTCATGTTCAGTGCATTTTTAAAAATGCTTACATTTATTGAAAGATACAGTAGATAAAAACATGGTAAAGCTACACAGCGTGGAGCAGTCGAAACGACTGCAACACATCGAGAGCTCTGAGGCCAAACTTGGAAACGAAAAAAAACAGGGAAATTACTAGAGCAGAGTAAATCCTCTGTGAGCACCCTTGTGGGAGTGATCACAGGACACTGAAATCGGAACCATGCTCCGAATATGGGGCCTAGGAACTGATGATCTCTGCAAGGGCTGCACCGAGGAGGATGAAACGATAGAACATCTACTGTGCTACTGCCCAACTCTGGAAGAAGGAACCCTCAGAAAGGCTGCAGGTCAAGACCGAGGGACACCTCTTCAAACAAGGGAACACAATGGACCATTTGGCCTCCTAGTGAAAGCCATGCGAAGCAGGATACTGCGGGGCAGGTCATACCCTTCGCAACCTTACCTAACCTATAAATCCGAATTTAACGAATTCTACCCAAAGTCCTAGATCTCCCACATGATTGAGCAGTAACTAACTGAAAAAACAAATATAATTGAGATTCCGGAAAACAAATCTGTAAGGTAGCACAAAAACTACTTATGATCCAACCAAAACTACTATTATGAACCAAACACTTGAATCAGTCGAAGAAAAACTTATTAATGTTGGAAACATGGTGAGTGTCCTGAAATCTGTACGATTGCACAATCTGTGCAGTTTCGAGATCATCTCATCTGAATTATGTAAAAATCATACAGGATGTTTCGAAAACATGTTGCCAAACTTCAAGGGGTTACAAAAATATTTCGATAGACCCCAAACTGTCCAGTCCAAAAGTTGAATATCTAAAGAGATACAGGGTGTCAAAGTTGGATCTTAGTTTTTGATATTTTTAAATAAATTTTGAAATAATCAAGTTTTTTTTTGAAATTTGATATATGAGGATTGTTTGACACGCGAAATTCAAATCTGACCTTGATTTGGCTCTTACTTCTAGGGGCGCCACTTACACACCTTTTCACTCATTCAAATAGTCATAACCTTTTTGTATGCACTCGTACCTTTTAAAACAAAAACTTTATTTTTCCGGAATATTTACATAAGAAAGGTTTACTTTGTAAGAGTGGGTACGCGTAACCTTTTCCAATAGATTCGCACTTGAAGTAATCCATGCAGTGTGATTTTGACTGGAAAATTTTGAAAATAGACATAGGCGGCGCTGAAAACGACGTTATCATGCTAATTAAGACATTTGTATCAATATTTTTTAATAAAAAAAAAATTAAACTCAATTTTGTCCTTTTTATTTCTTTTTATTGTTCTGTTATTTTTCATTTTTAATTTTTTTTTCTATAAGAAACATTGGAAGTTCAACAGACTGTCAAAATTATCATGATAACGCCGTTTTCAAACCACACACGTTTATTTTCAAAATTTGCCACTTGAAACCACATTGCATGTATTACTTTAAATGCAAATGCAAAATGCAAAGATTTGAATTTCGCATGTCAAACAATCCTTATGTACCAAACTTCATCAGAATAACTTCATTATTTCAGAAGTTATTTAAAAAAATCAAAAATCAACATTTAACTTTGATACCCTGTATCTCTGTCAATATCAACTTTCGGAATAAGCAAGTTGGGATCTATCGTAATATGTTTGTGTAGGGTATAACCCCTTAAAGTTTGGCAACATGTTTTTGAAACACCCTGTATATTTAAGAATTCGCAGACATAGAAAAACAACTTATCGCTACAGGAAAATTAACTCACATAACGGATAAACTTCAGGTTATGATGGAAACCTAGTTAAATTATGTTTTTACCAAGAAAGTTTTGGGATAGTCCTGATATTTTGGTTTGATAATCCGAATTTCGTGACGCAACATTGCAAAAATGCAGAAGAAGGTAAGAAAATCACACTTTTTTTGTTTTCTGGCTTGTTACTCGGAAACCATCAATTTTTTGCAAATAACCTTTCTATTAAAAATAAAAATAAATAAAATTTGGTGCAAATTTTATCACTTTGGTTTTTTTCTTAGGCTCAATCGTTTATCGAAATTTGGGGGTCTTGTGTCATTTAGCGACCCACGCATTTCACACTTTTTTTGATATGGATTGATAGTAGACTCTCTAAAACATATTTTAACAAAAAAAAGTTGCGGTATTTTCAGTTTATTTAGATAAAATGAACAAAGGTAAATTTTCTCAAAATCTAGTGAAGCACTGCCAGAATTGTTTTTATATAGGAGTCTACAATCCCTATAACTTGATTTGTCAGTGCAAAAATGTGAAAAACTAACGTTTTAATTGAAAAAAAAATTAAAGAATTCAAAGCCGCCATAACTCAAAATAGACAATAGCATGGATCAACGCTCACAATGGTTGAGCCGGTTGAACGGATGAGCGATGTTGCCAAGTGTTGAAAAAAGTAAAGGCTGTCAATATGTCGAAAATTACTTTGATTTTTATTATCATATTAAAATAATGACTGAAAAAAAAAATCAAAATAAGTAATTTTCAACTATTTATTTCAAAGAATTACCTGAGGATTAAAAGTGGTTGCGTATCACACTTACCTATAATCTAACCATATTATCCAATAATTAACTCAAACAACAAAGCAAAATCAACCAAACGAAAAATGTACCTAATCATACTCAAATGATGTCGCTCACGCGAAATCAAATTTTTGCCAAACTAAAGCAAGCTAACCAAAACTAACCAAGACAAACTCAAAATAACCAAATCAACCCAGGCTAACCAAACCAACCCAAACTAACCAAACCAACACAAACTAACCAAACTGATCCGAACTAACCCAAACTAACCAAAAACAACCCAAACTAACCAAAACCAACCCAAACTAACCAAAACAAACCCAAACTAACCAAAACTAATCAAATCTACACCAACCAAAACTTATTCAAACTTACTAAAACTAACCCAAAGTAACCAAAACCCACCCAAACTAACCTAAACTAACCCAAACTAACCAAACCGACCCAAACCAACCCGAACTAACCAAAACAAACTCAAACTACCCCAAACTAACCAAAACAAACGCAGATTAACAAAACTAATCAAACCATCTCAAACTGGCGTGGCCGGTGGATGTTCTCTTAAATATCGTTCAAAAAGTAACGCTCCTGCCCATCAAGATCAGAGTGTTCATTTTTGTGTCGTCTCCACAAACTATCGGTACGTCAAACTGTCAATTGATTTCAGCTTTCAGCTGTTATGATCCCTACTCCATACTAAAAAGTGTACTCATAAAAATCAAATAATGTTGTATTTATGAAAATTCCAGACTAATTTCACATTTTTTCCCAAAATAGAATGTATTTAGCGTCAAGAGTGCCTTATACAGGGTGTCCCAATATTCAACCGACAACGGTTTAGCGGTGATAGAATTCGCATTTTTATGAAACTTGAGATGGGGACATACTGCCCTAAAGTGCTTAGTTTTCAAAATACAGGGTGCCAAACTTTTATTTTTTATTTCAATTTTTGTCAATTATTCCTCATCAAGACGACACAGCGATGCGAAATTACGCATGAGGGAGTTTTTTATGACGAGAAATCCATATTCATTAACGGTTCTGATATCACCAGTAGGAGGGCGCCACCTACGGCACATCGAGCTCATCTAGATTATCAAAACTTTTTTCCAGTTTGGTGCATCGATATGAATATTGAAAAAATCGATTCTTCAACCTTTTTTACGTGAAAAAGGTGTACTTTGTTTGAGTCTCTTGTGTTAACCGTTTTCGAGATAGCCTTCATTGAAATTTCCAATGCAACGGAACGAATTGGAAAAAATTGCAAAAAAATGCACTTTAGGGCTGTATGTTCCCATCTCAAGTTCCATAAAAATGCGAGTTCTATCACCTCTCAAGCGTTGTCGGTTGAATATTGGGACACCCTGTATAAATGCAGTATTTTGGCAGATTTTGAGATAAGAAACTTTACTAAAAGGTTAAAAAATAAGGATAGTTTTGCTTAATTCTCCGAAAAAGCTGAAAATACCGCAATTTTTGTTTGTTAAAATATGTTTTAGAAGGTCTACTATCACTCTGTAGAAAGAATTTAATGAAATGCGTGAGTCGCTATAAGACACAAGAGCCGAAATTTGGCATATTTCGTCTGTCTCCGTTGAAGCCCACTTCTTCCATTCTACAACTCTAATTTATTGATATAGGTTGTACGGTTGTATCGTTCACCTGCTGTGAAAATAAAAGCATGTCTAGTTAATTTTCACCGGATCCCCGTTGATGGTTTCAGGCCTTTCGTATAAGATGAACAAAAGCCCAATGGAGAAAGGAGAAGGAGACAGAACAACCCATTTTCTTGTTCCATATTCCCATATACACGACTACTGCCTACCCATGAGGACTGGTGACCTGAATGATCTGGACCACACTGCCGCTGCCGCTATATTACTATTTACTATACCAGTGTCTATATACAAGACAGTGGCGACGAGTGAGTGCATTATGTCGGCCATTTTGCAGCACGTATAATTTGACATTTTTTACTTATTATTTTGTCATGAAGAAATTACGTTTCCTAGGTTAGAACTTTTTTCTTTTCTCTATGGTTATAACTATGGAGGACAAGACTGTTACTAGGAGAGTAATCGAAATGCATAAAAGTGGTCCAGGTTTCGAATCGTGATTCAGCTTCAATTGTTACCCCCAGATGGCGAAGAGTCGTTGGCGATTTCATGTCAAACAAAAATGTTACCTAGGTAATATAATTGAAACAACGTTACGAATACTCTATCAAAATGCAACAATTTTTATTGGCTAGGTTGCATCAAAACTCTCACTATTTGGTGATAATAGGTATACATTGTTCATGGCTTTCCTGCGGTAACGTCATACTTTTCCGTCTCTCTCTTACACATTGAAAAAAAAAATCACATACGTCTGGACGAAGGTCTCAAGGATCAATTTGACAAATGTCACATGTGGAGCGATCAATCTACGACATACTGCCAAACGTCAGATACTGTGACGTGACCGCAGGAAAGCCATGAACAGACTGTATCATGAAAATATTTCTTGTTATATATTATTCTGAAATTTATAGAATTTTCATTTTTTTTTTAATTGCATTAATTGATAGAGTAACTGAGTGACGTCATATCCTTCATTGACAACAGTCATCATTGAACAAACCATGGGTTTGAAACACGAAACACGATGCTGCGACGACTCACTCAACCTCAATTTTTTCCTTATAGAGAAATGTATTGCATGTGTAAGTGTAATGTGAAGTGGAAATTTGGAAAAAATGAATACAAATGTGATAAAAGTATCTTGACAAATTATTGACAAGCAATAAACGTTATCATCACAATGAATAAATAAAAGCGCTCAGCGCCCTCAAATGAACTAAGCAAAAAGAGGGACAGATTTTCAGGGATATTCGTATGTCGATTCATCTCCTAGTTATAATAGTCCTCCATAGTTATAACCATATACTTATTATAAGTATATGGTTATAACCCACAATTTTGATCTGTCAAATGAACTTTGTTCTATATGTGTCAAATCCAATTAATTATCTTTGATTATTGTGGACGTTCATAATAAATCGGTAAATTTTCTGACAGATTTCATAAAATTTTGTGGAAAAATACATGTTGGACAGAAGAAAATTTGGAAACCCTCACAAACAGGAGGCCTAATTTCCATCATTTCAATGGTGGAATTACTTGAACAAAAAAAATACAAATTTATATTGACTAGTCGCTTTTCCCAAGATTGCTTAGAAAATCAGAAAATCTTTTCTGTGTGCTAAGAAGCAAGCAGATTATTCCGAATGCAGCCCCCGTGAAAAATAATCTCAAATTAATTTCTGTATCCCAATATTTGAAAAACGCAGAGACAAGCAGTTACAATCAAGACGACAGACCAATTAATTGAGGGATTCTTGAACACTATAAAGACTACTAAACATACTTATGACGCAGTGAACCTTCCCATGAATATTCCCTCCAGTTTAAATTTGAATAACAGCGAGTTAAACTCTTTGTATAGTGCTTTTCTTTAATGTCCCCCCCCTTTTATTTTTTGAACGGCTTAGAGACTTCAAATTCTAGGTGATGAAATACAGCTATGTGTTGACAGAAAATTGACATATGAAAAATTCAAGATGGCGGCTGGGCGCCATCTTGGAATGTTTTTTTGAATAGGAATAGGGGTCATGTGACACCTCATTTTGAAGATCCTGATGAGTACTTTATAACCCTTAAATATTGAGTCGATATCTTCAAGTACTACAAAATGGCGATACATTCAATTACTTCATTGATACATACACTTTTTGAAAAAATTCGTCAAGTTCAATTCAAAAGATGCTTTTTTGACATTCTCGTCATTTATTCGTAACCCAAACTTTATGTCAAGAATATTTGCAGAATCTTTTGAATTGAATTTGACGATTTTTTTTTAAAAGTGTATGTATCAATGTAGTTATTGAATGTACCGCCATTTTGTAGAACTTAAAGATATCGACTCAATATTCTAGGGTTATGAAGCACTAATCAGGACCTTCAAAATGAGGTGTCACATGACCCCTATTTCTATTTAAAAAACATCCCAAGATGGCGCCCAGCCGCCATCTTGAATTTTTCATATGTCAATTTAATGTCAAAACATAGTAAACATGCTTGTATTTCAGCACCTAGAATTTGAAGTCTCTAAGTTGAGCCGTTCAAGAAATAAAAGGGGGGGCCATTAAAGAAAAGCACGTTAGGTGGATATACAGGGTGTCCCTGAAATGACTGTACAACGCCTAACCATAAATTCCTTAAGCAAAAATAAGATAATCTAGGCAAACTTACCTATATCCAAAATTGCTTCGTTAAGTCTACAGAGGGCGTCAAAGAGGTCATGAAAAATTTGGTTTTTTCTACATTTTTCAAAAACGTACTAATCGATTTTGATAATTTTTGGCACCTGGTCTTGGACCATGAAATTACGTTTTTTGTTTCTCTGCCGACCAGTTGAAATTACCCGGAAGTCTTATAAAGGTGACGTCTTATGTTGTTTTTTCTTTTGATTTTTCTTGGCATTGACTTTTTGATAATTCAGATATTTTTATCTAAAAGTTTGATGTATCGAGGAGTTTTTCTCTCTCTTGAAAAATTTTGCTAAGATAAGTGGTTATGCCAAAAAAAAAAAAAATTCTCAACTAGCTTCACAGATATTTTACTATTGATTTATTTTTTCCTAGCATAACTGCTTATCCCAGCATATTTTTTCAACAGAGGAGGAAACTTTCTTACACACTGGGTTATTGGATGAAAACATCTGAATCATCAGAAAGTCAATTCCATAAAAAATCAGTGACGTCATATGCAGCTATATCTTTTGATTTTTTATGGAATCAACTTTATGATAATTCAGATGTTTTCATCTAATGACCCAGTTTGTGAGAAAGTCTTCTCCTGTCTTGAAAAAAATTTGCTGGGATAAGTAGTTATGCTAGAAAAAAATAAACCAATGATAAAATATCTGTGTACCTAATTGAAAATATTTTTTTTATGGCACAACCACTTAACCCAGCGAAATTTCTCAAGAAAGAGAAAAACTCCCTAATACATTGAACTATTAGATAAAAATATCCGAAGCATCAAAAAGTCAATGCCAAAAAAAAAATCAAAAGAAATAACAACATGTGAAGTCACTTTTATAACACTTCCGATCAATTACAACCGTTCGCTATAGAAACAAAAACGTAATTTCATGGTCCAAGACTAGGTACCAGAAAATATCAAAATCGATTTGTACGTTTTTGAAAAATGTAGAAAAAACCATTTTTTTTTTAAATCTTTGACGCCCTCTGTAAGCTTAATGAAGCAATTTTGGATAGGGGTAAATTTCCCTAGATCGCCCTATTTTTGGTCAAGGAATTTGTGGTTAAGCGTTGTACAGACATTTCAGGGACACCCTGTATACTTGGAAGTATAATCAAAACTTCAAAATCTTGTATAACTTGTATAAGTGCTGCCGGTTCCAAACTGCCACTTCACAAAAGATTCAGTAAACTTACTTTACTCAAAAAATTTAAAGAAAACAGCTTATTTTTCTGTAATGAAATTTTGTCTTATTTTTTCGTTGACATGGAGAGCATTTTTCGAAAATATTTTTCAATTTTTGTATCCCTTCAAAATATTGACTTGAAAGACTTCTATATAAATAAAATGTATAGTTTGGAAATTGATTAACCTAATTGTCACCATTTAAAAAATAGAGTAGTTACGAGATTTGTTATTTTTAGATTTAAATTTTTTCTTTTTGAAAAGGACCTACTTTAATAGATTTTTCACAGCAATAAAAAAACTATTATTACAGGGTGGGCCAAAAATAAGATCAAAAATTAAATTCAGAAAACGGCCAAAAACCAATTTTTTCAAATGGAAATCCCTAATTTTCATAATTTTATCTTATTGTGCATTAAAAATAAGGGTGAGTTTACCTAATATTGTTCATTCCAAAAATTCAAAAAAAAATAAAAAAAAGGATTTTTGAAGAGGACAATCTTATACAAAATCACCTTTATTTTTAATGCACAATAAGATAAAATTATAAAAATTAGGGGTTTCCATTTGGAAAAATTGATTTTTGGCCGTTTTCTGAATTTAATTTTTGATCTTATTTTTGGCCCACCTTGTAATAATAGTTTTAATATTGCTGTGAAAAATCTATTGAAGTAGGTCCTCTTCAACAAGAAATCCAATACAGATTAAATAATGAAGGCTTTCTTATAGGTGAAATTTACATTTAAATAGGAGCCTTTAAACGTAATTTTTGACATAAAAACTAAAATATTTCAAAAAAGCTCATACTTAGGTATAGGACATGATCCAAAAATGTAATAATATATAGGGTGTTCCATTTAAAATAAGCGAGTTGACACCTACTTCCGGTATAACCAGAATCCCAATTGCTTTATTTCCCGAGATATTCTAATGGACGGTCACCGTGAGACACCCTGTATGTATCACTTCGAAAATACCACGCTGTACTGGGGACTATTATATATATTTTTTTTTGAGTTTTTTTGTGCACTGTTATTTTAGATCAATATACGTACACTGTTTCATAGCCCCTCCAGCAAAAACCCAAGGTCGTGTATTGTAACAAGAGAAGTTAACAGTTTTCTATTGTCAGGACTTTCAACCAGAGATCTGACTGTCATCAAGATAATCACTAAGGACAATGGGATCCTCATTGTTGCATCGGCCTACCTCCCATATGAGAGGGAAAGCCCTACAACCGAGGTGATTGATCTTGTGAATTTCTGCAAAGAAAGGAATCTTCCTCTCCTTATTGGATGTGACTCAAACGCTCATCATTTTATATGGGGTCGTAGAGATATTAACCCTCGAGGTAGAGATCTAGCCGAATACCTCAGCTCCACGGACCTCCATATCCTAAACAGGGGTGCTGTCCATCATAGATTAAACGTTATGCTCAACGAGTCTATATAGCAAGGTAAAAGAGTGGAGGGTGGCTGGTGAAGTCACACTGTCTGACCATCGGCACATCATGTTCACACTCGAACAAGAGTGCTTAATAGCACAGCCTAAGGTAAGAAATAGGAAGCTCACTAACTGGGATCTCTTTAGAGAGGAAATAGAAAGAGGTGTCGACAACATTCTTACCAAAATAAGAGTAGAAGAGAACATTGAGCTGGCTGCAAATCAGCTCCAAGAATGCCTCACTAATTCATTTGAGACAGCATGCCCCTTAAGGGAAAAGCCAAACAACTCCAAGACGGTCTGGTGGAATAAACAAACGGAGACTCACCGTCGCAAAGTTCGCAGGCTCCTCAGTAGAGCTAAAGAACTGCGTACTCCGGACAGCTGGGATGACCATAAGACAGCCCAAAGAAACTACAAGAAGGTCATAAGATCAGCTCAGAGACATAGCTGGCAAAGCTTTTGTGAAGAGCTGAACGACCTTCCGTCTACGCTCCACCTATGCAAGATCTTAGCAAAGGACCCTGGAGCCAAAATAGGATGCCTTGTTAAAGGTGATATTTATCCCGAAACCAGGGAAATCAGACTACACCAACCCCAAGTCCTTCCGACCGATTAGTCTATCAAGCTTTTAACTCAAGACACTAGAAAGATTTGTTGATAGATACAGCAAGGAAACCACATATCACTCAAAATATATAGGAAACTCCCATACAAAGTTTAAAATGAAATTCGCCAGCGCCCTACAACGGGTAGTCCTCGTACTTATGACTATTTTTCTCAAAAACGTAAAGAAACCTGTTTTTATTGCATACAGTGGAGCCATCTATTGGATAAAATAGGATTTATACCACGTTCGAAATTATAATTCAAATATTTATCACATGATATATCAAAAGTTATTCTGAAAAAATGCATAACTATTTTTTAAAAACGTTCATTTTATATTGTCTGAAAACTATGTCCTGGACAAATGCAACCTTTGCATATTTTTCAGTTTATAACTTTTGATAAGCCATGTGAATCAATATTTAAATTAAATTTCGAATGTTGAGGCTCTAAAATGCAAACCACAAAATTTAGGACTTGTATACCAAGTTGTGCTTTAGTTTTGTTGTTCAAAATCGGATTTTTGACATGCTGAACCAATTTTCCTAAAACAGTGGAAGAACTTTTATTGGAAAGGATGTGAATAATTGTGTTTTGTTAAAAATATCCACACATCCAGCGGACGATACATTTCTCAAAGAACTCACGATAAGCTTACATTATAGTCCAATCCAAGGTTCAAACACAATTTTCAAGATGATCTAGGTACTGAAAATTAGAAAATTACGGCACAAAATTCAAATTACACACGAAATGACAATGACGTCTAGGGTTAGGGATTGGTTATTTATGGCAACCGTTGTTAAGGAAAACCTCCGTCTCTAGCGCCATCCAACGGGTAGTCCTCTAAACAAAACCGACTTGATTTACTGGTTGCCTAAACCTTTATTTACATTGGCTCCCATTCAAGTTTCCTATATATTTTGAGTGATATGTGAAGGAAACGCATCTGTTATCCATGCCACTGCATAACAATCAATATGCCTATCGACAAGGTTTATCGACGGACACGGCGCTACATCACCTTATCACCAAGGTAGAGGGAGCGCTAGACGGAAATAGATCAGCATCGGGTGCTTTTGTGGACATCGAAGGCGCATTTGACAATACCTCCTTTGAATCGATCGGTCGAGCATTAGAAGCAAGGGGCTCAGAAAGAACACTGACCCAGTGGATATCAAATATGCTATCACAAAGGATGATATTTGCCGATCTAAACGGACAAAATGTCAGAACTATGGCTGCCAGAGGCTGTCCCCAGGGTGGAGTCCTATCCCCTCTCCTTTGGAGTCTTGTGGTGGACAGCCTGCTGAAGCAGCTGAACGATTCGGGATTGTATTCACAGGCCTATGCTGATGATCTGGTGATCCTAACGACGGGTAGCCACATTCAGGAGCTCAGAGCACCCACAATGCGACCCCTGAGAATTATAGAACAGTGGTGCTCCCTTGAAGGACTTAGGATCAACCCCGAAAAGATCAAAATCCTGTTATTCAACAGGAAATACAAATCAGGACCCAAACCGGAGATATCCCTCTCAGGAAGAGTCCTGGAATACAAGAAAACGGTCAAATACCTAGGAGTAACTCTTGACCAGAAACTGTCCTGGAAAGATCACATCAAAGAACGCTCTAGGAGAGCCTTATGCTCTCTATGGGCATGCAAAAGAGCTATAGGGACAACATGGGGACTGAAACCCAGAATAGTTTACTGGATCTATTCTATGGTTATCAGACCTCTGATCACCTACGGAGCCATAGTATGGTGGCCCGCAACTAAGAAAGCATACATCCAAAGGCAACTGGATAAGGTTCAAAGGATGGGATGCATCAGTATAACAAGCGCAGTACGGACCACACCAACGAGAGCGTTGGAGGTAATCCTGGAGCTACCCCAACTTCACTCATTTGTAGAGAGTGTTGCACTCAGAACAGCATACCGTCTTTACTGTCTGGAACATCTGAAGCTTAGGAACAAGGGACACTCGGCCATCATGAGTGAACCCCAGCTAAAAGATGGAGTGCTGCCAATGCACTCCGACTACATGACTCCAATCTTCTATGCTGGTAGCTCGCCTGAGCTGATTATTCCTAGACCAGAGGATTGGACGGACCAGAACAGACCAGTTCAAATACGGGAAGGGTCGTGGTGGTTTACTGATGGCTCCAAACATCAGAGAGGCACAGGAGCAGGATTCTGCAAGAGCGGAAGGGACAATAAAATGACCTTCTCGCTCGGGATTCACGCTTCGATCCTACAGGCCGAAATCTTCGCCATAACACAATGTGCATATAACATTCTTGAGAGCGGCACAAATCACAGAACTTTCAACATTTGATCAGATAGCACTTCAGCATTAAAGGCTGTTGTGAGAAAGGCAGTAGACTCCAAAGCAGTCCTAGAATGCAAAGAGGTTCTGCATAAGATAATTCAAAATAACAACAAGGTGAGGCTAATTTGCGTCCCGGGCCATAGCGGTATAAAGGGGAACATTGAAGCTGACAGACTTGCCAAAACTGGTTCATCGCACAGGCCGATAGGACCCGAACCAATGATTGGCATCTCTAAAGCAATAGGAATGGGCGAGGCGAAGAAACTTCTACTCGAAAAGGCCACTCTATGCTGGAATAATGCCCCTGGTATGCTACATGCCAAGGCAATGATAACAGGACCTGATACGGGCAGAACCAAGGAGCTCCTAAATATGAGCAGAAAAGACCTCCGCACAATGATCGGTCTATTAACTGGTCACATGAACCTGAAGGGTCACCTCCATAGGATCGGGATCAGGGAAGATTCAGACTGTAGGTGGTGCCTTGAAGACGTAGAGACCGTAGCCCACATCCTAACGGAATGTCCGGCTCTTCGTAGCATTAGGACGGAACACTTCGGAGCTGAACTCACAACACTCCAGGAATTGGAATGGATCTATTTGAGGGACCTGCTGAGCTTCGCGAAAGCGTCGTGCCTTCAATAATCTCATCTATTGTGGGTTGCAACGGTTCCAGGAGGCCTAAGCAGGTTTTGGCGTGAGCCACCCACTGAAACATCTACATCTACGTACATAATATGTTTTATTTTTTTACACTGTTTTTCATTATTTATGTCTGTTCCTCGATCTGTCCCATTTTCTGGAGAAAACTATATCTAACCACTTTTCCATCACTTTTATATGTATTTCAATTTTTTTTTTAACAATTTCAAAAATATTTAGTTTCAGTTAGGCATCAAAAATCTAGGAAAATCGCATTTCTCCTCCCTAACTCTATAAAGATTTTGTCCTCATTATTGGTATTGGGTAGGTAGTCAAAATGCTTCTCACATTAATGTATGCTTTTTTCTCTATTTTAGCAATACGAGACTACAGACCTATCCAAAAAAGATTGACCGCGGATAATAAACGGTTCACGACCCTTGGAAACATCCTACAATATTCAATTCAATTCAAAAATACTTTATTGTCCAATAACATAACATTCTTTTGACAAAGCTTACTAATTTAGTTAAAACCAACAAGCTAAACTGGTCTACATGAAACTATAAAATCCACAACTATCGAACAGGTTATTATAAAAAACGTTAAACGATCTACACGGATACAAGAAAAAACCGAACAAAAAGCAAGGAACGCGTTACATTTTGTCCTCATAAAATTTGTCCCATATACAGGGTGATTCAGGAGAAAATGGAAATATTTTAAGGATATGTCCAGGAAGTCAAAATAAGCAAAATAAGCTCATATGTTCAAGTCCGATTTTTATTTGTTTCAAAGATATTTTGATTAATTGTAATTTAAAAACTAAATAAAAATTATTACAAAACTAGTAAAACAAAACAAATAGCACTAATTCATAATAAATTTTCGAAAACATTACCTCCCACTTCGATACACTTATTTGCGCGTTTAAAAATTGATCTAGTAGCGAGTTTATTTATTTAGTTTTCATTTTTTTATTTTTTTTTATTTTTTATTTTTTTAGCTTATTTTGCTTATTTTGACTTCCTGGACATATCCTTAAAATATTTCCATTTCCTCCTGAATCACCCTGTATAGTACACCTTGTTAAATAATACCTTCTTGAGTGAGGTTCTAGAACGTTGTAGACTATTCAACCCTCTTATCTGCAAAGGTATATGGTTGAACATTTTCCGGCTTTCGTAGATCAAAGACTTTTTAACTAGTGATGTACTTGGAATACTTAAGGGCAGGTTGTTATTCTGACGCGTTACACGCTGGCTAGGCTAAGACTTGATGGTATGCTGGTGCTTCTAAATGAGAGAGGTGAATTCCAAAATGAATAAGCAAGTGAGATTTGGAGTGAGGCCTACATGACTCTCTCTGACTGATGTTAGCACTCGAACGAACGGCCCTCTTCTGTAGAGTGAACAGAACATTCATGGACTGCTGTGCACTAGCACCCCAAAATGGATTTTTTTACCTGAGATGTGACTCGAAAACATCGATGTATACGGTTCGCGCTACCACAGAACTAAGCTCTCTACCAGCAATATTTACCGCAAAACAACCCGAAGAAAGCTTTTTGCTCAGCTTCAAAATTTGAACTACGAAGGAAGTTAACCATCAATACATAACCCCAGAAATCTCAAGCTCACTAGATCCTTAATCGGATCAGCATCCAACTGTAACCCCTGCAGGTTACTCTTGAATCCCACCACATGAGATCAATTCATTTTAAAAGCTAGACGGTTTTCACTGCTCCAATTATTGATTGCTATCAGGTCCCTGGTAATATGTGTTCTGAGCTTGTCCGAGGTTTTATTATGCCATACGGCGGACAAGTCATCAGCGAAAAGTGTAGACTGACTTAAAATTACAACATTGACGAGGTCATTCAGGGATATTAGGAATAGAATGGACCCAAGCACTGACCCCTGAGGAACCCCACTTTGAATTATTCTGACTGTGGGCCTTAAGATGATGACTTTAAAATATTGTGTAGAATACTTACATATAATCTCGAGTCATTTGAAAATGTAGGCAAATTGCCCATTGGAAGCAAATTTCGCAGTGACAAGGAAGAAATCAATAGTTTATTGAGCCATTTCAACTAGAAACTGCAACTGTTAGGTATCTAAGTACCCAATTTTATACAGCCACAGTATCGTCGACAGTTTTCTCGAGCATTTTTCACAAGCCAGTACTTTTCAACATTTGGGCAATGATTTTTCTCTCCTGAAGCCATCTCAACTTCATCGTCAATAGCATTGATTTTGGCAATAATCTTTAATATATTTATATTGGAGCGGAGGTGATTGATTCGGTGCTCTTTCCGCAGGAATGAAGCACTCGATCGATACCAGGGCACTTGCATGGAAGCTCCGACTTTGGAGCATTGCACTTTCATTGGGCGTGAACTCCAAGACCGTAGGATACTCTCAACAATATTAAGAGTGTGTAGCCTCACACTACACCCTGCTCGTGGTGGCACTGCTAAAACCAAATCCTACGAATATAGACCGGAGTCGATAAGTCACCCTGAAGTGGAGGCCACAGGCCACTTTGGCCCTGATTTCCATGTAAAGGGGGTCGAACCTAACCCATTTCGATCAATCGGCTGCGTCGCTCCGTCAGAGGAGCGACAGAGTGAGTCTTCTGTCTTCATTATCAACTTATCCTAGAGCCTGATACTGGAACCCTCCGAAACTCATGTACAACCTCCTCTGGATGACTATATTCAACCGGTAGCTCTGACGTATTATACGTCCCATTTGAGGCTCCGAGGAGGGTGGGGGAGCCGGTTGAGCGAAACTTTTTACCCATAACATGGAAAACGAAAAAGGGAATATAGCGGATAAACCGCAAAACAAGAGGAAGCAGGTAATACCTACCCCAATAGAACAACCCCAGTCAATAAGCAACCGGCCAGAAGCAGGCTGCTCTGACAGGCCAGAAAGGCACCGCATCAGGGGGGCCGAACAGAAACGGCGCCGTAGAACCCACGAAGCCGCGAAGGCTGCCGCCCAATCGGGTGAGCAACCTTCTGGCCCCAGAGTTTCCCCGCAGGCCGCCGAAACCGCAAACGCTAGCGAGTAGCTGGCTTCTAAGGCTAACCTACGAAACGCGAAATAGGGAAAACGGCAAACTACAAAGGCTAGGCCGCCTAAAGATACAGTTGGAAGGAAATCTGAAACATGTTCCTTAGGTATTTCCCCATTACACAGAGATCCGCAGGACAACAAAAAGAGGATACGGTCGGATGGATCAGGGGGACAGCAGGAGAAGCTGAACCCTGGTAGAAAACTCAGACCGGCATCCAACCAAAAAAGAGATCCATCAAGGAGCTTTGTCGATGCGGCCTAAAGCAATCTTAGAATGGCTGTGGTGAATCACAACGACTCCAAAGGGAAGGATCTCTGCGGATCAGGCGCGGATCGTTGAAGGGGCGCTTCTGAGAGAGCTGGATGCACTACTTGCCTCCCCTGGCACCTCCGACTCGGTTCCTCTCACATTCAATGGAGGATTCAACCACAAAGGAGAGATCCCAAGAATCCTCTGCAAAGATCAGAGATCCGTGGACTGGCTGCGGAGGACTGTCGCTGGTCTCCCCCCATTGAGGGAGGGAGCTAGATTGGAGGTGGTCCCAGTGAACAGACCCCCGCCGCTAGTCAAAGGGAGCATCTGGGTGGAGGGGCCGCCCTAAGACATTGACTGCGTCAAGCGTCGGCTCAAGGCGCAGATCCCTTGGGCAAGTGTTGACAGGTGGCACCCTTTTCACAAAGATGTCAAGGAGGAGCATCACCGAGTACAGCTTCTTGTGGTTGGTGTCCCAAAAGAGGACGCAGAGTCCATCAAAAAGAGGAACGGGAAGCTGAGTTACAAATTCAGCTCCCTCCACATTAAAATATCCCAGGGCGCGGTAAAGCCCCGACCTTGGACCGTCGGGGTTCTCCCTAGTGGAACAACTTCGAATGAAGTCCCCAATCCTAGTGCTGGTCTCGGTGACCAACCAGAGCAACCTTCGATGGGCTTCACAGTCGGGTACTAGTACCCCAGGTGACCCAAGAGAGCACTCCTCGGCAACGACGGAGGCTGCTATGGAAACTAGCAGCCGCACTTCTGACATCGAGGAGGAGCGCTTCGAGTTCGAAGACTCGAACCCTCACTCTCAGGGCTACATGTGAATTCTCTTCTTGGACACAAGAACAGAGAAAAAAACCTGCGATGGACTGTATAAACGTAATACAGAGAAACCTTCAACACTCTCGGGCGGCCATGGCTAACATACAACGGCACCTAGGCAATAATAATAACACCATCGCTCGTATTCAAGAGCCCTGGGTGGTGAAACATAAAGTATTTGGACTAGAAGGACAACAAGGCACTGTCTACTACAACTCGAAAAGAGGCAAACCAAGGACATGTATATACGTACCTGCACAGTTCCAAGCTAGCATCCCTCCTCAGCTTTCCAGCTCCGACGTCACTGTCGTGCAAATCTCGGTAGGGGAGGATGATGATCGAGTTGAAGTCACTCTGGCCTCAGCTTTTCTCCCACAAGACCCTGGAGAACCGATCTCCTCAGCCGAGCTTGCAAGAACTGTGAGCCAATGTGAAGACAAGTCGAACCTCATCATTGACTGTGATGCTAATGTACACCATACAGTGTGGGGAAACAAGAACACCAATGATAGAGGTGAGTTACTACTTGAATTTTGAACAAAAACAAATCTGAGTATAGTTAAAAGAGGGTGCGAACCCAAGGTTAATCAACGTCTAGACACCAAACGATATTGAATCTGACTTTTTCATCTATAAACATTAGCGATAAGATAGCAGGATGGCACGTCTGCACCGACATATCTATGCCGGATCACAGATGGATAAACTTCAAACTACTTATTAAACCACCAAAAAGCAAACTGTTCAGAAACCCGCGTAGAACGAACATTTCGATGTTTGTTAGCACTCTGACAAAAATGATGGAGAAAGAAACCCCCCTACAAATTCTGACTAGTACGGAAGAAGTAGAGGAGAGTCTAAACTTTCTATACGGTAGCCTGACCGAAGCTTTCGAGCACTGTTCTCTCCTTGCCTATAGGGATGAAACCAACATTTCTGGATGGGACAGAGAGATGGAAAAACTATGGAAAGATACAAAGAAGGCTTTCTTCCTGGCGAGAACAACCCGCAAATGGCAAGAATACAAGGATCAGCTGAAAATCTTTAGAAAGAAACTAAGTGAAAAAAAAGAATAGCATGTAGGAATTTCTGCAGCGAGGTCTTTGATATATCGTCAGCCTCGAGGCTCAAGAAGGTCCTCTCGAGAGATCCCTTCATGCAGCCAAGCTGTGTTAAGAGGAGTGATGGAACATATACCAACACCTCTGAAGATACGGCAAAACTATAACTGGAAACTCGCTTTCCAGAATATGAAAAAGTCAACGCCATGCATGGCCAGACGATCAACAGTACTCCACCGGAGTAGACGGGAAGATTATCGACACAGTGGTAACAAAAGAAAAAATGGTCTGGGCAATAAACACTCTCAAACCATTCAAGTCCGCAGGAATCGATGACGTGTTCCTGGCGATGCTTCGATGTAGTCTGGAGGTCATTATTGGATACCTAGAACTCTTGTTCGAGGCATGTCTAGCCCTAAGCTATATACCGTTAAGATGGAGTGTCGCGTTCATCCCAAAACCTAGTGAGGACGACTACACTCACCCAAAAGCCTACAGACCTATCAGTTTAACTTCATTTCTGATGAAGACTCTGAAAAGGCTCTTTGACAGACAGATTGGGGACGTCTACCTGCCTCTGTGGGAAATTCACCCCAATCAACATGCGTATCAACCTGGAAAATCAACAGAAACTGCTCTACACTGTGTAGTTCAGAGAATAGAAGTAGCGCTCTCTCACAAGCAGTCGGCACTAGGAGCTTTCCTAGAGAAAGAAGGCGCCTTCGAAAAAACGACTTTAAAAAGTGTAGAAATTGCTCTAGCTAGGCATAACGTAGACCCAGCCATTGCTGGCTGGATCTGTTGCATGCTGAAAAACAGAGCGGTTCAACTAAAAACGGAAGACACTACGGTGAAGGCACTGGTGAGCAAAGGCTGCCCCCAAGGAGGCGTACTGTCACCCCTTCTATGGAACATGGTGGTCAACGGCCTCATAAAGAATCTCAACGAACAGGGATTTCACACTACTGGTTATGCAGATGACATCACTGTTCTGCTGACCGGAAAATTTGAAGGCATCCTGATGGAAACGATGCAGGCTACTTTAAAACTGGTGGAAAGATGGTGCGATGAAAACGCACTCTCTGTAAACCCAACAAAAACCGATCTCGTACTTTTTACCAGAAAATGGAAGTTGACGAACCTTAAACCATCTCTCCTGTGTGGTGTGCAACCAGAGATATAGAGGTACGAGAATGAGTTTGGACGACTGCGCATCAAAATTTTCTTGGACACTATGGGGGCAGCCATTTTCTAAGCATGTGTTGCGAATGTGCTCATATGTCAAAGCATTCAAAATTATTTTTAAGCTTTGAAGCATTCGATATGGTTAAAATTGCATAGACCTTTGTGTTTCACGAATAACATGCATGATAATAACTATTCATTTGTTTTTGTAAAAATGTGCATATCAAAGTGAATCTTATGAAAATTGTCAAGTCCGGCAACATTGCCTCGAATTGCTTGGTTTGAAAGCAATAATTGCGGCTTGTTGATGTTTTGAGTTTGAATATGGATTTTAGAAATTTCAGGATCTTCTGAATCTTATTTTCTCATGTTGTGTGATAAATCGTGAATCATTGTTAACAGAACATAATTGGTCGATTAGTGTTCATTTGCTGTTTGATAATGGTGTGTTGTTCCCTGAAACATTGTTCAAGTACCCATCAGAAAGCTGACAAAGCTTCATTTTCTAGATAAAACTGTTTTCAGGTAAAAGTCAACTAATTTTCATATAAGCGGGTATACTGGTATACACTATACACTTTTGCAAATCTCCCATGATAAGGTTTACTTGATAAGAAGGCGAGTGATTTCGTGCGGTTCAGAAATAAAAATATTTTAAAAGAAAAGGTTTTATGATCTCAGGAGGTGAAAAATTATATCTTTATGTTATGATATCAAGTATTAATCTTTTCCTAAATCGTGGGCTTATAACAACAACAACTAGGTAGGTATCAAGAATTCAAGAATAGGTAGCCTACTCACTAATCTGGGAAATCCCATTTGAAAATATTCAGTAGTTGCTTGCTTTCTTCCAATTTCGATCAACTTTTGTGTGATCCAATTTCGATCAACTTTTTGAAAAGTCCCAACTATCATTTTGGTTAGTACCTAAATGATACGTAATTTTTTATCCAAATAATGATTTTTCCCCAGTTTTTTTTTGTTTCTAAATCAAGATACGCCTTCTAAAGAAATAAAGAGACTTTCACGTTGTCTCTTCAATCTTTTTAGATGATAAAATAAAAAGAAAGTTGTTTTTTCGAATATTTCCAGAAGTAAGTGGCGTGTTCGAGTTCTAAAGTGGACAAATTCTCTCTAATTTAACCGACCCCCTATATATCCAAAATCACATTTTTGTGTACTCTTTGCAAACGCTTGAATAGTCAAGATAGAATGTATTGATTGGCCCTCGTATAGGTGACTAGAAAATGGCGGCTTTCAATAGTCTACGTTTTTCCGAGTTCGGTGGTATTCCGAGATGTCAACCTCGTTCTCCTACCTCTAGTTCTCTGTGTGCACTCGGCATTTCTAAGGAGGTTAACCCTTTCTTTACCAATGCCTGATATATACGACAGACTCAAAAGTTCCTCTGTTCCCACTGCCGTACATATACGTTCATCGTTGAAATTACTCTAATTTCCACTGCGGTTTAAAATAAAAGTGCATTTGGAACCACCCGTCACAACAAAATTCGGTTAAGTAGAGGGGGTGGAGTATCCAATCTAGTATTGGAAATTGAAGAGCAGGTGGCATTAAACTATGTACAATGCGCTTCCAAATTGTTTTTTTATATTACGCATATATATGGCAGTGGGCCTTAAGGCATATTAGAAAGCGCAAGAATGGTGGCATTGTATTGAAGTATTGGCCGGTAAAGCAAGGGTTAAATACCTAGGAATCATTCTGGATAGAACCCTCAATTGGAACAAGCACTTAAGCGAAAAATCTAAGAAAGTCACAAGAGAATTCTGGCAAAGTAGAGGTGCGATTGGAAAGGTCTGGGGGTTGTCGCCCAGAATTGTCCACTGGATCTACACAACCGTGATCGGACCAATGTTTGTGTACGGAGCTATTGTGTGGAGGACTAAAACCAAACATGTGACTGGTCAGAACAGAATGCAGCAACAAAGATAAGCATGCCTGTCTATCACAGGTGCAATGAGATCCACATCAACGACGGCAATGCAGGTGCTGCTGTGCCTGCCGCCTCTTGATGCATTCTTGAGAGGCGAGGCAGAAAGAACAGCAATTAGGCTGCATGCCATCCATCTCTGGTGCGGGGGAAAGTGGGGCCCAGGACATGCTCGTATATTTCTGGTGGAGTATCGAACTGATGCCTTGATTCCGCGCTGCATTTTTAACAGAGCCAACGAGATCAACATAGACGGCTCAACAGAAGAGGATAGAGGGGCGGATATACCTACACAGACGGTTCACAATGTCAATGTGGTGCTGGGCTGGGAGTGTTCAAACCGGAGCTCAACCTAAAAATCAGTAGGGCTCTAGGCTCGAGGGCAACTGTCTTCCAAACAGAACTGCTTGGCGTGATGCAAGGGGCCACACAAATAGTGAAGGAAAAGATAGTGACCAAAACATTATCTTCCTTACCGATAGCAAACAAGTTTTTCAATCCTTGAACAAGAATAAAATAACATCCAAACTAGTACTAGTGTGTCATCAGTAAGCTATGACATTGTAAGCTGAATAAGCACCTCAACACCTTGGGTGTGGTAACAGATCCGACTTGTAGAGGGTGCCACGACGATGACGAGAGTGCTGAGCATGTCCTTTGCCACTGCCCAGCTTTCGTGAATATCAGAGAATCCATTATGGAGGAAAGATGGCCAGACTTGGCCTCGATCGGAGGATGTTCGGCCGCCACAGTTTCGAAATACATCAACGCTGTCGTGTGGCTCGACGAGTAAACCCCGAAGAAGGTTACAATAGGCCCACCTGAGTGGCCTAAGTAAAAGGATGGCGCATGCTACCCCTCCATATCTCCATCTACTTATATTCATATTTTGTCTTTCTCATGCATTTTTTTTAATTCAAACTCAGTTATAAAATAATAAGATGTTCCACTTACCTTATTGCGACTGCCAACATCTGCATAGGTTCAATGCAATCTCTCATGACAGTGTCCTGGAGTCCAAAACATCCTTAGAGTTTCAACTCGTGGTAAGAATGAATAAGCATACGAGAATAGTTGAAGAATGTATGCTCATGCTCTAATGAGTCTTGGAATATAGCATAAAATGCCCCCTCAAAAAGTATTTTTGAACTACAGGGTGCACTCAATATACTTTTTCCTGAAGACGATAATATCACATCACATCACAGTAAAGCTGGCTTCCCACGGCCCGTGATATTACAGGCCAGGCCGCGCCAGCGCGGGCCAACGCGCCGTGGGAAGAGGTCCGCCCGTGGTAGTCCGAGCCAGTCTGTGGTGACCCGTTCTATCCGCCACGAGTCGGTAACTTCAAAGGCCCGATCCGGCGCGAGCATGCTTTTGGCGGCCCGTGAAAAAACGGGTATTGTCCACAAGAAAAGATGTATTGCATGTCCACTGACAGGTCGACACTTGTTTGATATTCGTTGAGGTCGTATCGTGTCTATGTAGATATGGAGTGGACGAATGATGCAATTAGTGAGTTTTTGAGTTTGTATGAAAGTGAGCTCGCTTTGTGGAACACTGCTCTTATTAAAAGATGATGTCCACCAGCGTCTTTTCTTTTTTGCTTTTTTCAGTAAATAATGTCCACTGAATAATATGACAGTTACTGCAGCAACAGTCATTTGATCTTGCGACATTTTTGCATCAACGGATCAACTAAACCTCGCGCACCGACTACAGAATATGTGGCATGCAATAAAGCGGGCCGTGGCCTAAGTAAAAGGATGGCGCATGCTACCCCTCCATATCTCTATCTATCTATCTAAGCCAGCTTAACACATTTGCGATCAATCCGGTGTGTGAATGCATGGTTCGTAAACCGGTGCCGGCGCCGGTTGCATCCCATACGCCACTTTTTATGAAGCCGCACAATTTCTCCTCCTCTAATAGGTAAGTGGACAGTTCGTCCGACTGGTCAAGAATGGTTGGTTTGTGGCGCAGGGCTTTTTTGATGGTGTTCATGTTGTGATGGATGTTTTTTTAGAGGTACATAACTTTATATTGAAATAAAACACAATGAAGTTATGTTCACGTTCGTGGTTTTAGCTATATTGTGAAGATAATTTTATGTTATTTGTGCTTAAATGTGATTTGGGGCACATGGGCGCCGCGGATGGTCCGTATAAACCGCAATCTTCAAGACCAATTTTCTACCACTTTTTCCAACAACATAGTCCATAACGGAGTGAATGTTGTCTTCTAGCTGATCAAACGCCGTTAATCTATCAGAATAGATCAGCGACTTCACTTATCCCCACAGAAAATAGTCCATGGGTGAGATATCACACGACCGTGGAGAAAAATGCTGGAAACAGTCATATACCTCTATACCACTAAAAAATCACCCGTTACTTTAGCTGTTGATTTGTACAATATTTATCAGAGATTGAATTGTTCTGTCTCTGATTCTTCCGTTACTGGGTTTCTTCACTAAATTTGGGACAGTTGAGCAGCGGTTTTGTCAAGTAGGGCTAACATTGGTGTAGTAAATCGGTTGGTTACCAGCACCAGTAATCTACCAGACAGTACCAACCTAGTGTAACCACAGGCACTCTTCTTTACCACTTGCTTAAAGCAAGGGGGCAAGTAACAACTGTGTTGTTGAATGTGAAAAAAACCCAATTAATAACCTGGTGTTGAGTTTGAGAAACCTCAAAGAAACTTCGTCTCTACCAATTCTCTCTTTCGACGACCATATCCCTCACCCTCTTCAATTATTCTACCGATGAGCTCTTCGATCAAAATTTGCGTAACTCTTCGTAATAAATTCCATAACATTTTCTTTTGTAACCTTATAGAAAGATAAGAGACAGAACAACAAAAATGATTCATTCTGGCGTTGCGACCGCTTGTGATACTTGGTGTATGGGGATTGCTCATGACCCATTAATACAGAGGATGTGGGAAAGAAGACGAAACACCTCTACATAATTTTAATATAATATGTCACTATGAATCAAAAAACGTTACAAGAGAATGTAAACTCCGACCAAAGTAAGTGAAATCGCTTCCATTGGCACAGCTTCAAAGCTTCTCAGAAGCAGCTGAGCTAGAACTGTGGAGCTAGAAAAAAATGAGGGGACAATAGGATTGCGTGCAAGTCTTCGGGCAACATCAAGGGGGAGTTTTTGTGGATTCACATTGGCAATATGGGATTCCATGAGAAAACTGGGTGTTCGCAATTGAGTTTCTCCGCTGAAAAATAAGATGTGTTGGACTCAAAGTATTGGACACATACGAAGCGATAATAGGTGCGACGTCACTCGAGCATATATTTTTTCCGATCTTCTTTGAATCGTGCACTCACGATCCGTATTCTCCACAAATCATACGGACGTACTCTTACGGAAGTTCATACTACTGTTTCTTCAACGCTTTTCTGCGGTTACGTCATTATCTTCTGTCTCTCTCGTACACATTTACAAAAATGTCACGTATGTCTGGACGAGGGTGGTTCTAATCAACTTGACAAATGTCACGTATAGAGCGATCAATCCACGACATACTGGCAAACGTCAAATACTGTGACGTAACCGCAGGAAAGCATAGAACACAGTACATAGAAGATCAGTGAACTAGAGCGTATTTGTATCCGTTATTTGGTGTTGTTTTCCCATCTACAATACAACCTTCACGTAAACTCCACTTTTCAATGCATGTGAAGCAGTCGGAAAGTACCTGATTATGGCAGCCAAGCCTTAAAGTACTTTCGCACTGCAGACGCAAAAGTAGGACGCTTAGCAACGGTTGCTCGGATACCAACGCCTCTTGTTCTAATAACCACGTTACAGTAGTCTAGCATACTAATGGCCTAAAAAAAAGTCGTCCATCCTTCTCAAAGAGACTTGAATACAATACTTTTTGCACAAATTCGAAGTGGAGGTGCATATGAAATTTTTTGTGCAACTTTGGCTTTTTTAGAGGGGCTAACATTATGCGCGACCACCCTCTATATTAACGGTACTGGGAAAAAATATATACATTCCAATGGAGTATAGTGCTTTTCCTCCCTTGATATGTAAATAGCTATTTTCCAATTTGATCTAGATTATTGATTACTGATTACTGAAGTACAGGCGCTACGAGTTTCGGGCTGTTGGCCCCGACACCGCAGCCTCTAGTTGGGCTTATTGTATCTTCTCTCAGTCGAAGAGCTCCATTGACCAAATAAGGTTGATAACTCATTCCACTGTTTCCCTATCTGACCTTTGAGGAGCGATTGTGAATTCCCCGTTATCCCTTCTCCAGTACGCCAGCGCTTCACATTCAAATACAATGTGGAAGGCTGTTTTCTCCTCCTCGTTGCACAGCCTACCTATGGGCTCCTCGTTGAAAAGGCCCATGATATGCATGTGTTTCCTTAGAGTGCAGTGTCCAGTTAATATACCTTTTGCTTTCCTAAGCTGATTCCTGCTGAGTTTTAGTAGGCCTCCAGAAAATGATGGTTAGATCTCGTCTGCCATCATTGATTTACTGTGTTTCAGTCCTGGCGATTGGCACCATCTAGCTTTCTCCTGTTTTTTGGACCAAAAGTTCAGCTAACCTCTTACAGAGGATTTTGTGATACCAATGGCAGGTTCTGTACCCAGAAGTGGTGTGTTTGCAGCTTTGCGTGCCAGTAAATCCGTCCGCTCGTTCCCAGCTATCCCTGTGTGCCATGGTATCCATCCAAGAGTAAAAACATAACATGCTCCCAGTGTAACAAGGTTTTGCTGACAGTCCATGACTTGTTTAAATTTGGTTTCCCGACAGGAGATGGTTTTGATTGCAGCTTGGCTGTCACTAATAATAAGGATTTTCCTTCCTCTGTAGCCTCTCCTGAGACTCTCTTGCACGCATACATTTATTGGATGTACTTCTGCCTGGAAAACTGTAGCGCACATCTCAAGTGGTTCATATGTTTCCCACATTGGTTTTTCTCCTACGATTCCGGCAGAAGTCTCCTTGCATGTTTTGAAGCCGGCTGTGTACCATATTGCCCCATTTGCCATCCGGAATTGTTTCACCGTTTCCTCTTCCCATATTAGCTTGGTCTTGGGAGACGTGCTAAAGTTTTTTTTTCAGCATGATATCACTCCTCATTGTTACTAAGTGGTTCGTGATTGTGCTGGTTATCTTAGTGTGTCCTTGGGAGTTTGAGTAGCTCCAGTTCCCGTTGTTGTTAAGTCTTTATGCTCCCATTCTCGCTTCCATTTTGATATAGATATCTAAAGGAGGGAGGTTAAGCATGGCCTCCATGGCAAGTGTTGGAGTAGTTTTTTTAAGAAACTATCAGTCGTTTGATTTGAAATGATGCTTCCTTCCCTTCTTCGTTTTCTTCATCCTTTTGTGGTTCTTCCTCCTCTTTTTTTCTTCATCCGCTTGTTGTTCTTCTTCCTCTTCATCTGCTCATGCAGATTTCAATCTGGTCGCATTATTCCGCCCCATTGGTTCAGAGTCCATTTCGTCCGATACGGTCTCGTCAAAAAATGTTTTTTCGGCATTCGTACGATTCTCCAACCAATGACAAAACATTAATTTGAACGCTGCAAATCATGCATGCAACAAGAAATGTTTTTGAGCTAACTGTCGGGAATCAATTTTTGTTCGATGTAGGTACTTTGGCAACAGCATTTCTCCTGGTGGTCCCCATGGGGTTTTCTTTCAACCCCCAATCCATGGGATTTTTTTCATTTTCAAACCATGACTGGAGTTGAAAATATGCCCTGAATGGATGTTAGTGGAAGGTAATTTTTCTAGCTTGAAGGTGGATATTTCCAAAGCTTTTTGATACACCTCATGAATCTTAAGTCGTTTACAACTTTCTCTTTTCTTTGCACAATAGATTATTGCAATGACTTGACCGCTATTTTTAGCTAGCAATTCTTTTGCAGCATCTTTATCACGAAAAACATCCGATAGTTAATCTAAATTTTTGAGTGTGACTTGATTGTATCTTTTTTTTTCAGTAAAATCCGACGTGTTGTCACATTCAGAACCTAAGAATGCAGAGAATGCAATACCTACTTTCGATTAAGGTTATTGCTGAAGCTATCAGAGATGTAATAACAATATTACCTGGACCTGGTTTTTACAAATTCAAATCTAAATTATCAACAGTTTTGAGTTTGTTGATATATTTTTCACATTTATACCATCCAATAATTTTTTTTTTGTTGGACTACAAAAGGAGTTTATTCATATTGTTTCCATGATATCATTTAGAGAAATTTTATGGTTGATACATTTCTGATCCGTATTTCAATTAATGATATGAAAATCTCAAGTTTTTTTTAGTTTTTTGTAATTTAGGCAATATTTTGCCATTGAAGTGATATATTTTTATTCTTTCATATAAAAGTTGAAGTCCCAACAAAACAAACGTGCCTCGTCGGAAGTCTCGAAAGTGAAAAATGTTGTCCAGAAGGTTGAGAAAAATGCATTCTTCGCAAAAAATTGTTGATTACTCAAGAACGAAAAAATTTCTCAATAAAACAAAAACATCTCCTTATTTGGCATAGGAGTAAGTGAAATTCCACCAAGTTTCGTGATTTTAGGAACATTTTCTGAAAAATGAAACACAAAAAACGAAAAACTGAGTTTTTCTCATTTAAGTCATCAATTTTGAGGTTCTGTGAAAATTTTGTTGTAATAAAAGTTGTGGATTTTTTAGTTGTTCAAAACTTTCTCATTTGACATTTTTTCATAAAATCAGTGACAACGCCTCAAATCGCGAAAAACCATTCTTCACCTCTTTCAACCCCCACCACTCCTCGTCTGCATGCATTCATGTGTTGAATTTTTCTTCCAGCATTTGTTATGCCCGTTTCTACCCTCTCCAACCGCGTTTGTCCTGTACCGATTTTTTCCTGATTTGACTTTATTTTGAAGTAATTCGCCTGGCCTAATTGTATTTTGTTTTGTTTTTACCGTCTTCTATGAAGTCTAGTTTATAGCACACAGGAGTTATCATGACGACAACGACGATAAACTCTGTGGTCTTGTGTGCGTAACCGGCTAGATGTCCATTCGACTATGCCGAACTTTTTTCATATGTGACGTGTACGACAGCATTTTGTTGAATGTCGCGACTGTTATACAGAGTGACCCAGTTTTATCCGTCAATATTTGAAATCAAGATTCTACTTATCCAAATAAACAGTTCTTATTTTATGAACATGTTTTCAACTACTCGTCAGTTTCGAGATAAACACCTTTAAAGATTTGAAACTCTGAAACTAATTTTTTTTATGAAGCAAATCTAGTTGAGACTTGCTTTTTGTTTAATTCTGAAAAGTCACAAAATGTCCTTTCGAACCATGACGAAAACCACTTAAACAATTGAGGTTATATCCATTTTTAGAAGCTTGAAAACACAAAATTGAAATTTTTCTGATATTTGGTTTGGGTTAGCGTTAGAGAAATCATTATTTTTATGGTTCAATCGATTTATAGTAGCTTAAACAGAAATTTTACAGCACAACTGATTCTCACTTTTTTATGTGTTTTTTGGAATTAACTCAAATTAGTGACCAGGATTAAAACAATCAGGTCTTTCCTTGTTTCTAGAGGGTTTCTGTGAAACAAAACTTTCAAAGTACCCCAAAAGCCAAGCCCACAGGTGTCAGGTCGGGAGATCTTGCTGGCCAGGGCCAGGCTACAGGACAATTTCTGTCGATCCAGCGATCGTGGTGATTGATATTTAACTAGTTTTAAACGGATCGGCTGCAGTAAGCGGTTCCATCTAATTGGAATCACAAGCGCTCTCACATTCAACAAATTATCTTCTCATAGATCAGAGCTCTTCTTCCAAGAAAAACAACAAATATTGGTCATTAAGACGAAGTGGCAAAAAAATGGCCTACAAGCCGATTGTTCAATGATCCAATTCAAACGTCAACGCTGAACTGATGATGAAACCAGTCTTCTTGCATGACGTAAGGATTTTCTAGTGCCCATCCATGCTCGTTGTGCATATTGATTAGACCTCTTCGTTTGAATGTGGCTTCATAAAGTCCACAAAATCCTCGAGAAAATAATTTCCAAATGTTGTCTTTCGAGTTGCCAAGCATTAATAAACCATTCACAAAATCTAGTACGGCGATCAAAATCTCCAGCTAAAAGTTCCTTCACGCGGGAAATATCAAAAGGTCGCCTACAGTCTCTTTTTCAAGTTCTTCTGATGGTTTCCCGCGAAATGTTTTCTATTGAAAAATTAAAAAAAAACAAACAAAATATCTAATTTTGATTTTTTTCTAAATATTAATAGAAAAATTTATTTCCTTTCAAAATATGTAAAAATGAATCTAACATTACATTTGAGTTTTTTCCAAAAAAATCATTGCATCAGTAAAATTGAATTTTTTAATGGATCGAATTTAGTTGAGACTAAATTTTTGTCTTATTCTGAAAGGCTACGGTATGTCTTCTCGAACCATGACAAAAACCACTCAAACAATTGAGGTTATGTCCATTTTTAGAAGCTTGTGAACTCAAAATTGTATTTTTTTGATTTCTCCTATTTATTTTGAATGATTTTAAACAAGCAATAAAAAAACTTGGAAATTTCACAGTTCCCGTGAAAATTGCTTCTCATATCAGGTCTCGGTTGGCGTTCGAAAAAAAACAATTGTTTCAAGCTTTGGCGATAAGAATATTAAAACGAGCTTTCTGTTTATCTAAAAATAAGACTTATTCCATATTTTAGCTTAAGTAACTGTGATATTATGATCAAATCAATTGAATTGAGTGAGATATTTTTGAAAAAAATGGATGAAGGAAAGCAGTTGTCCAAAAATCGTGTAACCGTCAAGTCAAGAACAGTCTGGATCAGCCGTTAATAAAATGTTTTCGTTACATAGACGGGCGGAGTCGTTGTCATATCTAATACGCAGCGAGCCAAATTCATGATATTGCCGCTGCGTTCATGGACAACTCAAGCCAGATACAGCGCAAACAAGGATGTTGTACAAATAAAATCTGCAGATCTGTACGTCCGGAAAAGTTAGGAGAGAAAGTTATCTTAAGGGTAACTGTAATTTACGTAATTTTCGGGAATATCCATTTAGTAGTTTTCGATTTCGTTCGGTGTTTAATTCTCTCTAGAAGAAAAACATACGAAATCAAAATGCCTCATGTTGTCTCAAACGAGGAATATGCCGATATATTTTCAGTACGGCGTTGCTCGCGGTATTGCAATTGAAGCTCGAAGGCTGTATATGGCTACATTTCTTCAAAGACGCCCTCCGCATTGTGGCATTTTTGTGCGACTCCATAAAGCTTTGAGAGCTCCTCAACTACCTCAACCAAATAACTTCATCCTCAATCATTTCAATGATGATCCCCGCACAAGCGTTAGACGATCCAGTAATGGATTGAATACTTCGCGAGAAACCATCAGAAGAACTTGAAGAAGGGACGGTACGTGACCTTTCAATATTTCCCGCGTGAAGGAGCTTTTACCTGGAGATTTTGATCGCCGTACTAGATTTTGTGAATGGTTTATTAATGCTTGGCAACTTGATAGACAACATTTACAAATTATTTTGTCGAGGATTTTGTGGACTTTATGCAGCCACCGAGGCAGCCACATTCACACGAAGAGATCTGATTAATATGCACAACGAGCATAAATGTGCACTAGAAAATCCTCACGTCATGCAAGAAGACTGGTTTCATCATCAGTTCAGCGTTAACGTTTAAATTGGATCATTGAACAATCGGCTTGTAGGCCATTTTTTTGCCACATCGCCTTAGTGGCCAATATTTTTTGCTTTTCATGGAAAAAGAGCTCTGATCTATAAGAAATTTTGTTAAATGTGAGAGCGCTTGTGATTCCAATAAGATGGAACCGCGTACTACAGCCGATCCATCACCACGATCGCTGGGGGGACCAGTGGGACTTGGTTTTTGAGGTACTTTGAAAGTTTTGGTTCACAGTAACAGAAACCCTCCAGAAACAAGAAAAGACCTGATCGCTTCAATCCTCGCCACCAATTTGATTTAAATTCAAAAAACACATAAAAAAGTGATAATCAGTTGTGCTGTGAATTTTTTGTTTGAACAACCTACTACAAACCGATTGAACCATAAAAGAAATGATTTTTTTAACGCTAACCCAATCCAAATATGAGAAGCAAGTCTTACAGAAACAGTGAAATTCCTTAGTGTTTTTTATTGCTTGTTTACAATCATTCAAAATAAATAGTAGAAATTGAAAAAATTACAATTTTCAGTTTACAAGCTTCCAAAAATGGACATAACCTCAAAAAATTTAAAAAAAGTCCAATTATCTATTAATTTTTTTAATTTTCAATAGGAAAATGTATTTTCTTTCAAAATATGTAAAAATAAATATACCATTACATCTGTTTTTTTTTTGACAAAACTCAAAAAATGTTCCATGTGTCAAGTTCGTTAAAATCGGTCAAGCAAAACGAGAGAAATCTACGTTTGTTTAAAAAAACAAGTGAACTACCCTCCACCGCTTCATTTTGATAAAAAAAAAACGTTTCGAACAAGAAGTGTAGGTAAAAAGTCAGTGAATATGAAAATGATATCATCGATATATTTTTAATTGGGCAAAATTTAAAAAAAAAAAATCTCTTAGTCGGTTTAGTAATGAATTTTTTTGCCGCAAGCTTCTATGATGAATAGTTTCTTGGATATGGCCAGTGACCACCCTTAGGTACTGGAACACCCTGAAGAATCAACAAGTTTTTTGTTTCGAGTTAGGGTTAGAATTTTGATTGGGTCTGTTTTGGTTAGGTTGGGTTATGTTTGTTGGTGAAAATGCATGTCGCTCCCAGAACAATTGCAAAAATAGTCAAATTCTATTCAATCAAATATTTAGTACGTCACAACAAATCATTACATTCTATGCAGAGTATCTTAAAACTGGTAACGGTCAAGTTATTCAAATGACTGCTATTGTATCGCTTATTTGGCCTCTCTGTAACATATGAATATACAGTGTGTCCAAGATAAGGATGCACAGCATGGGGATCTTCGGAAACTATAAGAGATACAGTGTTGGTTGGATTGGACAAAAACTGCGCATTTTGATACCCAACAAGATCCCGTTTTACAAATTTGAAAATTCCAACCCGTTCCGAAAATATCCGATGAAAACCGAAATATTGCGATTTCGTTTTTATTTTATTTTAAAGTTATTTTGAAAGATATAAAAAAACCAAAAACTGTTTTTCTGTTACTTTTTCAGCTCTACAAAAGAGCCTTGAGAGATTTTCTGTACGACGTTCCATTCCGGAGAAACCATCATCAACTTTGTTTTTTCAAATACGGCCCTGGATTTTTTATGACGAATTTTGAGAGCCTCTGATGTTCCAAAACGAACAATGTATCGCAATTATTCTAAAAAATTATATTGATGGATTTTTTCATAAGAACTCATGTGTTAGAGAGAGACAAAAAAAATACTTTTTTGATGGGATCAAAAAACAAACACCTCTTCTTCAATAAGTGCGATACATCGTTGATTAAGTAACATAAGATGCTCTTAAAATCCGTCATAAAAAATCCAGGACCGTATTTAAAAAAAGAAAGTTGATGATGGTTTCTCCGAAACGAAACATCGCACGGAAGATCTCTCAAGGCTGTTTTGTAGAGCTTAAAAAGTGACAATTAAAAAGTGTTTTTGATTTTTTCATATCTTTCAAAATAGCTTAAAAAAAATAATAACGAAATCACAATATTTCGGTTTTTATCGGATATTTCCGAAACGACTTGGAATTTTCAAATTTGTAAAACGGGATCTTGTTGGGTATCAAAATGCGCAATTTTTTGTCTAATTCAACCGACACTGTATCTCTTATAGTTTCCGAGATCCCCATGATGTGCATCCGTATCTTGGACACACTGTATATGCCGCTCGGTCAGCGGAGAGTCATATTATTTCATGAAAATATTTTAATTCCATAGAAAAGAAAATCCACTTTTATGTATTGAGAGGCATTCCACGAGCTCTCAAAAAAGAAGGGAAGTCTCTCATAATTATTGTATCATCGTGTCAAAAAAAAACTGGACAGCAGAATGTAGTTTGATATCCCGAACTAAAGCTTTTTTTTAACTTCCATGACAACAATGATAACCTATAAACCTATCCCATAGGCCCATTTTCACAACATCTGGTCACCAAAAAGTCTTGGAAAGTATCCTTAGTTTCAATTGAAAAATCACTAGGCAAACAATAGAAACCGCAGCAACTAACCAAGACTTTTTGGTGACCATATATTGTGAAATAAGGCCTAACAGATTTTATCACATACTGTGATGTAACGTTTGTGGTGACCAGCCCGGCAAATGACACTTTACATCATGAGAGACTGTGATAAGAAATTACTTTAATACTCCGCTAAATGACAGTTTGCATCATCAAAGACTGTGAAATTGCATTGGTAGCATGGTTTGGAGGAAACTAGCGACATCTTAGGGCAAGAATGTGAGACGGACTGCCACCATCCCCCTCTCAATGTGTGCTTTGACAATAAGAAAGCACTTTTTCTCTTGAACCGATAAAAAAAAATTGTCGCCGCATGAAACAAAACAATGTACGATACACAGCCGGTAAATGTCATTAAACTACTCGTCTAGAAACTCCATTAACATCTTGACTCGTAACTTAAATAGTCATTTACCAGCTTAGTAACGTAGATGACTGCATAACCAGTTGACTAGTGACAACTTAACAACCAGATTTTTTCTTGGCACAATGGAAATGTAGAATTTAGTTCGGGGAGAATAACCTCTCGAGCGAAGGTTCAGATTTATACTTTACTCGTTATTTTTCACCATTGCTTGAACTGGAATTATTGGGATCAACCTAATACGGCAGCAATGTTCCTGATTGAATTCTATAAGATGTAGGGTAAAACATGGGATATGGAGTGAAACCGGAAATCATATATTTGATGTCTTTATTATTTTATTTCATACTGTACCGTGAAGTATCATTTACCGGACCCAAAACCAGTCCGGTAAATGATACTTTACATCATCAGAGACTGTAAAAAAATTACTTGACTACTCCAAAAATGACATTTTGCATCATCAAAGACTGTGACATTGCATTCGTAACACGGTTTGGCTGGCGCCAAACACGATATTTTCGTTCACTGTCTTATCTACACGGAAGATTTTGCGCCATTCGCAGAAAGCCTCAAACTCCTTTTGATACCTTGCCGCCGATTTGACAGGAATAAGTTTTTTTATGCAAAATTTGGTCCATTTTGCAACTTGTTCACTTAACATAAACGGTTGGTAAGGTATATCAGATAGGACAAACATAAGTTGTTACATGGTCTGGCTGGCGCCATCTCATGGTACGAATGTGAGAATGTGAGGTGGACTGCCACCCTAAGTGTGTGGTTTGAGAAGAAAGCACTTTAAACCGATTAAAAATAGTTATTACAGTATGAAACAAAACACAGCCGTTAAATGTCATTAAACTACTCGTCTAGATATAACAGACTCGGCTCCTTCGTCGCCTCGTCCATAAACATCTTGACTCGTAATTTGAAAAGTCATTTACCGCCTTAGTAACGTAAATAACTATTATTTAGTTTAAATATAGTTTAAATATGGACGCATTCGAGGCTACGGTTGGAATTTCAAAAAAAATCTTTTTTTTTGAGAGCTGGTGCAAAGTAACCTTTCCCAAATATCAAATCAATTACGCTACCACTACTTTATTGTTTTAAACTTTGTTTCCATGTCAATCAAATTGTCAGCAATGCACAAAAATGTTCCTGTTACAGTTCACTTTCCAGTCAAAATAAAATACATGTTTTTTTTTGCTTTGAAGCCCCTCGCATCAGGCTAGTAATTTGGTCGAATGGCAAGTGGTTTTGTAGATATAGTATTAGTTTTGCACATGTTTGTCACTAAATTACTCGCCAATCGACTAAATCACTAGCCTGATGCGAATGAGGCTTAAGAATCAGTGAGCATCTCAGGTGCCTTGATGATGACATAAAATGGTCCGTTTTCGTTGTCATGTATATACTCGTGTATATATCATCTTATCAACATAGAAAAACAGAAAAAATCAAAAATGTCAAGATGGTTTTGGTTTGAGCATCAAGGGGTCAATTCTTGACCGTTCGCAAATTCAAAACGTATACTCAAAAATTCGATAACCATGTTATTTCAAATGATGCTGATCGCACAATTGCGTATACGTTTTGATACGAAGCCACAAGAATTGACCCCCAGTATCAAAACCGACAGATATACCTTCTAATCATTAGACGTATAACATCAATGAATCATACAGACCGCATACTTCCACAAACTAGTTGATCAGGGACGTACGACACACAACGTAAACTTTTTTGTCCGCAGGTTGCCAAATTTGTGACGCAAATAATTGTGGCGAATCAAGGGCAAGTCATGGATTCAACAGACAACGCAAATATTTACTAATATGGACTCGCCTTTAGATATCAAGAGATCAAGCAGGGCGCTCACGTTATCGAGAGATCGCATTTTCTAGGTTGCGGTGATTCGTTTTTTCTTTTTGCGTTTTGATCAGTGAGGTTTTTGAGGATTTCATGAATATTTTGCGACCAGTGTAGCCTTCGGTCAATACTCTACACTTCAGAGAAAGATGGTTTCGCCTGTCCAAGTTTCAATATAGACTATTACCTGGGATTTTTTCTTTTTCATAAACTACCGGCGTGATTATCGACACATGCAGAAACTATGCATCCCCAATTAATAAGAGATTGGTCACATTTTCTTTGAAATAGAATCAAGACTTTCTTTGATAAATGTAATCTGAAATAGGTACGCATCCATTAAACTTGCATTATAACGCATGAAGATACTTGTACTGAATTCCAAGTAATCTCTTTTTCACAAACCCCTATCAAGAAAACATCAAAGACGAGGAAAGCGACACGTCAAAGGACTTGGGAATTAGTCTTCATGTATCCAATTAAATATATCTCAATAAAACGGTTTTTTTCCGCAAAGGTAATTTCTACATGGCAATAATATACAAAAGAAGAAGTTGAAAAATTGAACATATACATATCATAATATTTTCTATTGAAGAAGAAAATGTAACTGTTGATTGATGAAGGGAGAGGGATAAAGTTTGTGACGAGTCAATCAAGTGTCTATTCTATTTTGATATCCACTAAATTATAAAAGCTAGGAGATGTCACTTCAAATGAGCAGTTGTTTTTTGACAATCGTTTGATTCGGTTGCCGGTCCGTGCGAACGTGAAACATTTCTGTATCGAGCACCCGATACATAGACGAAAATAAAAAAACCCAATACACTGCAATCGGTTAACGTCGAACTCGTCATCGATCGAGCGCATGGTAATCCGACGACACTCGGACATGACTCGGACTACCCTACGTTCGATTCGATTGGGCTTGATTTTTACATCCTTCATAAAAATGATGATGTATGGCATGATATGGGGTTTATAGGTGAAAGAGTAGTAATGCAAATACTCTTCACAGTTTACTATTGAACATAAAACAGATTCACATAACAAACTAAATGTTACTTATAAAAAACAGGTGAACGAAAAAACGGACATACAAATAGATTCATTTCGCAAATTTATTCTCACCGAGTCCAATATTATTATTCACACAAGTGTTAAGAGCATGAGGAGCTCTAGCCTTTTTGACTCTAAGGCTTTCGACTTTTCTTCCTGCCTGCATGGACCTCTCATTCTCACCATTTTTCGGGACACACTTGTCGGCTGGACCCGTATTCTTGAATATCTGGGAGGAGAACTTTTGCGGGAAGTGGGCGTGACCTCACAATCTGATTATTAAATTTTGTTGTTGATGTCGATTTTGTGTGCTTTGGTTGTAGATGATTTCAATCATATTATGATCTAGAAGATGTAGAAGACACTGAAGAGTGGATGGAAATAGAAAGGATGATTTCTGGAAGCATATCCGGGAGTGCTCCCGTCACAGACATTCAAGAATAAGGGGCCTGAACTGCATTTTTTTCTTTTCCTTGTAGTTTTCTTGAACCCAAAGTGAAAGATCGCGGCACGGGCATGTGATCAGACTGGAAAGCTGTGTGTGAGCTCATAAACATTGCATTTTTATGGTAGTTCTTCGTACATTTTTCAATTGCTGGACTATTTTTCTTTTACGCCATCAATGTTGCTTCCAGGAAATTCCATACTATCCATACATTGTTCGGTCTTTTTAAAGTATCTTCATAACACTATTATAGAGGAACCCCACAACTATTCTATAACTGTATTGAAATGGTGTGTAAGATCGAGTAAGATCGAGTCTAGAACTGGAAGATCGTTTATTTATATTTTGGGAACGCGAAATAAAAACGCTAAACATGTCAGGAAAGAATATGGACACGCATGCATATGAAGCCTGCATAGTATTATAATTGACATGATTGAATATGCGATTCCTAGCCAAGGATCAAGGCAGCAGTGAATTTTAATGCAAAAAAGTGAATATTGGGAAATGTATGTGAATCAGCGGTGAGTTTTCGTTGCGCCCTCGATCCATCGTATACATTTAGTAAAAAGGAATTTTTATAGAAAAAAGTGATAAAAAACTGCTGATTCAACGGCTACTTTGCATATGAAATAATTGGAATTTCGCAAATTTATATTATATGTGGTTCTAATAAAGATTTTTTTGTGATACTTTTCTAATGGCGACGGAAAAAAAGTCCTATCCCATTCTTCCAAGATGGCTCGAAGCTTGTACGATATGTTTGTGTGGATTGCCATGCTTATAGAGCAAATTTGTTTTGTGAACAGTTATTAAAGAATATCCAAGCATTTCGATAAATACACTGTTGTCATTTTATCCGATACTTCTTGAACCATAGGCGGATTGAGTATATTATAACAATTTAATTTCCTGCATTTATAGCAGAAATTGAAAATTAATTTCGATTTTCATCAGATCAAGAATCATTCTACGTTAAGTTTGTTCCAATCGCACATTTTTCAAAGCAGTGATCTTCTAAATAAAAAAAAGGTAAAATACGCATTTGAAATATTTCATTTGGATAAGCTCAAGTAGATTTTTTTCGTCTTTCTTCGAAATGCTCCACTTTTTCACACGTTTCCATTTACTCAATAACGAAATTTCTATCAAATATTTATCAAAACTTGTTCAATGTTGGGCACTTTTGTTTCAAAGGATAAAAGTATTAAATAGCGTTTTCTTATACAACTGAAAGATCCGAAACGGTACTTATGTATTCGATAAAGATTCTATCATAACGTTATGATTATTACGCGAAATGGCATTATAAAACTGTTTCCTTGAAGTTCGTTAGCGGTTCCATAGTGGTAATTTGATGTCCAGTGCAAAATTGTAACTTATGACAGCCTTATGCAATAGTTGTATAAAAGAACTATAACAGACATGACCGGATTATTTCATAACATTCTCCCAAGGGACTGTTTGATTCTATAAGAAGCTTCTTCTGCAGCTGTTTCACAGTAATATGATCCCATTGATGGCGACAAGCATTTCACAGGCATCTTTGAAATGGATAGACATCATGTACAATAAAAAAAACAATATATTAGTAAGAGGGGTCATTGGATCTTATCTTTTGTTTACTATAAAGATTACGTTTTTGGATATATTGATTAGCAAATTCTTAAATAAAAATCTGTGTCAATCTGCGTTCTCAACACCACAACCCATATATTTTCTGCGATTAACAGAAGAATATAGTCTAGCGAAAAACCCAAAGAAAATCAGGTGAACAGGTTTACTAGGTAAGGCAGAATAAAAAACATTTCTTGTTCACTCACCTGAACTTATTGCTTAGTTTTGAAATGTGAACTTATGAAAACAAAACAAAAAAGTGAACTTATGAAAATAAAACGTAGGTATAACAATTCATAATTTCGCAGGACTAGTTAATCTGAGTATCAGGCGTATGGTAGCTTGACAATTTTCGGGATATCGATTGCTCGTTTCCCGTTTTACTTAGTTAATACGACGATTCCCGATTACCGTGTATTGGGTGCTCGATACAAAAATGCGCCCGGCATAAGCCTAGGTAGGCGCCCTTCTACCCCTCTTCCATATACAGGGTGTTTCATAATATACGCACAATTCTTAAAGATGAGATAGCTCGTCCAGTAATATGAAAAAAAGTTTCTGTCAACTTGCCCTCTAAAATGCACCATTTTGGAGATACAGTGTGATCCCTTTGTTTTAGGGTCACCCTGATAAAAAGTTTATTAATCCACCGATTCAGCTCGATTTATGAAAAAAATTGTGGAGGTTGAAAAAACTGTATCTTCTCAACAAGAATCACCTCGCTCATACAAAACTCAAGGTCTACCTACTGTGCCAGTTTTCAAGAATAAAATTTTGACAAACCACATTAGCGACTTTTTTAGAAAAAATATGCATCGGCATCTCTCCAAACGGGCCTATACTAATTCTTGGCAGAAACTATCAAGTAGTAAGTATTTCGCAGATAAAAATAGATTATTTATTTGTTTTCAAAACTTCACAGTTGGTCATGAAAAAACAATTAACTTCTGGTAATTTTCACCAGGCCACCATTTTCTTCAATACAACTATCAGTTCTTCTGCGAATATTGAAAAGGATGTTCGATATCTACTATAATAGTGATTACACCACAGGTGCGGATTAAAAAAAAAAATGAAGAATCAATACAATTTTTTGTGGTGAAATTTGGTATAGGCCCGTTTTGGAGGATGCCGAATCCAGTGACGTGCATAGATTGCTTATGTAGTTTGTCAAAATTTTGCTCCTGAGGTCTGGCAAAGTAAAGCCTTGGATTTTGTGTGAGCGAGGTCATTTTTGGTGAGAATATAGAGTTTATGAAGCTCTACAATTTGAAAAAAACTCGAGACAAATCGGAAAATCAATAAACATTTTTTCGGGGTGTCCCAAAAGCAAATGGGTCACTCAGTATGTTCAGGGTGTTCACGTATATTTTGGCCAATAGCCATCTTCAATAATATTGACCCTAGAGAGTGGTTCAAATGATCAAAGTTGTAGTACTTTTTATCGGAATTAGTTATGAGAAAAAGAATTGTGCATCAGAAGTCATAAAAATTCAGGCCTCTCAATTTTTTTTTAATCAGACACCCTGTATTTTATCCCATGGTTCGATAGAGATTTTATTCCTGATTTCAAATATAAAAGGATTGGGGGTGTTATATCAAACGGTTATAGAGATATTAACGTTTTTCTATTCAAGGAATAGTGATAATAAATTGTAGAGAAGGTGCTGATCAGTTAGACCAGCCCACTATTCCATGTATAGAAAAACGTCAATATCTTTATAACCGTTAAAGATAACACCCCTCAACCCTTTTATATTTGAAATCAGGAAAAAAAAAAATCTATCGGAATAGGGTATAGAATACAGGGTGTCCCATTTGAAAAAAGAGTCCCCAATTAAGTGACTTATGAAGTTCATTTTTTTTTCTGATAACTAATTTTGATAATTTAGAAAAAATGCTACAACTTTGCTTATTTCAAACACTCTCTAGGGTTAATATTAACGGAGATAGCTATTGACCAAAATATACGTGTACGTATTGAAAAAAAAAACGCTTTTTACGAATTTCTGCGTAACCGTTCATCGTAAAGAAAAAAAGCTTTTGTGAGCATTTTCCACTCTTGAAAAGCTATATTTTGTGCGGAATATTTTTCCAAGTCATACCTTATTGGGTAAAAATATGATTGAGTAAACTAATTCGATTTTCTCATTGGATAAAATATATTAGAAAACGTATTTATTAGTATATCTAGTTGGTACTGCTGGTAGTTTTCGAATTGACAAATAATTTCAAGAGAAACTTAACTTTTATTGCCTTTAATGAAGCAAACTTGTCAATTTTTTTGTCTAAATCTAGGAACGCCGCGTCGGGAGGAGCCGGGCGAGTCAGTACCGAGACAGACAGGATAGCTTGCAGCAGTGGACACGCCGGACGCGTATTGGCATTCCTTACTACGCTACAGAGCATACATGAGCTGTATCGCAGTAAAGTATGGCGGAACAGGTCGCACAATTTGTTCAGCCATTGTTTACTACGGTACAGACCAAATGCGCTGCATGTAAAAAATAGGTACATATATGGTGGGAATGGATTTGTACACTTAATTCATTAATTATTATCGTTTATTTAGTACGATATATAAATAGAATTGATCACATACATATGTATATCAAAATTATCTATTATAAAGGTGAATCTAGAAAAATCCTACTATATCATATTGATGAGACGATGGTGTGCAATGGCTTCACGTAGCCATTTTTAATTCCGCAAATTAGAACTGAACAGAGTTTCAACAACAATAATCTGCGTCTACACAGGATATTATTCAATGATAGGCCGTAATTCCAAAGACGCATTCCTGAACCAAATTCAAGTAGAAAAGGTCTATAGGTTAACATATTGTCATTGTGTTTTGAATATAAATATTCTGGTTTTCGAGATATAGGTTTAGAAAAAAAATCGGATTTATTATAAGTAGGTCGAGTCGAATTCGCTGGTTGCTATATTTGTTGTTATTGTTATGGACATAATGTTTTTGACTTTCCTGCACCTTCACCCTATGATTTTTCATGTGGTCAAAAAGTAGACCTCCAACACAATGTATCTTGAAAACCAGACTATTCAGAACACATGTTTATATTGAAATTGATTCAGGAATGCATCTTTGTAACTATTGCTTATCATTGAATAAAACCCTGTATACGCTAATCAGAAGCACACTAATATTCAATTTAATAGCGTAAAATTCAATATTTCGAATTAAAATACCTACTTACATTATCATTATGCGTAAAAATCAAACTATCCTATATTCACCAGTACAATTTATTTTTACAGCGTACAGGGATAGTTTGACTTGATCTTATAAAGTTGACTCTATCCTCATTTCGCCAAATTTTCATGTGCGGAAAAGTAACGTAGTTATTACATAGCAACAGCTACAGCTGTAAATTTCTGTAAACAATAATGATCCAATAAAGTTTTAACGTGAAAAAAAAACGGGAAAGCTGATTTTTCCGGAATTAGTCAGCAACTGTACTGAGTGCAAAATTAGCAGAATTGAAATTTTCCCCCCTGCGGTTTTTGAGCAATAAGGGTGGTTTTATGAAATGTGCTACAACAAAATAATAATAATTGGACGAAGATTGTAAATAGGAACATGCTGTACAAATTGCCCTTATGATTTGTTTGTTCTACAGCATGCAAAATATGAAAGTTATTCAAGCACCTTTCCCTTATGAACTTTTTTTGTCACTTGAATATTTTTGGAGTTACCGCCCAGTTCATGAACTAATTGGGGTAGTTTTCTATGCTATTCTTTTTTTATCAAATTCACCCTTATGGAACTTGTTCCTGATGAGAATTCAGGGTTATGAGTTTTTGGGAAACGCTTGTACACGTCGATTTTTATTTTGAGATGCGGCTTTTTTTTTATAGCAAATTCAGGTACACAGAGTGCACCAAAGTACGACTATCGACTTCTTTTTCAAAATGGAAACACCAATTTTTTATTTCATTATTGAATTCTGCGTGCGATTCGAGTAAATATGTCATGTTATACACCCCATACCTACACTAACCGACAAAAGTAGAGAAAGCGCCTAAAAATTGAGGAAACTTTGATCCTGCGTGAGTTATCAAAAAAGTGATTGTGCATTCAAGAGCTTGAATCCAGTTGTCAGTTTACGTGTCCTGGCGATTGTTAAAAAAAAATGTTTATGAAATGACCCATTTTTGAAGAAATTATGAAAAATTGGACATGTTCAAAATTTTATAACTAGACTATCCTTCAATTCAAGTTCAATTATTGTGAAATTTTCATGAAGCACATAATTTGTGCCCCTCTTTCGAATGATGCTAGCTATTTTTTTTTCGAAAATTACACAGAATAAAGTTTTAAAAACTGACAATTTTTCAAACGTGAAGGAAGGGCACTAAACAATTCTTTTCTAGAATCGCCAGGACACGTAAACTGACAACTAGATTCAAGTTTTTGAATGCAAAATCACTTTTTTGGATAAAAGTTTCCTCAAATTTTAGGCTGTTTCTCTACTATTGTCGGTTAGTGTATATCCAACCGCGCGTTTTCGAGAAAATGGCCAATAAATCCATAATATTTTTATTTCAAGAAGAGGTAAATGTTTGAGTGATTCAATAATTGAATTGAATGAATATGTAGTAACTAAGCAACTCAAAAAGACAGAATCGCGTAGTTGTTTATTTTCATATTCACAGCCAAGAAGCAGCAATATAAACTTAGTATAGGTAACTAGGCGAGTATGTTTTTTTTAGTACGTTGCTGAATGAGCATTTAATTCAAATTTTCAACCAATACAAACATCAACCAGGTTTAGAATGATTAATATCATGGATTAAAAATGCCATTTTCTCGAAAAAAGTTGGATATAATATGTAGGTATAATGCATAGATATATAGAATTTCACGCAGAATTCAAATATGAAATAAAAATTACATGTTTCCATTTGAAACAAAAAAAGTGATGATCGTAACTCATTTTTGGTTCACCCTGTATACATGAAATTGTCAATAAAGAGACCGCATCCACAAAATAAAAAACATCATGCCCGAGCGTTTTCCAAAAAAATTAAACCCTGCATTTAAAATAAATGTGTTCCATATTTTAGCCGATCACTGTGTGATTTTATCACGAACACCTTTAATTTGACAAATTTACAGAACAAGACAAAAATAACAAAACTACCCCAATTCCATGAACTGGGCTATCTCAAAAAATAATCAAGTGACATCGTCCATGAGGAAAAGTTGCTTGTCCATTTATTATGAACCACTTTCATTATGGATCAATTGAGAGCAAATTAACTTTTTGAAATTACTCCAAATGGGCCGGAAATAATTGATTTTGTTGTAGAACAATTCAAAAGAACCACCCCTATTGCACAAAAACCGCAGGGGGAAAATTTCCGATTCTGCTAATTTTACACTCAGGAGACCGTCGTTGACAAACTTTGAAAATTTCATCGTAGACTGTATGTTCAGGAATCCGTCTTTGGAATTACGACCTATCATTGAGTGGCACCCTGCGTAGACAAAACTTATTGAAGTTGAAACTTTGTTCTTTTAATTTGCGAAATAAAAATGGCTCCGTGAAACCATTGTACACATTGTCACATTAAAATGATAGTCGAATATTTCTAGATTCACCCTTATAATAGAAAATGATTATTCATGTATGTAATTAATTTCCGTGTTGGACGATAATGATTGATGCATTGAGTAAACAAATCCATTCCTACCATACTTTTCTTCCATACAGTGCATTTGATCTGTACCGTAGTAAACAATGGCTGAAGAAGTTGTGCGCGCAGTCCAGCCATACTTTACTGCGATACAGCTCGTCTATGCTCTGTAGCGTAGTAAGGAATGCCAATACGCAACCCGGACCTGATTGGCGATCTTTTTCATCAACCCGTTTTTTGCCAAAGTTCCACTCTTTTCCATTTTTCTTTAATCTAAACACGAGATGTGAATTTCTCGTCTCATCTTCCAAATAAAACACATCACCTTCACCTCTAAATAAGGGGCTATTTGTACCCCCCTTTTTGTCACGTTCAATGTTGTTAGGTCTTCATATACACTTCATGTTGTGTGTTTTTATTGTTGTGATTTTCCTGTGCTTCTGACTCAAGAGGCACCGAAGATGCCTTAGGCCGAAAGCGCTCTGCATTTGATTAATAAAGAATTTACACGGAATATACACATTCCCTTGTCTATCATTTCAACTCGACGCACGTGTACACAGCCCTATCAACCCTTTCACCCCTTCCCCCTTTAATTATAATTATTAGGCTACAATATATCCGTAAAATGAATATGACATTTTGAATCAAGTATCCTGGACTATTTTTGATTAATTTTATTAAACTGACCAAAAGAGATTTGTATAAAGATAGCACAACATGCAGGATGGAATCTAATACGATTTGGATTCGAGTAACGTTTATCGTACATTTCATTATCATTAGCTTGCAAATGGATAAAGCACTCAAGCCACTCTTTGGCACGGAATAATACACTTAATGTGCGATCTAAAATAAATGACCAATTTTCCAAATTTATTATGTTCATTATAAGGGCGCATAGTGGAGCGTGAAGCGTGGATGTTCATGATTATATCAAATACATCCAAACATTACGTGGAAAAGAAGAATCCATGTGTTGTTCAATAATAATTAAAGGAAAATTTCAGCCAGCTTCAAGTGAGGTAGGTATCTACTATTCAGCTTTCTTGATCTAATTATCAACTTGCAAAAGAATAAAGCGCTAAAGCTATTTTTCAGCTAAGAATAAAAGATGTTTGATGAAAATAAATCCCGTTCTCCAGTTTTATCATGTTTATAACATCGCGCACTAAAGCGTGAAAGTATACGATTATTGGTGGACGATAAGATTTGCTAATTATAGCATATTATACGGTTTTCTGCTATTTTCCGACTTTTTCCAAATTTTCTTATATAGACATATTGTAGTGTCTATAAGGATTGCAAATTCACTGGCGGAGAAAAGATTTTTTTTCGGTTAGGTCAGGTTAGTTTGGGTTAGTTTTGGTTAGTTTGAGTTGTCCTGACTACGTTATTTACAATAAGAATCAAATATCATAATTTTTTCCCTCCGTCAGTGAATTTGCAATCCCTAAAGACACTGGAATGTGACTAAACAGGCTTTTCACCTCAAAACTCCGCACGCCAATAACTCGGAAACGAATGGAGATATTTGATTTTTGTAAAAAGTAGTCAATGTATGAGGTCAAGTAGTAATTTTCACAGTTGAAAAAATTCGACACCTACTAAGAGGTACGTCAAGAGGGAGACTTTGAAATTACGCGCGTGCAAAAGTACGTGTTATTAATACACTTTTTTGTTATTTACTCGTACTCATTTATCTTACTCAGTTCTGGGGTATTACCGATTTATAGCTTAAATTTCATGATTGACAAAAAATGCGATAACGTATGATTTTTACAAAAAAGCTATTCTAAATATCTGTAAAAAAAGTCGATGTATCAAAAATAAAAATCGATTGCAAGGACTTTGAAAATACGCGCATAGAAAAGTACTTATTAGTATCTTATTTATAAACTTTTTTGTGATTCACTCGAACCCATTTATCTCACACATTTCTGAGCCTCGTATAGCTCAGATATTTATAGTAAACATTCCTTGATTGACAAAAAATTAAATTACGGATGATATTTACATGAATGCTTGCCTCAATTTTTGTAAAAAGTGTTCAGTATATGGCGTCAAGTGAATATTTCTTAATGTTTCAAAAATTTGACGCCTACTTAGAGCTGAAGCGTCGCGACGCGTCCATGACTTTGAAAATGGGCGCATGCGGGAGAACCTTTTCTTAAACTTTTTTGTTATTTACTCGAACCCATTTATCTTGATCATTCCTGAGTTGAACTGGTTTAGTAAAAATTTCTTTGTTGACAAAAAATTCTTGTAAAAATCATCCGTAGGTAATCGACAAGGTAATCGCATTTTATGTCCGTCAAGAAATGTTGACTCTGAACCGGTATAACTCTGAGAGGTGTGGAATAAATAATTTCGAGTAAATACCAATAAAATTTACTGATAACATGGACTTTCGCATGTGCGAAATCTCAAAGTCCCTGAAACCAATTTATATCTTCGACGCGTCGCGACGCTTAGCTTTTGTAGGCGTCGAATTTTTTCAACTTTGAAAAATATTCACTTGACCCCATAAACTGACGGATTTTTACAGAAATTCAGACTAGCATCCTTGTAAAAATCATCTGTAATCGCATTTTTGATCAATCAAGACATGTTAACTATAAACCGGTATAACTCATAAATGAGTTCGAGTAGATAACAAAAAAGTTTACGTATAACATGTTCATTCGCATGCGCTCAATTTCAAAGTCCCTACAATCGATTTATATTTTCGACGCGTCGCGGCGCTTGGCTCTCTATAGGCGTCGAATTTCTTGAACTGTGAAATAAATCTACTTGACCCCATATACAGTGTGTCCAAGATAAGGATGCACAGCATGGAGATCTCGGAAACTATAAGAGATACAGTGTCGGTTGAATTGAACAAAAAGTGCGCATTTTGATACCCAACAAGATCCCGTTTTACAAATTTGAAAATTCCAAGCCGTTTCGGAAATATCCGATAAAAACCAAAATATTGCGATTTCGTTTTTATTTTATTTTTTAACTATTTTGAAAGATATGAAAAAACCAAAAACACTTTTTCATTGGCACTTTTTAAGCTCTACACGGTATACGGTCCTGGATTTTTTTATGACGGATTTTAAGAGCCTCTTATGTTCCTTAACCAACGATGTATCGCACTTATTGGAAAAGAGGTGTTTGTTTTTGATCCTATCAAAAAAGTAATTTTTTGTCTCTCTCTAACACATGAGTTCTTATGGAAAAATCCATCAATATATTTTTTTTAAATAATTGCGATACATTGGTGGTTTGGGAACATAAGAGGCTCTTAAAATCCGTCATAAAAAATCCAGGACCGTATTTAAAAAAACAAACTTGATGATGGTTTCTCCGGAACAAAACGTACGGCAAATCTCTCAAGGCTGTTTTGTAGAGCTTAAAAAGTGACAATGAAAAAGTGTTTTCGGTTTTTTCCTATCTTTCAAAATAGCTTTTGAAAAAAATAAAATCGAAATCGCAATATCTCGGTTTTTATCGGATATTTCCGCAACGGCTGGGAATTTTCAAATATGTAAAACAAGATCTTGTTGGGTAATAAAATGCGCAATTTTTGTCCACTTTAACCGACACTGTATCTCTTATAGTTTCCAAGATCCCCATGCTGTGCATCCTTATCTTGGACACTCTGTATACATTGAACATTTTTCACAGAAACTGAATATTCATATTTGTTTTTGAGATATTGACATGCGGAGTTTTGAGTGAAAAACCCTGTATAAGAAAATTTGAAAATCATCGAAAAATAGCAGAAAACCGTATAAGCAGTTAATTGTTACCCAAGATTCTATAAACCAACTTAGTTTTATTGGTGATTCACAAGCTTAGCTTACTAGATGAAAAATACAATAGATACTTATATCTTCATCCTTCATCCTTCATCAGAATATTATGAATTGATAACTTCCAAGAAATTCCTCATTTTACGGTTTCGTCTTGGTCAACAGCTTTAATTGTGGTTCACATGTTTTCTCCATCGTCTAATCAAACTTCAGCACCACTCGACGAAACACTCAAAAACTCTGATGAAATTATCTATCGTGACATTCAAGTCAAGCCCAAAAACAGTAGTTCGGTCGACATAAAATTATTCCCTCACAGAGCGACACCAGTCGAACACGCATACGAAGACGCATCTCTGTTCAAGTTCGCCATTAAATTCTCCTATGTTCGCACTGGCGCTGCTTGTAGAATTCGATATAAAGTGTTTTAGGTGATTGATAAAAAGCTACAGTTTCGATACTGTATCTTCTTCAGGCTATTGAAAAAGTCTCCAATTTTTAATAGCCTGAAGAAGATGCAATACATCATCGAAACTGTAGCGTTTTATTGAAAGGAAGACTCAAGACATTGTCCGTTATTCTCGTAATCCTCGACACATTTGTTCATAAGTAACCCATAACCTATCTATATCACCTAGTGGTGACATGGTTTGGCTGGCGCCATCTCATGGTAAGAATGTGAGACGGACTGCCACCACCGCTCTCAATTGGTGCTTTAACAATAAAAAAGCACTTTTTCTCCAAAATTAAAAAAATTATCACAGTATGAAATGAAACATTGTACGATAAACAGCCGTCAATAGTAATTTACCTTACTAGGCCGGTAGATTACTTTTTATATTACGAGTCAAGATGTTTATGGACGAGGGGATGAAGAAGCTGATTCCAGAATTTCTAGACGAGTAGTTTAATGACATTTGAAGGCTGTGTATCGTACAGGGTGATTGATTATATTTTACTCAATAGATATCCCAGTTGATTTTTGTCTCACAAAAAAGTTCAAATGAGCAAATTTGAAGAATTTTGCATGGACGTTAGTAATCCGAAACCAAGAAATGCAAAAATGCATCGAAAACCTGAAAATTTTACACAACATGGTATTTTTAAATGGCAGTCACCATAGACTTAAAATAACAAGACAAGTAACAAAACAAATATAGCTAACCCCAACATCTCCCTCATGAAGCTATTTACTTTATTTCAGCGCCGTTGTCATGTGCTCTTAATGTTCTAGAGCTTTATGAAAAATACCGGCAAAAATAATTTAATTCAACTACCAAATCATCAATCTTAAACACCTATTATTCCGTATTCTCAGTTTTCCGTCACAAATGACTTTTCTGTCGTTTAAAAACATTGTTGAAGGTGAACATTTGTATGAAGCTCTTCATTTCATGATGAAATATGGCAACATCCGGTCGCAACTTTGAGGACGGACCGGCTGACGCATTGTTTACAAACGTCCGCTTAAGTGAGTTTAATGCGTTTATAGTTTGCTTATTTCTCAATTATTTAGAAAAAGTCTTGCTCGGTCTGTCCTAAATTGCGGGATTTAGTGTTTAATTGATAAACAGTGCCTAAAAGTGTGTGAAAAAAAACAGGCGAAAATCGGGCGTTTCACCGGTAAGTAAACAAAAACAAAACTGACCTATCATCATTGTGTTGGGACCAAAACATTCAATGCTAAAGGTGTAGGCGTTACGTGTCTTGTTATTTTAAGTCTATGGCAGACACCGTATATTTTTCGCTTGAATGATAGATCTTTTTCTTCTGATTACAGATATATAATATTATATGTTGGTATTTGATTCACCAGTCCTTGCTGTATTCAAGTTCAAAGTCTCTGAAAATCTCATTACTGGGACCAACGATTATGGGACATCACCTAGACCTAGATCTGGGTTGCTAAGAGACGGTAGAATCCAAATCAACATAATGTGATTTTTATGAGGCTTTGAACTTGAATAGCGAAAAACCGCTGAGCCAAACGCCCATAAGATATATTTGAAATCAGAAAAAAAAGAACTATCATTCTAGTCAGAAATATGCAGGGTATCCCATTTAGAAAATACCATGTTGTGTAAAGTTTTTAGGTTTTCGATGTATTTTCGCATTTCTTAGTATTTTCGCATTTCTTAGTAATTTGATAAATAACAACATTTAGGTAATAATTATATTCTTGTGTCAAAATACAATGAAAACAAACAAACGAAATTTACAACAAAAAATGTACACACAGAAATAATATTTTCAAATTAAATATTTTTTTATGAAATTTGGTACATATCCATTTCAGAGGATGAGAAATCCAGAGGCGAAGGCAGATTTTTTCTAAAAAAATCGCTAATACCTATGTTTTCTGGATAAAAATCCAGCTTCTAAACATGCTCTTGTTGGCCATGGTTTTTGAAATAAACCGGGTGACGTATGGCCTTAAAATACTCTTTTCCCCTCTCCACATTTCAAAAAAAAATCGTCAAAATCAATTCACGAATCTAAATGTTATGAGGGTGGCCCGCTTTCAAATGGGTAACTCTTTGGATAGGTCACTTATGTTAGCAACATTTTATGTCAAGCTATTAATAAAAAACATGAGATGACGCAAGTTGAACCCTGCAACCGCTGACGTAATATTCACAGGTTACTTATGTTACCAAGATTTTATATATATTATATTATTCAAAACCATGAGATGGCGCAAGTCAAATCATTCTACCAATGCAAATTCACGGTCTTTGATGACACAAAGTATTATTAAGTGAAGTGGTGAAGTACATTTTTATCACAGTTTCAGATGATGTAAAGTGTCATTTACTGGACTGGTAACCAATCCGGTAAATGATACTTTACAGTACAGTATGAAATAAGTGTCATCGAACCATTCGTCTAGAAATTCCATAAACATTTTGACTCGTAATTTAAAAAGTCATTCACCGGCTTCGTAACGTAGATTACTATAAGAAAGTTCTCGTGCCCCACGATACGATAATAAGGTAAAGTTTGTGGACAAGGTAATTCAAATGTGATCTCAGAGTTCTTGTTGCCAGATCACCCAATTCGCATCCGCCGTTTTGCTAACTTTCTAGTGCTATGACCTGTTTTTCCAAGATCAAATTTCCTTGTCCAATCTTGTTGTTCATCCACTGGAAGGAAGTGGTACTTTGCGGACGATACTCAATCAGACAGTGTCCGTTTTACTGAAGAAAAAATAGCATATTATTATTTTATTTGGAGAAAAATGTGACTTTTTATGACCTGCTCTCTATTATTGAGTTGGGCTGCTAAACACGAGCGCGTTAAATAATATACTCTTATTACACAGTATTATCCTAATTTCTATCAATTAAATACAATATAATGTATAAATAGACACAGATGCTGCCAGATGTGAAATTTCTTCGTCCTGAGTAACCCTAACCCCCTTCTTAGTCTTCTTCTTATTCTGATCACCTATTCAAACTCTGTGACCTCGGACAATACCTACACAGAATCAAAAAAACCATGATCAAAACTAACTCAAACACAGAACTATTTTACAACTGTTTGGCATTGACGTCAAATAAAGTCACGGTATTGATCCCGCTATCGTTCGTTAGCATGATACTGAAACACAAGATATGATCAATTGCTGGACAAAATAAGAACCAAGCCGCGCATGTCGTCATAAAACATACATAACGTTATCTAGTTACCATTTGCTAGTCAAAACTTGAACTGGCTCTCGCATGACGTCCCACCGTGACATTGATTGTATAGGTTTGAGGTAGGTCACGTGATGACTTCTGAAGCGGGATGTACGAGAGTTTATCTTGTTTGTTTCAGTATCATGGTAACCCAGTAACCTAGGTGACCTACAAATTTTAAGGTTCGAACACGGAATGACGCCAGCGAAACTTGCGTGTGAGATTTTCTTATTTGTTATAGTATCATGGTTCGTTAGGTAACGGGCAGTCATGATAATCTTGTTAAATAGCGTCACGATATGGGAAATTTAGACAGCACGAGAACTCTCCATTATATCACAATCTTCCATTATACCTACAACGCACGTTAATTTTGATTTCCCAATACAAATGTGAAAATGAGCTATTAACGGTACAAAAAGCGATTTTGTTTTTTATTTTGAAGCACTTTTCACGTTCAACACTTATTGCAGAACCCCTACCGGTCTCAAGGGTGATGCATCTCGCGATGTATCTTGAGAATTGGAAGTTACTCATATTAGCAGCTACTGGACTTTTTTTGGGAGTCTATATTTTTGTCGTCAAGAGTATTCTGGACTATGGTAAGTAATTTTTTTATACGTTGAGATCTTGGTGATACACTCAAAATCAATATCATACGTCATAAGACGGTCTGTTTGACACCTAGAAAAAAACGAGATTTATCTAATCCAAACCATTCTCTATCATCCTATGTTGAGATTGTGACGGATGTATTCAAATACTTTCATTTTCCCATATTATGTGAACTGAATATGAACATCGATAAAATCGTTTACTCAAGAATGGCGGAGTCTTTTTTATAATAATAATAGCTAGGGTTCTTTTCGACTCAATAACCTTAACGTTTCAGAAATATACAGGGTGTCTCTAAAACGTGCTAAAAAAACTCTTAGTTCCCAGTACAACGTGGTATTTTCGAAGTGATACATATAGTCGTGAAACTTTGTGAACTGTTTCCTTATGTCGAGTGTTCTAACCCCTGAAAATGGTAACTTTGGGGGTGACCATGTCTTCGCACACGCAACCTTTCAATTTTCGACGGTATTGCGTGGTGATATATATTTTGGTGGCCGAGTATACCATTCTTTCAAGAACAATATAGAGGATGATTTTTGAAAAAATTGTTCGTATATGTATGTAGTTCCATGATCTCCAGATGTTTAACATATTGAAGTTTTGGTAGCCAGCAAACCAAGCGTGATTTTTGGTACCAAATATTTCCGTCAAAAATGATCCATTATATTGTTCTTGAAAGAATGGTGTACTTGGCCACCAAAATATATATCGCCTCGTAATACCGTCAGTTGATGAAAATTAAGAGGTTGCGTGTGCGAAGACATGGCCACCCCCAAAGTTACTATTCTCAGGGGTTAGTGAACTTGACATAAGGAAGCAATTCACAAAATTTCACGACTATATGTATCACTTCAAAAATACCACGATGTACTGGGGACTATCTACCATATACCCCTGATATCTAAATATGACAATATACCGGAACCTACCTCAGTCCAAAATTAGGTGCTAGCTATGACGTCATATTCACATAACTTCAAAATTTGATTGGGGGAACAACAAAGGGTGTTTACAAAACGGTTTGTTGTCATTGAACATATTTTTTCTGAATTGTTTATACAAGGATATTTTAGTATAGGGAATCCGATTATGGAGATCGTAACGGTATGTGGCCGCTAGAGGGTGCCATACACTGAACACCTTGTGGTTCAAAATGGCCATAACTATTTTCAATTTTTTTTCTTCATCTTTCATCAAAAGAAAAAGATTCTGCAGACAATCTTAGGTGGGAGAGGTGCTCTTTTTCAAGTCCGCTCAAGTATGCCGTTTTCGAGATATTTTCATTCAAAGAATTACATGCCACACACAATAATATTCGAATTCATTACGCGAACGTCTCAAAGAGGTATGTATATTATCTGATTTTACATAGTTTTTGATGTGTTGTAACAGACTGAACAGTATTTGATTCATCATGTACAGTATAATATCACAAGCATTCAGAATAATATTCTGAAAGACTCAGTATTTCTATTAAATATGATAAGTAAAAATGGAATTCTTGAGCAGTAAAAGTACTGTTTGGCCAGTATTTTATGTTCACTATTGTGATTCTGAAGGTCAGTAAAAATTTATGAAATGTCAGTATGACTTAGCTTGTAATAATCCACAAATGTACAGTAAAAATAAATCAATGGCCAGTATGAAATACTCAGCAATAATTTTAACTAACCCAAACTTAATACACATTATACCAACCGCTGCATATTTTTCATAAATTTCGATTTCCAACACAAACTAACCCAAACTATACCAAACTTTATCCACATAATACCAATACACAACTATGATATACAATAATGATTATTATTGTAATGTTAACCTAGTGCTAACCAACGAGCCGCTGCATATTTTTCATCAATTTCGATTACCAACACAAACTGACCCGAACTAACCCAAACCAAATCCGCCTCCCAAAAAGACCTTTCTGACTACTATATCATGACATAAAGGCAAAGTGTTTTTCCTTTACCAAGTTGTGTTTCGTTCCGTTGTGAATTTTTTTGTATTTATACGAAACAGATATGACCAAACATTCATTATTTCACTGTCGCTTTAATAATTTTATGGACTGCCCATTATTTTCACCAGACATTTACTAATTTATGTGTCCGTTTTTTTATGATACTGACTCTTGATTATTTATATCCACCATTTATTATTTTTACTGACCACTTCTTTATATTACTGACCGTTCATTATTTTTACTGAACATTTCTTTATATTATTGACTGTTTATTATTTCAACCGAGCATTTATTATCATACATAAAATTGAAATACTGACCATTTAATTTGTTGCCGTTTTTGATCAAAATAGGATGAATAATTAATAATCTTTTATTTTAAAATTGACCATCCTGGAGGCGAATTCTGTAGCGCCATAGACATACAGCAAATGCCAAACAACTTTCGATTCACGTCATAATTGCCACCAAGTGAGTTATCATGTGATTTGCTGGTAACCAAATTTGGCCACCAGCAAGCTTCATAACAACGAGCTTGGTGGCAACGATGACGTAGATCAAAAGTTGTTTGGCGTTTACTATAGAGATTTCTCTCTAAGAGAGGAGTTTCTCTCTATTATGGCAAAAGAGTATTCTGTATGCCACTTCGGCCGCTCTCGAGTGGTGCTCGGTAGTTGTTCGTTATAGAGAAATAGAAACACCGATTCAGGTCTTGCATTAATAGAATCATTATTTCTATCCTTTTCTAATGCATCATGAAATCTTCTATTTCTGTCAGACTTTCAAAATATGTGTTTAGTTTTCATAAAGTCCGTTTCACGAGGGTTTATACTCACGTCCTTGATTGTCTCTCCTTTTCTAACTCATGGACTCATTTGGTTATGTTATCATTTATTTGGTTATGTAATCAAGTAATTAATCAAAACAATGTTGTTGTCAAAATACAAGTCAGTAAACTTCTCCAATAATGTCACAGTTTTCTTGTATAAAATACCTCTCGGTATTCAGAATGTGAACAAAAGACGATCAAAAAGCTTGTGGTCTACTTTACGAAGGATGGAGATGCTCGAAAACCTTTGTTACCACTTGAGGCAGTTTTGGAGGTGAGTTGTTTCATAAGACTAGTTATTTGTACCTCTTTATTTCCTATTCCATCTCCTGAACTTGTGTAGAGAGTGTCTGATGCCCTGGGAATTGGAATTACAACTCTTAAAAAGAACAGTTCTCATGGAATCAGAATTGATGAGAACTTTAAGGCATCCACGTCTGCAGTCGAAAGATCAGAAAGAATAAAGATAGATGGATTAATGGAGCAGTCATACGTTATTGAGAGAAGAAAGAAAGGGCTAGTATTGTTATGAATAAATATTTTGAGCAGGCAGAATTTGACATTATTTTAATTCGTGTTCTTGATTTCAGTTTCCTCATCAATGTTCCGCTGGTACTTTTTTGTAATAAAATAACGTTTATTATTTTCTTCTCCCATAGTTAAGGTATGTGAGTTATTTATCACCTTATGATTGGGCAGGAGGTGATCTTTTGCAGTTGATAACTGATCCAAAAAATGTTTCCTTATAATATTTGGTCACCCCCCTAAAATGGCCGTTATTTCAGGAGTTATGGAAAAATTATTATTAATTTATCATTTTCTCATAACTTAAAATTACGGCTATTTTGGTGGTGGCAAATTACAAGGAAAATCCTGTACACGCGCATTCTCAAAAAACACAATAGTTTGATGTTTTGTTTTTTTTGACACCATCATAAATCTTGGGAAAATACATACACTATAGAATCAAAATATACACTCACGGTCGGATAAACAGCAAATGCCTAAAATTTGATAAAACCTTGATATTATAATAAAACATAATCGTTTATTAAGCTTTCAAACTTTACATAGGCATCCTGCATTAGTTATCAAAGAATTATTGGTGCATTGAAATAGTTCAATCAATCTGTCAGTTCATGGGTCATGGTGATTTTATTCAAAATATTGTTTCGGGCCCTGTTTTCACGTTTAAATGAAAATAAATAATTTTTTTTGTGTAAGTTTTTGAAAAATTGGCAAGCATCATCCGAAAAAGTAATCGTGTGTACCTTATGAAAATTGAAAAAATCGCTGGTTTAGTGAACTGACAAATGGATTCAAGTTCTTTAATGCACCATCACATCTTTGATAGCTGTTGCAGGATGAAAGTTTTATCAAGTTTTGGGCTGTCAATCCACTTTTGGCGACCAGAGCGGTGTTTACATAATACATTAAAAAAATGCTGACTAGCTGATTTTTCGAGGGTTGATGGCCGTCCACTGATAAGAATAAAACCGGAGAAATCACAATTGTGAGTTTTCGCAATAGGGGTGCTTTCCTTAGTTTTTTGAAACGTGTCTATATAGGAACAATTGCTTATTAGTATACTAAGAGAAGACCATTTTGTGAACTAATATAAATAGAAAACACTTTGTAATAACCCATAAACGGCGGAAACAAGAGCTGACACGGCCGAAACAAAAAGAATGGCACGCACGAACGAGATGAGAATACTCAGGACAATTACCGGAAATACGCTAAGAGATCAGAGGAGGAGCAGTGAGATCAGAGAAGAATGCCAAACTGAGGATGTAGTGAAGTGGATGCGAGCGAGAAAAAGATTCTGGAACGAGCACGTATCACGAATGGGAGATAATAGGCTGGCGAAGGTGGTGAGAAATGGAAAACCAGCATCAAAGCGACCGCCAGGAAGACCGCCAAAGAGATGGAAAGACAGTTGGAACTCAATATCGCAGGAACGAGATGAGGGGGGCTGAGATTGGGTGTAACAAGCTTTTAGCTTTCGCAAAGAAGAAGAAGAAGAAGAAGACTTTGTAATAACCCACCGATGTGATCTCTTAGGTTTCACAATCAATGGATTAACCCCAAAAGGATCAGCTTCTCAGCAGATTTCTTCTTTGATAATTATATCTTCACTGGACTTCTATATGGATGTATTCTCTCACTCTCTCGACCTTGCAATCCCTTTGTTCTGAATCATAAATTACTCATCAATAATTAAATGATTTCCCAGAAAACAAGTTTATAAGTTTCCTCAAAAGCTACTTACACACTTTTACATCCAGAAAATAATCCGCCATTGAACCCATCCAGGAATGATTGTAGCTCCCGCTCTTTTTCTCAAAATGAGAAAATTGCACCTCCAAATCAATCCGTTTTGTTTTCTCAAGGCCAAAAATCCACTTCTCAAATTTTACTGGCGACTGCCCAGGTGGTATAAGTTACTAAGGATGGTAGAGAAGTACTTGTTAGGGCTCTTTTGGATTCTGGGTCGAAACTAAGTTTCATTACAGCTAATATCCCCAATAAGTTAAATCTGGAACCCTATAATCATACAATTTAAATTGGAGGTATTGGGAATTCATTTACAAAGGTTAGATAAATGGTGGATATAAAGTTGAAATCAAGGGTTAATAGCAATCTGAAATTGAACTGTTCATTCTCAGTTCTGGAGAAAATTACGTGTACATTACCACATACGTTGGTTGACATCAGTAAAATTGAAATACCCAATTGTTGTTGAGTTGGCTGATCCTTTTTTCTATAAAACCTCAAATATTGACATGCTCATTGGAGCAGATTTATATCTTGAAGTAACCTTTCCTGGACTTGTCAAGTTGGGTCATGGGTTACCAGTTCTTCAAAATACATCTTTTGAGTGGCTAGTTTGTGGCAGTGCTCCTGGCAAGGTTTATACTGGTACTAAAAACTGTCATTTAAGTGTTTCCATGTCTTGTCAGTCACTAACGGATATTAATGAGGAATTTTATCACCAGAAGGGAAACTTTGTGAACAACGGTTCACAGAATCGGTAAAACGTTTATGTAATGGGAAGTTTCAAGTTGCTTTACCATTTCGCAATGAGAATGATCACAACAAACTAAGGGATTCTTTAACAATGGCAATTAAACGATTCCATTCGTTAGAAGAGAAATTTCAAAGAAATGAATTTCATCGATGAATACGTGAGACTTGGACATGCAAAATACGTGAATTCTAACTTTGAATGCCCCAAAGCTTCTTTCAAGGTTTTTCTCCCTCACCACTGCGTAATAAGAGAATCGAGTTCTACCACAAAATTGCGAGTAGTTTTTGATGCTTCGGCAAAAACTTCAAACGAACTTTCTCTAAACAGTATTATGTTGAAGGGTTCTCCAGTTCATGCTGAGATTTTGGAACGTTTTCGAACATTTCGTTACGTTATTATTGCCGATATTCAAAAGATGTACAGAATGATTGAGATTGATCCAAATCATAGGTTTCTCCAGAACATTATCTGGCGTGAATCATCTGATCACGATTTCAAGTGCATTGAATTGCAGACAGTGACTTATGGAACCAAATCGGCTCCATTCCTTGCAACTCGTTGCTTGAATCAGTTGGCGAATGACGAGGTATTAGCTTACTCTTTGGCTTCCAGGGTGATTTTGAACCAATGTTATGTGAATGATATTTTAGGGGGTGCAAATAACAAAGAGGAAACAATTGAACTGATACATCAACTCAATTCCATGTTGGAATCGGCAGGGTTTCTTTTACACCTTTAAAAACTGTTTCCCTGCCGCGACTCGAACTTTGATAAGCTCATAAGTTCATATCAATCACTTCCTTGAAGATTGAGAAGGTAGTTCTTTGGACAGACTCCGAAATTGTACTTTGTTGGTTACGGTTTTCACCCAATCGTTGGACTACTTTTGTTTCTAACAGAGTCTCAGAAGTTCAAGAACTAACTAATAAATTTGACTGGAAACATGTGAAATCAGAGAACAATCCGGCTGATCTTCTTTCTCGCGGTTTAGCTCCGCCGGAATTAATTTCAAATAGTCAGTGGTGGCAAGGACCCGGGTTCCTCTTAGATGCTAATTTGAATTTAACATCAATATGTCCAGACATTGGTGTTGATTCGCTTCCTGACCAAAAAAGAGTTACATTACTTGAGATTAAAACTCAGTCTCAGAATTCACTTCTAGATTGGTCTAGATACTCTAGTTTCTTCCGTCTACAGAGGTCATTCGCTTTTTGTCTCCGATTTATTAACAATGCGACAAGGAAAATCAGAAAATTCAAGGACCTCTCACGATTCAAGAGCTACAGGAATCACTCTGTAAAATAATTCAATTTGTTCAAAATGAGTGTTTCTTGTGTGAAGTTTAATATCTTCAACAAAATAGTTTTCAAGGAAATCCAGCTATATTCAAAGGCAGTAGTTTAAAGGGCATCAATCCATTTCTTGACAAATGGGGAATTTTGAGAGTGAATGGCAGACTTTCAAACTCACAGATCGATTTCGGTCAAAGGTTTCCTATGATACTACCCGCAAATCACCAGATCACAGAGGCTTTATCACGCTGGTGCTCACACGGTGTTGTCCAACTTAAGATTAAGATTCTGGCCTATTCATGGATTAAGTCAAGTTAAATGCGTTCTGAAGGAATGTATTACTTGCCATCGTTTCAGTGCTACAACGTCAAATCAAATAATGGGTGCATTGCCAGCTGATAGAACTTCAGCTGCACGGCCTTTTTTGAAGGTTGGTGTAGATTTTGGTGGACCATTCTTAATAAGACAATCCCCACTGCGAAACTCTTCCAAGTCAAAGGCATACATATCATTGTTCGTGTGCATGGTGACAAAGGCAATCCACATCAAACTGGTTTCAAGCTTGTCCACAGAGGCTTTTCTATTGACTTTGAAACGTTTCATTGCACGGCGTGGAAACCCTGTTGTCATCTATAGTGACAACGCTACATGCTTTCATTGAAGTTACAATCTGCTCAAAGATGTTTATGCATTTTTTAGAACAAATTCGGATAAAAACACGATTCACGAATTTTTACGACAAAAAAAATTGAATGGCGATTTATACCACTCAACGGTCCTCACTGGGGTGGATTGTGGAAAACTGGAATGAAATCAGCGAAATCACTTTAACAAAAGGTTGTGGGTAGTACCAGTTTAACTTTTGAAGAGCTCTCAACAGTATTGGCGCCGATTGAAGCCATCTTAAATTCAAGGCCTCTATGCCCAGTATCCACTGACCCTTCAGATTTTTCTTGCCTGACCCCATTACACTTTTTGATAAGTGAACCTTTAACAAGCTTTCCTGAAAAAGACGTTTCTCAAATTGAGGATAACAGATTGAACTTTTGGCAACGCTGCACCAAGATACAACAAAGTTTTTGGAAGCGTTGGTCAGTTGAGTATTTGAACCAACTTAAAAATCGTGAAAAGTGGGCCTTTGCAAAGGATAATCTGAAAAAAAACACAGTTGTTCTAGTAAAAGAGGACGGTCTTCCTCCTTTAAAATGGAATTTGGCTCGCATTGTCAATGTTAAAGCCGGAGCTGACTGTAAGGTTCGTGTGGCTGAAATCCCGATAAAGGACGGTGTATTTATTTGGCCAATTACACAATTATGCCCTTCACCTCTCAATTAGTTGAGGACGTCGCCTCAAGGGGGGGGAAATGTTCTGAATCATAAATCACTCATCATTAATTAAAAAATTTCCCAGAAAACAAGTTTATAAGTTTCCTCAAAAACTAGTTACACACTTCGAACGAGTCTTCTTATTTCATGTTATGCGAACGTTCTTTGCAGTTGTTATTCGTAACTATGTGGTTACTGAGGTTACTGTGAAACAATGAGTTCGTGTCAGATAATTTTTGATACAACCAGCGAAATACTTATTTGAAAATTTTCACACTAATCTACTCATACAAAGCGTACTGGTCCTTCAGAAACAATATTAGTGTACAACCGCACACCCTTCATGTGAGGATTTTTCAAAAACTACATATTTTCAAAATTTACTAATAATAAACAGTTGGACCACATTCGAAAACACGCGAAACCGGCTCCACCTTCGACCATGAGGGCTCCACTCTTCCACTGCGTTTTCTCGGATAGCCCAAGACCCATAAGTTCGGAACGTTTGTCGGCCGCTTTGAACAATTTTAGCTGGGCGAGCTTCTTTGAACGACATGCTTTGACGGGCGGCCGCTTGTGATACGGGTTTTTCAAATGAGCCGACGACAAGTGACTCGACTTATTGTATACAAGTAAACTTTGATATCTTGCAATTCCATTCTACATGATTTTCTCAATGCACAAACAGAAGCGAACTGGAATCGCCTGTCTCCTGTAGACAGACGATCGCTCGCATCCGGATGGCGGATATACACGCGAATACGTTTCCAATGGATGATCAGCCTGAATCCAAAATCTAAAAAGAAAACAATTCTGAACGTGTTCTGGAGAACGTTTTGGAACATACCTACTTGTTCGGCTTCAATATAAAATTTGAACGCTTTTGAAATTATATGAATCAGCTACGACATAAAGTTCATTTTTTATTCAAAGTAACAGTGACCGATCAAAATTGAAGGTTAAAGGTTGGCAAACATGGACCCGTATTTCGTGTACTGTGGAATTCAATAGCAGCACGTCGCTCTGCTTATATTGTATTCTGTGCACTTCTGTCAACACGACTAGACATACTTGTCCCCTTGTCTTCACTCAATACGTAAGGACCTGTTGTTTCGTTTTTTCCAAACGACTTCTATCAGCTAAATTTGTCAATTTGTCATTATTTGTCAAAATTTGTCAAAATTTGTCATTATTTGTTTACGTTTTGTGAGTTTCAGTTTCATTGTGGAGGTGTTTTTTGGTATTGCCTGGAAGCAACCATCTCTTATCACAAAGTAGATAGAATGGAGCTTAGGAAAGCAAGATAGAATGATAGAAATGCATCATGAGCAAAATCTGAAGAACATCAACTTGAACGGATCGGTTTAATATATGTGGCTCACAGTTCTCACATTTTGTCAAAAATACGATATATGTTATAACTTAACTTGAATTTTACAAAAAGTGATACAAAATAGGGACTAAATTAACAAAATATCATCGAAATGCCAACCTAAAATCAGTAATTCGCGGCAAAACTCACAACATCGGCAGGTAAATCGCTTGGTAAATGCATAGGTATGTGTCGGTAGTTCTTTAAAATTAGAACTCACATTCTCCCGTTATGAAATATGTTATTGAAACGTAGATTTCGATGGATGACTCACATACCTATTCATTCGATTAAATAAAAATATGAATTAGCGGAATTAGGGACTTACTTTTAATTGTTCTGATTCGTTTCAGTCTGAAAGGTTGGTTACACAAGAATATCCGCTAAAGACAGTTTATTAAAAGCATCCCGATAATTTATTGATATTATATACTAGGTACCTATTGTTCTTAGAACAATAATGAAGATTCCAATTCCAAAGGCCGCGAAGGTAATGGACATGAGTTGTGGGAGACTCAAAACGTACAGCTGGTTCGTAAAAAAACTGGTATTGCTCACAGAAATGTTCCAAAAAAATTGAGCAGTGTAATATTTGTTTTGACAAAACAAAAAAGTATGACGTCACCAAGTTGTTACCAGGTTGATACTTTTGAATATTTTTTTTCAAATGACTCCTCACATGAATACAGGAACTAAAGCGAAAATATTGAATTGATCGATTGTGTGTGTCAAAATTTGCAAATCTACCTGACTCAATTCAATTATTTACATATACATACATCATAACATACCCAAACTTTTCACTTGAATCACATGTCACTGTCGTATAGTTTTGTCAAAACAAATATTACACTGCTCAATTTTGTAAACATTTCTATGAGCAATACCAGTTTTTTTACGAACCAGCTGTACCTATATTTTTATAACCACGTATTTTAAATTAGGTATTGATATTCTATTTCTTCACTTCCATGTGCCCACGTGTACTTATTTCGCGACCAAAATAATATTATCCAAATTTGTTGGCTGCAAAACTATTTTTTTTTCTAAGAAGAAATACACAGAAAGACTCACATATTTTCCCAAAGAAATCTCTTTAAACTGAATTTGGTATCAAACATCAAAAAGTTATTTTTTTCCGCGATTTTCAACGTATTATGTGTTTTTCCCACTGATTTTTCCAAATAATCGAAAAATTTCAAGATACTGCTATTTTCCGAAAACTGGACGGAAATTATTGTGAGTTTTGCAGGTACCCCAGAATTACCCCCTCGAATAACTTCGGTCATTCAGATTCAATACAAAAGAATACCACTATCACGTCAACATACACCAACACCAGAGAATAAAATTGAAAGTCCCTATTAAATGTCAAAAATGTTTAAAGAAAAATGAAAAAGTCACTAAGATTTTGGAACACGTCTTGACAAAACACGAACATTGCCGAACTGATATCAAGACGTGCACGGAATAACGTTCTTGTCACGCCTTGCTTCCACATGTTGAAATCAACATGTTGAATTCCACAGTACACGGAATCCGGCTCATGGTCTATTACGATAGTCATGAGTTGAACTGTGATCCGTTTAATTTTCCATGTATTTGATTTGAGAGAAAAAACGTTCGAGAACAAAGAGTGATGATACTTTTGGAATTGATCATCAAAATCCTTATTTAATCGAGAAAATTAAGTCTATAATCAAATATTTTATCTTTTCATTTCAATTAGCGAGCACTTCAAGTCATTTATTTTTTTTGCCAACCTTTAACCTCCAATTTTGATCTGTCACTGTAACTTTAAATAAAAAATGAACTGTACGTTTTCTTCCAAGTAATGACGTCATCGATGACGTGAGTACCTCGTGAAACGGACTGTATGTGAGGTGCTGTTTTTACTACTTTACCGGTGAAGTTTACTATTTATTAATAGTGTACCTAATAATAATAGTGTGAATAAAGTTTACAAGCATTTTATTCGCAGCTCGCTGTTTTTCTGTTGGTGTTGAATCAATTATGGGTATGTTAATTGTACAAGTTGAATCACAGATATCTATCCCAAATTTATGAAGGGGACATAACCTGGGCAGTCTGGCCAAGTTTAGGAATCGGTGCAAGTGGACAAACGAGCTAAGCCGGCATTTGCCTATGAATCTTGAGACCGTCAAAAACACACAAATACGACAATCACTAAACCAACCGGAATAAAGTTAAAGAACACAAAAATATATAACTATGATAAAAAACAACAAATATACAAAATTCCAATCACGAACATTTCAAAATTTTAAGCGCCTTATGCACCAACCTCCACTTAACAAAGACTTAACTAAGGGGGTCTTAAATTTTAAGCAGCCCTCAATTCATTTTCATTTGCACCAACACTCTTTGAGGGCCCTTAACTAAGTGTGTCCTAGATTTGGCAACGTTGATCAAATTTAGTCATTTCTAGTAACTTTCCCATTATTTAGGTTGAAAACCTGACGAGAACAATGCGATATGTCATAACCTCATTTGTTTTTGTTCACAGAATGGTGGTTACATGTTTTGGTGATATTGTTTAATAGTTTTATCTGATGACCACTGCTAATTTATTGCGTTTTTGGCAGGTTTTCTTTAAACACACGGGAATGGATGCAAAACAAAGAAACTCTGGAAGTTATGTACTTCACCTGTCATGATCATATTCGAGTTGATTTTTCATCTGAGTCAAGATATTTAAAACAGTCTGCTCTCAATCTCAATAAAAGTCTCCTAAGAAACCCCATGATCCATTTCCTGTGATTTGGCCGCTCGTACATTTTTCGAGGTAGGTATTCTGGTAAATCTAGTGTATCATCTAAACTCCAAATAGTTCAAGTGATCCTTTCTCACTACTTATGACAGTGGACTGTTCGAGAGACTCTTAAAAGTATTCTTCAATGTAATTTATATTACCGATGCTGTCACGGCTAAAAGGCCAAAAAATCGAAAATGATGTTTTCATTTAGACGGATTCTACTTAATATTGGTATGTACAACCAGATGAATGATGTGCCTATGCCTATAGTGATTAAAATTTGAATATACTTCTCAAATCTGAATTGAACTTGGAGAATGACTCAAATGGCAGACAACAGGCGCAATCACATTAAAATTATACAATGTCCTAGTCAAACTCCTATATAACTTAACACGCGGCATCGATATATTTTCAAAAATAAATCATAAATGTCTTTGAAAATAATTAATTGATATAAAAAGTCAGCAACGACAATAACAACTGTATCACAACCTCAGATTTATATCGTTTACAGAGATAAGTCAGCGTTAAGTGGTCATTAACGGAGACTTAATAAAGGGAGCGTTAAGGGAAGCTTAAGCTTTCCTTAACGTTGGTGCAAACAAAAACTTGAAGTTAAGGGTTCCTTAGCGTTAAGTAGCTCTCAAATAGGTTGGTGCAATCGGCCATTATTCTAGACACTCATAATAAGAATAATTGACATGAAATTAAACAAATTTACGAAATCGATTTATTCACTACATTCCTCCCCTTTAACATCACCCGGAGAGACACAGAGCTACTCCGGCATGTAAAAGGAATGCAATAATCATGACATTAAACAGCTGTTCGCCAAAGCCTACAACAAAAAAACATCAAAAAGCGCGATGGTTTCAGATCGGTTAGTTGATGATATTATGATGTCTTTACCGAGTCGTCCCGAATGAACTTGGAAATATGCTTATAGAATTCGTTTGGGAAATGTCATTTCCATGTCTTTCTCCTCTCTATGTGTATTTCTCTATCGTTACAGAATACGCGCTCTGTATCTTGGAAACGATGCAATTTCGAACTGAGGTAGCATGCGTTGAATTGTCATGTTTTGGCATCAGGAGGTTTGTTAAAGGTTTTTCCGCACCATCTAGAGACACTCTGTATTGACGCCTAACAGTTTTCAGAAATACCACTATAGTGACTGTACGTACAGGGTGGCTAGATAAGAATGCATAGTGCTGTATCTTGTAAATTATTGGTCATGAAGGCTTGCGATAAATATTTTTACTACCTACTCAAGTGGTCAGTAGAACAGCATGGAAAATATTTTCAGATTTCCAAGAAAGGCACCAGGGGGATCAATCGCCATCTTAAACTATTAAAGTGATTTTTCAATGAAATCCATCAAGTAGATGTATCAAAAAAATACAATATGCTTAATTAAGATGAGCTTCATCCAAGTAATTTTTCTTAACCACTTTTCACGTATCTATTCTAGTAAATTGGTGGCTACGCCCCCTCGCTACCATCTAAAAAATCTTCACAAAGAATAGTTTTCGATACAGCACTATGCATTCTCTCCCTCTATAGCTTGATATTGACAAAACTGTCTCCTTGTGGACAAAGATAATTGAGATAATAATTATTATTTTACTATCTCAATGGAGAAAAGCATCACGAAAAAGTTGTGAGGCGGGTGTGAATCATATTCTAAAATATTGTGGAAGGCTATTGGAACTGTGATGAAGGCTAATGAGCATAGTTCCGCATTATTTATTTGAGCATGCTAGTGAAGATGAGATATGTCAGCAATGTGCTGACTGTCATGAATGAAAAAGGCCCAGAAGATCAAGCCTCATGTCCTGATAGAGAATCGACATGTGTCACGATGTTTGGTCACGACTTATCACAAAAATGATGTTTAGGTGGACCTACTTCATTTCAAATAACATGAAGTGTTGATTGTAATTTCAAAGGTATACATTTTTTAAGTTGGTTGGCTTATCCTTGCAAACCAATTATTTTTGTGAGAGTTCAGTGATCAAAGCTTCAATAGTGATCTGCTGCCTGACTATGAGATGCCTACCTATTCTATTGGCTATAGTTTCTTGGCCCAAAAAAATGATTAATACACATTATGAGAAATTCATGAACTGGTTTTTTTAGTTATCTGGAAAAGTGTTTTTTTTTCGAAAGAGAATCTGTCTGTGCAATATGAAAACTATGAGGAATTAAGTTATTTATTCAAATGAATATCCAATGTGTTTGTGATTCTCATTCTTTTTCGTGTGACGTACTTCCATTGTCTTGCCGTGGTGGAAAATTAATGTCCAAACTCATCAAAACACGAAATGTGATACGGGTATTTTATCAAAACTTTTCTTCATGTTAACACCGCAATTACTTTGATCTTACAGAATGAAGTAAGTGAAAAACGTGAGTTAACAAGTCGATAGACGAGCGAACGTTTTAAAAAAACTTTTATTTCTCAAAATTACAACTTAAAACCCGACATAAAATATTATTCGTAAAGTACAATAAATTTCATCTGACTAACTGTAGTTTTGTTCAGGCGAATAGCTGAGTTGACAAGTAATATGATGGTTAAGGGAAAAGTGGGACCATAACTCGTGTAAAGGCAGTTGGTAATGAGGCTCCGAGGGCTTGAAGAGATAAATTTAAAATTGCTTCTGATAAATTTATTATCCTCTGCTTAGTTCTTTTTCACAAATTAATACCAATTATGAGAAAGCAAGCCAGCTTCCACATTCCATGAATTGTTGACTAGAGAGTTTTTTTGAAAAAGTGACTTCCTTTTTGAAACAAAATCTGGTTTTCGAGTATGAAAACTATGAGATACTGAGCAAGAAGAGTTATTTATCCAAATGTGTATCCAATGTGCTTGTGGGTATCTTTCTCTTTAGTGTAACGTACTTCCATTGTCTTGACGTCGTCATGAAAATTGATGTCCTAACTGATCAAATCACGGAATGTGATAGGGTTTTCTTTATGTGAACATCTTGATTACTTTGATCTTACAGATTGAAGTAGGTAAAAAACGTGGAAAGGCAGTAATTTTTGTAATAAATAGTGATTCCCTACCACCATGATACATCTTCTGAGGGTTGAAAGAGTCAAATTAAAAATTGCTTCTGAAAGATTTATCTTCCTCTGCTAAGTTCTATTCTTTGTGGTTCTATTCTTAATAATTTTATTATTTTTCAAGACTTTCTAAACAGTCGCTCACTCATTTCGTCATCTGTCTCTCCCAAGTCATAAATCTTGTTTTCAATTCTAATCGTATGTACTGTTAGAGTTGACGAAATGAGTTAGAGGCTAATCAATACAGGGTTCTTTGGCAGTTAAAAAAAGACAAGAACAGACTCTATTCTTCGTCAGTGTTTTGGTATTACTGTGCTATATCAAAACATCTCATGGCCATTCGAGCCGGATTTTACGGAAAAAAAAACTCAATCGATTTCTAGTGGGCGAAATAGGAAATAGAGGGTTTTATCAGTCATGGCCAGCAATAAATCTCCAGAAACTAATCCCACCTATTCAGTTTTTCTTTTGTTCTTTTGCGAACTCCACTTTTGTTGCTACAGGCAATCACTCACTCTTCCCATAGAAACTGTATCCGCATCAATAGAAAATCGAAAGCGAATAGCGATGGAAGTGTTCGAATGAAAATAAAATTGATTGAATTGAACCATACTACTGAAAGTAGTGGATACCAGCTAAATCTCAAATACCAAATGTGTGAGCTTTCAAAACACAAAACATAGGGTATTGAAAGCCATAAATCTAAAATTTAACAGATTAACCTGGAACTGTATTTATCCTAACCAAACATTGGGATTCTACTTTCATTTATGTTCTTTAAATAAACTAGACTTGAGAAGTGAAAGGTTAACAAAACATGAAGCAACAACAGGATCGCGTTTTTGCCAGCATGGAGAAAGCTATGGAGAAGGAAAACCCAAAATAAGTTTGTGGAAAACATTTTTCTGTAATATGGATATCGATGTAGCCCCCACTCACCGTGTATCACTGTGTGCTATTCAGTTAATAAATCTCAAGAAGTCATCGATCTTCAATTGTATGAGAACAAGTTCACCAACTAATGGATACCTACATGTTTTTTAACTGTTGATTAAATACTGTATATCACGAATTGATACATTCAATATCGCTCAAAATATTTTGTCCGTGCATGACTATCTCGACTGATGATTCAAGTATCTAAAAATGGTTTATTCAGCTGAAAGAGTATTCTTAATCGAACTATTACGAAAACGGCAGTTGCAGCTAAGCTATTTGGTGAATCAAAAGAAGGATCAGCGAGTTCACGTGAAATACTGAGCTTGTGCTGAAATTTGGAGATACCGCATAAGAAAAAACCTTGAATGCTGATAAAGCGGAAGACGAAGCTATGGAAATAGCTGTTATGAGCTACATCAGTATTGATTCTTCATTAACCAGCAGGCAATTATCCACAGTTTTCCACTCGAGCGGTTCGAGCATTCGAATAACTTGGAAATTCCCTAAATTATAACCGTATAAAATCAATCTTGGGCGAGAGGTGGATTTAATGAAGTTCACTTCAATAGACGTTTGCAATTTTGCTAGTTGGTGTGTTTTAATATAATACTCATATTTTTTCTCAACAACTTTTTATAGTCATAACTGTCGGTTCTTTTGACAAAAACTGAATGGATTCTTAATCTTTTTTTTCCGACCGGGAAATCTCAGAAATCTACTTGGTAACATGACACTGTCGAACCTACATTAATGATGATCGTTACAAACATAACGAGTAATTTCAAGAGAAAATGGATCAACCACAAGATTAAAGTATTTTCGATAGTTTCTATGAAGCCATTTGAGAACTGCAATCATTTATAGACCTCAACCTATATGATTTACATCAACGGTTTAGTGATGGGTATTGGAAAATTATATTTTCAAATTCGGAACGTCAAGATTACTATAGGTGCTACTAGGAAAAAAACCTCTACTATTCTTGTTCATTTGAAACAGCTCAAAGGACAAGGTGGTGAAGAAAATAGTAGGCGCACACTTTTCTCATTATTCAACCTTCGTGTAGGTCTAGCTTTTGGTTGAAAGTGGAAAAAATAATAATTAGGAAGAGCAAGAATTTCGAGACATCAATTGATAATTTCTGCATTTCAGCTGATGGTACGCCTGGGATGGTATTATTTGTTTGCAATGTTGTGAATTTAGTGATGACCATATCGAATATAGTCACTGTGAGCTGCTGTATAATGGTTTTTACAAATCGGAGAAAACTACAAAAGCAATTGATTGAAAGCTTCAAAGCAGCTTGTTATCAAGGGTTCTTCAAAAAGTGAGTACCAATTATATCGCTGTATCTATCAATTTTCAGAATTTTATTCAGCATTTCATCTGAAAGCTGTCAACGAATAGTGATACCTGTCTTGCATGATTCTAAAACACACAAGATATGATCAATTGCTGGACGAAATTAGAACCAAGCCGCGCATGTCGTCACTGTGAGCCAAAAGTGAGGTTGTATTTAAAACATCCATAACGTTACCTAGTTACCATTTGCTGGTCACAATTTGAACTGGCTCACGCATGACGTCCCCGCGTGACATCAATTGTTTAGATTCGAGGTAGGTCACGTGATGACTTCTGAAGTGCCATGTGCGAGAGTTTATCTTGTTTGTTTCAGTATCATGGTAAGCAAGTTACCTAGGAAACCTATGAATTTTGAAGTTCGGACACGAAATGACGTCAGCAAAATCTGCGCGAGATCATATCTTGTTTGTTTTAGTATCATGCCTGTCTTGGGGGTCTCAAGATCATCTGCACTCACTCACTTGGTCGACACAGGCTAGCGCATTCGGTACGGTCGTTCATGGTCTTCGTGTGAGCGCCTGATGAACGCCAATCCGTATCCGCGGATGACAAATTAAAGCGTTTCCGACATTGTCTGTTACCGTCTATAGTCGTTCATGTGATCACGGACAAAAAAATAGTCGTTGAGCTTGTCATCGCGAGAGTTTTCCTGACATTTGATTGAGAAGTAATTTCGCGCACCGAATTCAAATTTCGGCTGTTAAGCGCCCTGTGAAATCGATGGTACGGAAATGCAAGGCGTCCAGAACACTGAGTTCAGATATGTCACGATTATCCTGGATGAAACCGTTTATTGTCCGCTTGTTTATCTCGAAGTAAAGTAACGTGAAACTTCGAAATGAATACATTTATGTGGAGAGTGTTGAATTTCCATGTCTATAAAATTTTTGTGTAAAAACTGATGAAACACTTTTTCGAATAACTAGTTTCAAAGAGTATCTACTGTAGGTTTGCCTTAATGTCTGAGAATGGCAATTCTCTGTTTCACGATTGTTCATCAAAAATTACCATGTCTGGGTAGCGGATTTGACTTTGTTCTTACATAACACTTTTCGAGTATTCTGTTAAAGAATGTTGTGTTGTCTGGCGAATTTCGGAAGTCTATTCATCCTGCTTCTACACGATTTTCTCTTGGATATTTGGAAATGCATTCGGTGATCCAACCAAGTTGGAGCTCCACGGTATTTCTTCCAAACTCTTGTTTTTTTGTTATGTTCCCGAATGAATCAAATGATCGGAATACTCCAGTTGTTGTATATCATGTCTTTTCAAGTTGGAGCTGTACGGAATTCCTTTCAAACTCTCTTGGATATTTAGAAATTTATTCGGTGATCCAACCAAGTTGGAGCTCTACGGTATTTCTTTCAAACTCTTTTGGATATCTAGAAATTTATTTGGTGATCCAACCAAGTTGGAGCTCTACGGTATTTCTTTCAAACTCTTGTTTTTTTTGTGTTCCCGAATGAATCAAATGATCTGAATACTCCAGTTGTTGTATACAATATCTTTTCAAGTTGAAGGTCTACGGTATTTCTTTCAAACTCTCTTGGATATTCAGAAATTTATTCTGTGATCGAACCAAGTTGGAGCTAGACGGTATTTCTTTCAAACTCTTGTCTTTTTGTGTTCGCGAATAAATCAAATGATCTGAATACTCCAGTTGTTGTATACAATGTCTTTTCTGAAATAAGCTGGCCTTTGAATTTCTCGAGCTAAGTACATGCGATTTTCGATTCTCGTTATGTTCGTACACACAGTGACATATTATTTTGTACAGATACTGATTACTGATTACTGAAGTACAGGCGCTACGAGTTTCGGGCTGTTGGCCCCGACACCGCAGCCTCTAGTTGGGCTTATTGTATCTTCTCTGTGCCTGTCTCTCAGTCGAAGAGCTCCATTGCCCGAATAAGGTTTATGACTCGTTCTACTGTTTCCCTGTCCGTCCTTTGAGGAGTGGTTGTGAATTCCCCATTATCTCTTCTCCAGTACGCCAGCGCTTCACATTCAAATACAATGTGGGAGGCTGTTTCCTCCTCCTCGTTGCACAGCCTTAATATGGGTTCCTCGTTGAAAAGACCCATGATATGCATGTGTTTTCTTAGAGTGCAGTGTCCAGTTAATATACCTGTTACTTTCCCAAGCTGATTCCTGCTGAGTCTCAGTAGGCTTCCAGAAAATGATGATTCGATCTCGTCTGCCATCATTAATTTACTGTGTTTCAGACCTGGTGATTGGCACCATCTAGCTTTCTGTTGTTTTTTGGACCAACAGTTCAGCCAACCTCTCAAAGAAGATTTTGTGATACCAATAGCAGGTTCTGGACCCAGAAGTGGTGTGTTTGCAGCATTGCGTGCTAGTAGATCCGCCCGCTCGTTCCCAGCTGTCCCTGTGTGTCCTGGTATCCATCCAAGAGTGATATCGTTAGATACTCCCAGTGTGACAAGGTTTTGCTGACAGTCCATGACTTGTTTGGATTTGGTTTCCCGACAGAAGATGGATTTGTTCTTGTCCAAAGAACATGTGTTTGAATAATTCCGCTGTCTTCCTCTTTCTCGTAAAGCTGACCAGGGAGGTTTTCTCAGGATTGACCTTCAGGTTCACCTTCCTGCACCAATCTTCTACGATTGTCAGAGCTGTCTGCATCAGTTCTGATATTGTCTTGGTGTGTTTGCCAGTGATAAGTATTGCTACGTCATCGGCATAGCCTTGGGCGTAGAAACCTTTGCTGTTTAACTCTACCAATAGTTCATCTTCGACTAGGTTCCAGAGAAGAGGGGACAAGACTCCACCCTGGGGGCAGCCTTTAGCTGCCTCTATAGTTACAGTTTTGTCAAGCATAGTTGCTTGAATTCTCCTACCTTTCAGCATGTTTCTTATCCACCTACAAACTGTGTCTTTAATTCCACGCCGATTGATTGCGGTGGTCATTGAATCGAAGGTGTGATCAAATGCTCCTTCTATATCAAGGAATGCAGCTGGGGCAACTCCTTGGTTGTTCAGTGGTTGCTCTATTTTATGAACAAGTTCATGCAGAGCAGTTTCACATGATTTACCAGGTTGATAGGCGTTTTGGTTTTTGTGTAGTGGCCTCTCTATTAGGGAGGTCTCTCTAATGTGCCTTTCAATCATTTTCTCCATCGTTTTGAGTGGAACGACGAGAGATTTATTGGTCTGAATGCCTTGGGCTGAGAGCTATCTTTCCCGGGTTTCGGTATAAAGACCACTCGTGAGAGTTTCCATATCATGGGTATGTGTCCCGTTGCCAGGCTTGCTCTGAATAGTTGGCAAAGCATCAATATGAGTTGGGCTTCGCCCTGCTGCAGGTGTGCCAGTATTATCCCATCGCATCAAGGTGCTTTGTATGGTTCGAATGAGTTTATGGCCCATTCGATTCTATTTGGTGTCACAATCTGTCGGGCTATGACCCAATCATCTCTTGATCCTCTCATCCGGAGGATCTCAGGAGATAGGGAGTTGGTTCCCTGTTGCGAGTTGATTATGGTCGAGTCTGGAAAGTTTGCCCTGAGTAGTGTCTCAATGGTTTCTTCGCCATTTTTCGTGTATTCCCCATTTGGTTTCTTTAGTGTTCCCATTGGTGGAAGGGGGTCTTTAGCTAGGATTCTCTGGAAAGCCTGTGCTCTGCGAAGCACTATAGTTTTTTGAAAATGCTGGGTCTTGTACCGGTGTTGTAGAGATAGTTTTGTTATTGATTGATTGATCTTTTATTTTGTGCTAGTGGGAGTGTTGAAAAAGCCCAAGATAAAATGTCTATAGTATTTATTATGTTGCTAGGCAATGTTAATAAATGTCAGTCTGTACTGGAAGGTTAACGAGTGAGCTTCATTTTTCAACAGTTTTTACCAAATTTCACTTGGCCTGAAGACAATAGGTCATAAAATAAACTTGCTCCTAGGAGTATGTCAGTTTCCGAGGGCTCGAAAAATGTAGGATCAGCTAGTTTGATGTCATTGGGAATCACGAGCTTGGATACATCGATAGTCTGTTGAGGGCATTCATCTGTTATTTTCTCAATAACTAAAGCAGAAAAATTGAATCTATGGGTTTTGTTCAAATCTGTAACGGTTACCGAGGTTCGCTCGTTAATGTAGGTGGTTCCCTCATTAATACCGCACACGGGTATATGTATTTTCTCATAACTAAGTTTCAATTTGTTAAATAATGTCCTTGATATAAAGTTCGATTGGTAACCACTATCCAATAGCGCTCTGCATGGAATGAATGTACGGCTTTTGTCATGAATATACAGGGTGTTTATTAATTGAATGCCGATACTTCAGGGTAATAATCCTTTGATGATTTTAAGACAAAAAGTTCATATGGACATAGGTCTGCAAGAGCATAGATTTCAAGATACAGGGTGTTGAAATTTAAAAAAAAAATCTTTTTTTTATCATCACTTTCATACTATTCCAGATATCTTTTTGAAATGTGGTACACGTCAAAATGCATGGGAATGTTAGAGAGGGCGCCACTGATTTAAAAATATTGGATGACACAGCAGGGTGTCAATGCAATTAAGTAGAATTTATTTTTTTAATCGAAAACCATGCGCCGGACGAAAAAAATCAAAAGAACAAATTGGCTCAGAAATAAATAGAGATTTTAAAGATGATTTTTATTTTGCAAGGAAGCAGTGGCGTACAAGTAATTTCTCCAAAATATTGAGTGCAAAGCCCGTACGGACGCCACTGGTAAAAATAATGAAATTGTTAGTACATCACAAAATGCATATTGAAGCCTAGAAAACGAAGAAAAAAAAAAGACGAGAAAATCATTTATTTTTTAATATTTCAACCCAACAAATTAAACTCGTGCGGACCTATGTTCATATGAACTTTTTGTCTTAAAATTATCCAAGGATTATCACCCTTAAGTATCGGCATTCAATCAATAAACCCCCTGTATATTAAAGCTGTAGACAGTAGCACAAAGGTATTTGGAGATGAGTTAGCACAAGCAACGCTGTAATCAATACCAGTGAGTTCTTGAGGTTTATAACACGAATTATCTGGGCGAATGATTTGTGCTACTGGCCGATGAGGTTGCTGATGTAATGATGAGGCTGCTAGGGTTCCATCCAGGTTTTGACTTGGCTTAAGGCTTGAATCGAGAATTTGAGGGTCCGTGATGAACTGATTGTGGGCGCTGATGGGTGTCCCTGTTGTCTGAGTGCAAAGGGCTGTCTGTGGTGGGGTGGTTTCAATGGCAGGCTTGACATTATTTTTAGTTAAGGCATTAGAAAAGGCTTGGGCAATCCTAGAACCAGACAGCTGGTTTAAAAGTGAGTGATGGTTACGACCACAAATTCTACAGAGATGTTTCGACTTGCAATTCGGGGTAAAATGTCGTGGGCGTAGGCAATTGGTACAGAGTTTCAGTCGCTCAGCTTCATTGTGACGATCGTTTATGGATACATTTGTAAATTTTGTGCAAGCGTATACAAAATGGCCTTCTTTACGAAGTGGGCAACTACCTTCCAGGGCAGCGTAGCCAAAGGTTTTATTTGTAGAATATTGTTTTTGTGGAGGTGTCTTCAGTGTAGACTCATGCTTATTATAACCCTTGAAATCAATGGACTCTAATAAGTGGCATCAATCTGTCAAAAATGCTCTTATCTCTGAAATTGAGGGATTATCGTTATTTCTGGTCGCAATTTCCCATTCTCTCCTAGTGACTTGATTTAATTTTGAGGTTATAAGATAAATAAGGATGGTGTCCCATTGGTCCACATTTTCTCCCAAATTTTCCAAACAACGAAAATGTTTGTAAAAACTATCCAGAAGCTTTCTTGACTGCATATGCTGTTCCTCCTTTATAATGGGTAGATTGAAGATTGCCCTCACATGTGAGTGTATAAGGGCCTTTTGGTTTTGGTAACGATCCTTTAGTAGATTCCAGGCAACAGCGTAACTGTTATCACTAGCTGTTATTGAGCTGATAACTTGCGCAGCATCTCCTTTCAGAGCAGACTGGAGATAGTAAAATTTCTGCACATTGGACGAGGATGGATTTTTATCTATAAGGGATTCGAAAGTTTCGAAGAATTGCGTCCATGACTCGTACGATCCAGCAAATTCAGGTGGGAAGATTGGTGGTAGCTTCAAAAGTATTTGCCTGATTGTCTCTCAACATGATATTTTGCGACTCGGAGTAAGTATTTTTAAGTAAATTGGCATTGGGAATTTGCACTTGAATATGCAGAACTTTTGCCTTGGAAACAATGGAGAAATATTATTCTCCAAAATCAGCTCGGACTTCGTTTTGATCTTGCGCATCAAGTAGGTTGTGTAAAAGACAAATATCTTCGATGCCAAGCTGCACTTGTTCGAATTCAGTCAGGATATTTTCAACACTATTCAATCGGGTTTCAATTTGATATATCATTTTAGGAGTTTTCAAGAGTTGTGGGGTACATGTGTTTAAAAATGTTTGAAGTCTCGTTAGAGACGCTTTGAGGTGACCTCTTTTAGAAACGAGAGATTTTATTCCGTTTTTATCCTTGGCTAAGAGTTGTTCTGAAGTGATTTCTTCCGCCATCGTTGACGAATAAACTTTCGTAGGTATGTAATATAGGTGAGTAGAAAAACGACAAACTTTAGAACAAGAGCTCAAACTTTAAAACGCAAAATTACCACTCAATCGGTTTGTACTTTGTATTTTAAGTTAGGTTGAAACACTAAAACGGAATGTTTCGGTTTCAAAAGTAAAGGTCGAAATACGCACTGATTTCAAAGGTTTTTGGGTATTAACGTTTTTCAAGTCTATACGCAATTTTCAGGTTCGTTAAACAATTGGATGAAGGATCACAACATGCATACCGGCTTACGGGCAACAATATCGGTATCAACTTTCAATGGGATCCCATTCAGACCAAACAAACCGTATTTATAGGTTTAGTACCGTGAATAAGCTTGATTTTAAAATCTGGGGTGCAATACAGAACAACAACTGGTCTTATTATTGAATTAATTCATAACTCAATGAGGTCAAGTTCAAATTTTAGATATTCAAACGCTATGGCAACGTTTATCCCAATTGTTGAAGATTCAAGACTCGTTTGGTTGGTTGAAATGATGATTGGAATAGGCCTTGACTAACCTGATCTGCTGTAACTCGTGGATGTTGGAGCTGGTTGGAGTTTCCACTTTCACTTTGGGGCTGGACTCATACGTATTTGTACGTTTTTATTCGGCTCGAACGATCATGTTTTGGGTTTTTACGGATTTAAAAATCAATGACACAACTATCGAAGTGAATGATGGCGTCTATTTCTTTTTGATAACTCTGGGTTCCCATAGTTCCCAACCTCTAATATCTTTATACCTATTATTAAAATATACCTCGGTTACCCCATTTGATCAAATGTGCGGCAAGTGAAGCCAATTTTCAGCCGGTGAGAAAGAAAGGAAAAACCAAGCCCATTCAAATGCCTCATAAGAGTATTTCATGTGAACTAGGAAGAGACTGCGATTGCGCTAGATGCCATTTTCGTATTGGTTACTCGTGATTCAGGGCGGATCATGCTGCCAAGCTATGGTGCCAGATCCGCCGTTTTTACGGTAGATCTACGATTAAATACATATTTTTGTGGTGATTATAATACAGTGAAATAAAATGTCGCTGTACGCGGAAACATTCTTTTGAAATTATAATTATGATGGCCACCGGTTTTCAATTCCAAATTTAACGTTACGCCAAATCTAACGTCTTGTCCATTCTAAATGTGGCAGCGCTGCTCTTCGCTCTTTCTTCTAAAAATCATTGTGACAGAACGCCATTATTGTTATTTTGGTTTGTGGTAGCGTTGAGTTGGTGTCCTTTGTTTGTCGTTTGCGTTTATTTGTGTTATAACAATGAATTCATTTAGTTTTTGTGTGAAAAGTTTATATTTTTTTAAACTGTTTTGTTCCTTGAACAATACCATGAGGGGTCGTTTCCTGTGTACTGGCAAAATAGAGGCCAAAACCACTTTGCACAGGTATGTTACATGAAACAAAATGTATTTGTATTTGTTAATATCATATGAATTGTAGTTGTAGGTACGCTTGGCTCATTTTTCTTCATCATCACATTGCACTTTATCCATTAAGTACGTACCTACTTTATAGTACCGGCAAAGTTTACTAATATACAAATACCGGTTTGCGTTATAATACACAAAACTTTGATCTTAGCTCCTCAATTTTTCCAATAAAATCCTCGAAGTATGGAATGTGGAAGTCTACAATCTCATATTCATCAACTGATTCGTAATTGAAGGATGGTTTGTTTTGAAAACAATGAATGAAATTTGAAGTTAAGCAAGGAAGCAAAATGAAGTGTCAAAATATTCGATAACCAACAGCTGATAATTTCGTTTAAAACCGTACCCGCCCATCCACCACCCACCGACCAATAATGAAATTTTATTTGAGGCATGCGCATTAATATGGCAGTACACATGGAACCGACTTATGGGAAATCAATATTTCTGTCTTTCCCGATAAATCCCGATTTGGCTTCACCTTTGAGGGTCTACGGTAGGTATATTTTAAATAATAAGTATATGCTAATATCCCGTCAAAAACCGGGGCGGGATCGAAAGTTATTTATCACTTAACACTGGCGCTGTGCCTCGGTGTTATTTGGTAGGATGGTACCATCCAAGATTAGTATACAATAGGTTGCCTCACTCTTTCGACCATGACGTCATGTGTTCCCAGTGTTGCCAGATGGTCCCTATCAAAAATAGTAGAACAGAAGCTGGCAACCTTGTCTGTGATGAATTCATAATCATAACCCCACTTTACACAATGAATGGTTTTTGGTAGTTGAGAGATTTTTTGCTGTGTCGTTAATTTTTCTTTTGTGGAATCATTCATTTGTGTTTTGAAAACTGTTCATAACTGTCTTATCCTTAGATTTGTCCATCAAATATAGTGGTTTGAAGGTAGGTCTGTCTATAAATTTTAAAAATAGAGTTTGTTCACATGTGTTCAACTCAGTTCAACTGTCTACTTTATGTGTATTTAACGTAAATTAAGCTTTTATTATAGTTCAATTCTAGGTTTCTTAGTAGAATAAGGTAGGACTAATATGAACTAATAGATAAAAAGTTGTTGAAATCCGAGCATTGATTTATTTGAATATACATTTTATAGAAAATAATCACATTTGGAGCAGTATTCTCGCTTTCTTTACTAAACTATTATACGATAATATTGGATTAAAAGATAATTTTACACCTGTAAAACAGCGTTATTTGGATTGAAATAATAAAAGTAGCAACAAGCCTACAGATCGATACAAACAAATCTCATCAATCGAATGACACATGACACGATACAATGCAGACCGATGCAATCAAATGAGAAGAATCACAGGATTCAGTCTGCTGCAGCCGCTAGAAATAGATGACGTCATATCTTCCCCCCTCCGTCTCTACCTTAGGCGAAGTGGGGCAACCTATTGTATAGTGATCTTGGGTAACATCAGAGAGGCTTTACCTAGACACCGATCGACATGAATAGACTACAGGATCCAGTTTACCAGGCCCTTTGTCCAATTCATTGGGATACTTTGCTTCTTCAGCGAGAGTTGAAGTATCCAGGGGAGCCTCCACTCATTACAGGTGACACTAGCTAGTCGTCGAAAATTATTATTGTACGAGTATTATTATCACCATGATGAGACCTTGAATACCGAGTTGAATACTGCTGTGATGGACGATGTTATTGATTGGGATGGATGAAGAGGGGGCCAATCATCCCCCGGTGAGTATAACTTATTATTGACAGGACAGTAATTTTGGTATAATCTATTTCATATCTTGCCCGAATCATGCCCAATATACTTATATACCATTTTCGATCTATTGATTGAGTGAATTTGCAATGTGAAGACCCATTTGTGTGAGCAGCTAAGGCAGGTGAAATGATTGCAATTTTGACTACTAGTTTGGAATCAATCACAAATCGTTATCAAGTTTTTTTCAAAGAAAATATAAGAGAAACACGGAGAACTGTACCATTAACAATAATATAAACTTCCTCGTTGAAGGGCTCATTTCATTGAGCAACTTAACTATATAGTCGCTAATTGCGAATATAAGTTGTAGGCGAGACGAAGCTGGATCAGTGTAATAACGTGTGATAACAGACTCACCGCTCCCCCTCCTGCAGGCGCATTCTGTACAGCCGGTCGTTTCGGACGCAAGTGGCATCAACCTGTATGCATTTTTGTTATTTTGATAGTATATTTGAAGAATATCACATTTTTTCTCATCTGTGTGAGGAGTTTTTAACGACACTGCCAAAAAATCTATCGGACATTAAAACAATCACGGTAACCAGGCACTTTTTCGAGGTCAATATCTTTTTATACGTCAACTTTAGGTATAGGGAATGCTACATAGAAAACATTTAGAATTTTTAGGAGACTATGAAAATCAAATGAAAAAGTAGGGTTCTCATTTGAAATAAGAAAGTTGGACCACGCCCAGACTTTTTGAGGGAACCTGTATATGCGAAATGGAGTTTTTTGAGAAATTTACTTGAAATCATCAAACTTTTATTCGAGACACTTTTTTTAGAAACGACAAATAAAAAAGATAAGGGGGGTGTCAATATACAGGGTCCTTCATTAGTGCGTCGGGCAATCCTAGCGTGGTTATTTACAAAAGTAGAAAAAAAAGTTTTATACAAAAGTTGTAGAATGTGACTTTATGCATATTTTAAAAATATTTTCAAACATACAGGGTGCGTCACAAAAGTATGGCACGAAAAAGTATGATTTTTTTGAATGGAACCCCCTGTATATTGATTGATATTTCAATTCTTTCTTCAATTTGGAACAAAAATTGTGATACAACTAATGTTCCTAAATTCAACCGTTATCGAGATATCGCGTGTTAAAAATGGCATTTTTGCAACTTTGACATGATATAAAACTCAAACTATTCAAGTTAGAGGAAAATGGATTGCACATTCCTATCTTAACTTTTCAAGAGCTATTCAAGGAGATTAAATCCATTATTGTGAAAAAATGTCAAAATGTGCCGAAAAAAGTTGACAGTTGACATTACCTTCTATCCAAATGACAGAAGAGCTCTTGAGAAGTTAAGATAGGAAAGTGCAAACCATTTTCCTCTAATTTGAATAGTTTGAGTTTTATAGCATGTCAAAGTTGCAAAAATGCCATTTTTAAAACGCGATATCTCGATAACGGTTGAATTTAGGAACATTAGTTGTATTACAATTTTTGTTCCAAATTGAAGAAAGAATTGAAATATCAATTAATATACAGGGGGTTCCATATAAAAAATCATACTTTTTCGTGCCATACTTTTGTGACGCACCCTGTATGTTTGAAAATATTTTTAAAATATGCATAAAGTCACATTCTACAACTTTTGTGAAAAACTTTTTTTTCTACTTTTGTAAATAACCACGCTAGGATTGCCCGACGCACTAATGAAGGACCCTGTATAAAGAGAAACCCTGTTCGAGAGTCGACCTTCAAGACGGTAAAACACTCAAGAAAATACGTTTATTCCTATCAAAGCTATCTATGATATAAAATAGGCAAAAAATTGCTATGTTCTTTGATTTGACCAGTAGTTTGGTGTCTTTTCCCTGATCGACAGCCTCTGCCACATCATTCATTAACTTTTCAAACATGGGGATGTGCCGTGCTTTGTCCGGTTCATTATAACTGGTAGAAGGCTCAGATCTTCGCATTTTGTGGCAACCGGAACTTTAGATATGGGAAGAGCAAGGGCCTGTTTCCAAACTTGGGAAATGTCGCCAGATGAAAGAGAAAAATTTATAACGTGTAGTACGGCATCCTTGCAGCGGTCAAAAACCAGTCTTAGTATTTTAGGAGTTATTCCATCTTGTCCAGAGGTATTTGAATTGATCTTTTTCAGGTGCTATTCCAAATCTATGATTGTGATAGGTCCGAATTGAAATTCAGTTTCGCAGTTGATGGCGTAATATTCATTAAAATATGCATACGTGGTATCGGCGACTTAAGTATTCCTAACTCCATCAACAAAAAAAACATTCACCATATCGGCATCCTGCAGTTACGGATCGATTTCATGAACTACTTTTCTGTGACGTTGCAAGATTCCAAACCTTTCCACAACTTTTTTGGGCAGGACTTCTTTCTACTCACTTTAGCCTGGATAGATGCTTGCTTTTCATTGCGAATGGCATTTGACAGGTTGTTTCTCAGGTCTTTGTAATAGTCTAGTTTTTCTTGGCTCTTGCACTGCAAAAACTGCCTATATGCCTTTCTTTGAAGTCTGCTGAGTTCTTTGATAACAGGAGTGATACGGGGTCTTGTAATACTCTGGTAAATAGTTCTAATCTTTGAAGGCGCATGCATTTCAAAGAGAAACGTATTGACCTCGTTTAGATGTTTCCTTTTCTCAGACATATCAGATAGGACATACGCAAAATCCCAGTTGATGCAGCTAGCATCATCGTCAAATGAGATTTGATTGAATAGTCTTGAATCTCTGAGGGTTACTGATCGAGGCTAAGCGGTGGATAGTTTGTAGTTCAATTGACAGTATATCAATCGATGATCTGTGAGGCCAAGCATATTAAGTCCATCATAGATATAGTTTTGTTCTCGTGGGTTCATCCAAAATCTGACGAAGGTCATTACAGTTCGGGATGTTCGCCAGTTGGCGCTTCAAGGGACAGTCTGGTGAAAAATCAATATTGAAATCCCCAATAATCAATAATCACAACCTGATTGCTTGTTACGATGGCCTGGATGATCAAATCCTCAATCGCTGTTAGAGAGTCAGCCGCCTAGTTTGGCGGTCTATAGAATAGATCAAGTGTGATCTTCCATTATTCTACGGCGATGTTGATCCAGAGCTGCTCTATACCAGTTTGAACCGATACATCAAACTTGAGTGTCTCCTTCTTTGTGTCTAGGTGCCAACTGGCTTATGAACACGACTATGAAAACCATGATTTTAGCAGCAGAAAGCTGTGGTTTTCGTAGTGTGGTCGTTTTCGTACTCCAGGATGTGCATTTGGTTCTTCTTTCCACATGAGCTGCTGTTCTGGCTGCATCCAAGAAGTGATGGATAACTATCTACAGATTGATCAATGGCTGATGAATATTTGGAAGTTCCAGTTACTAAGAATGATTTTTTTGCTGATAAAAGACTTTTCTTAAATTTTGTCTTGCTTGAAATTCGTGGTTTTTATCGGGTTTTTGTTGTTTGATAAAGTCCAGCACTGGCTCTCACTCATCAATGGACGCGCGTGATTTTTGAGAGATCCAACTTCTGCATTCAGAAACTTGCAATAATGCAAATTATCAGTGATATGGTTATGAACGAACCTCAAATCAGAAGATCATTTCGATTACTTGACTGCATAATTGAGAACGAAGATCAGCATCATCTTCATGTGTAGGAATGAAACTTTTCACAAAATTGGCTGGATATTCTAAATGAGCATGTGATAACCATTGGTCCAATTTTGAACTTTGTCTTGTGAAGAAGACAGAAGGATGTTGATATTCATTGTAACATCACTCTAGCGCGAATGTAATTTTTGAAGAAAACTAAAATCCTTCAGGAGTATTATATATTAAAATAAAGAAAAAACTAATTCTTACCCGTAACGAACAAAACGGAATGTATGACAAGATACACTAGCATTTGTTGCCGCGGTTAAATTCCAAAGCTGTCTCATTTCGTATGTTTGGCATATTTACCATTTGACTGAATTTTCTCGAAAATATCAATACATACATGTTATCTGATTCCTCCAAAGTATTGAAATAAATTTAACTATCATTTCGAGGTGAATGTTTTCAACATTAATTAGACCAACACTAGTTGGAATAAATTGGGAAAAGTCTTGGAGACGAATGGAATATGATCTTGGATAAAATAAACGCTTGGCCTCCATTCCATTTGAAATTTCGAGCTTTTCAGTCTAGAACTACCGGTGAAAATTCTGGCTTTTTCAGATGCCAGTTTGAACGGATACGGAGCTGTCGTTTACTTGAGGACGATATCGGAAGATAAGGTGAGGGTGCAGCTAGTATGTGCAAAGTCGAAGGTGTCGATCAAGAATTTGACAGTTCCCCGCTTGGAGCTTTTAGCAGCGCATCTACTTCCCAATCTTGTCAAACATGTTGTAGAAGTTGACAAGGAGCGAATTCTGATTGCCATGATCTTAGCGTTCTCGGATTCCTCCACAGTTATTAGTTGGCTTCAACTGCCATTTATAAAAGACATATTTGCCAATCGGATTGCACAAATCAGAGAAAATATACCAAGTGTAAAATGGTATCACATACCGGGAATTCAGAACCCTGCAGATTGTTTATCAAGAGACCTCACCCCAGTACAGTTTATCAGTCATGATCTATGGTGGACAGGTCCGGACTGGATAAAGCTTTCGGAAGTTCAATGGCCAATTGCCTCAGCAACGGATTCGGATCTTCCCGTAGGAGATGAGAAGTGGGAGACGCTGCTCACAAGCACCAACGTGAATGTGGAACATCCAATTTTGGAGTTGGTTGAACGCTGTTCATCTTATACCAAGATCCTGAGAATTACAGTATGGGTATTAAGATTTTTCAAGATTATTCCAGTCAAGGGAATTATTACGGCGGCGGATCGTCAGAAGGCCGAGTGGATATTGATAAAACCTGTCCAGCAGAAGCATTTTAACCAGGAAATTAAAATGCTGGAGGCCAATAAACAGTGTTCTTCAAGACCAAGAAAATTGCGTCCCTTCTTTGAAGATGGGTTGTTGAGGGTCGGGGGCAGGATTTCCAACTCGAAGTTGAGTTGGACTCAGAGACACCCATTAATATTACCCGGCAAAGGGATATTTTCGGAACGTTTAGTGGATTTTCATCATAGAATCAACTTACATACTGGTGCTTATTTGTTGGAAAGTATTTTGAGACAGAAATATTGGATTATTGGTGGAAGAAACCTTGTTCGAAGTCGAGTTCACAAGTGTAATGTTTGCTTTCGATTAAAACCTACAAATAAGCCACCGTTAATGGCGGACTTCCCCTTGTTTCGAGTACAAGAAGCACGAGCATTCTCTCACAGGAGTAGATTATTTCGGCCCCATAAATATAACGTATGGAAGAAAAACTTATGCACAAGTACATAAGGCATACGTGAGTCTATTTATTTGCATGAGTGTCAAGGCAATACATCTTGAGCTAGTTAGTTCTTTGTCAACCAATCATTTTTTACAAGCTTTCAAACTCAAACTCAAACTCAAATATGCTTTATTGTCGGAAGAACATAATCTTATTGACAAAGCTTCTGGCTAAAGTTAACACAACATAATGGTAGTGAAACATAATGCATTGATAACAAATAATTACATGGTTAATATAAGGGTTAAAAAAAAAAAATACAAGAAAAAAAAAACAAACAAAAAATTCACCACACAGATAAAATGTTACATAACATATCAGAGAAGCATTAACATTAAGGATCAAATTTGTCTTCTAGGAACTCCGCGATACTATAATATGGCCTCATGAGTAGAAATATTTTGACTTTCTTACTAAACATTCTGCAGTCCCTAGTTTCTCGTAAATATAATGGCAAATGATTGAATAGACGGCGACCTCCATAGACTACTGCGTCCTTGATCAGCAAACTAGTAGGAATGGGTAATCTTAATTTCTTGATATGCCTTGTTTCACGTTCCGACCTTTTATGAATGACTCCTTGGAATTTTTTATGGATCAGACAGACAGTTTCCAATATATAAAGACAAAATATCGTGAGTATCCTCCGATTTCTGAATAATGGTTTACAACTTTCTCTTGGCTTCGCTCCACATATATATCGTAAGGCTTTTTTTTGCAACATGAAGAGACTATTCAACAGTGTGTCCGATGCCGATCCCCAAAAACAAATCCCATATCTGAGATGCGACTCAATCAAAGCAAAATAAGAATTTCTCACAGTTGTGCCATGAAGCTCTCTAGAGATTACTCTGAGCGCATTCCAGTTAGAGCTCAATCTACTGTGGAGAGTTCGTATGTGTTGATCGAACTTCAATTTGTTGTCGATAAACAGTCCCAAATATTTGCTGTTTAAACAATTATCAACAGACTTGCCTCCAATACAAACACCATCAATGCTACATTTGAAAGTCACTATTTTTGTTTTCGATATATTAGAACGCAATCTGTTGCTGTCTGTAGCAAAACGATTTATTTCTAGACGCGGTCCAGTCAATACTTTATATTCCGACAGGGGAACTAATTTTATCGGAGCGAAGGCGTTTCTTAAAGAAATCAATGATTTTTTCAATTCCTCGGATTATATGGCTGCTTTCGAAACGGAGCTCGGAAATCATAACATTGAATGGAAATTCAATAGTCCCTCCTCTCCACATATGGGTGGATTATGGAAGAGTAATGTGAAAGCAGTGAAGAATAATCTTTACAGGTTCATTGGAACACAGCTATTGTCATATGAGGAGTTATCGACGGTGCTTACACAGGTGGAGGCTCTACTGAATTCTAGGCCATTGTGTACTCTGTCATCGGATCTAGCCGCTCCGAAAGCATTGACTCCTTCACATTTTTAACCTTTGTCTCCTTTACGAACCATTCCCGCTGAACAGCTTTCAGATGTGCCTCTTTGAAGATTGGACAGATTCCAGCTAATCGATAAGATGGTACAAGATTTATGGAAACGTTGGAGAGCAGAGTATCTCACCAGCCTACAAACCCGGCACAAGTGGGATAAGGAAAATTCCAATATCACAATCGGGTCCGTGGTTGTTTTGAAGACGGACAATGCGCCTCCACTACACTGGCCGTTGGCGGTAGTGGTAGAAGTACATCTCGGGAAGGACGGAGTTGTTCGGACTGTAACGCTGAAAACAGCCAAAGGGATATACACGCGTCCAGCAGTGAAAATATGTCCCTTACCTACTCAGTGAGTAGTAGATTAGAATTAATTTAGATAGGTTTTAGAATTAATTGGGTATCAAAGGACTAGGTATAGTTGTGAATTTTGTATATCAAGGGAAAATATATTACGGTGTTGGGATTTATAATGTTATGTAAACGGTAATATGTGAGGTTTTCTCATTTGCGTAACCCAAGGTTCGCTGAAAAATAGTTTTTCAGGGTCGGGGGTATGTGGCCTAGGATTTTTCCGCTAACAATCTGGCAACCACTCAATTGGTTCCCAGTTACAAAAAAACTCTAACGCTGAAGCAGTACAGAAGTACATACGTAGATCGGTAGAACACAGTAGAATTATCGGCGGTTCCGGGCAATTATCAATTATAATCTCCCTAGAGCTCGAATAATTTCCGGAAATTTTGTCGAGTTGCGAATTTTTTGAAAATTTTCTTGAAAAATTCGCAACGAGAACAAATTTCCGGATTTTTAATTCGAGCTCGCGGGAGATTCGGCAAGAAAATTTCATGCCAAAACTATTTTAGAAGATTTAATAGTAGCGGCTGGATGTAGCTCCCATGCACCAACCACAGTGTGGGATTGTTAGGGAGAGTGGGGACGGCAACACTGTAATCATATGGGAGCTACATTCAGATGCAAAGCCAGGGAGATTTCCACTTACTAATTTTTCAGTCACGTGATTATGAGTAGGGTGATTTCCGATAAAATTAGGTCGTTGCCATAGCAACATGTTAAAATGCAAGCCTATGATTGGTAAGAATTATTAACTGGTATGAAATTTTCATTTTAATCATTTTAATTAAGAGCTTCAGTGCATTTCGAGTGTTCCTTACACACCTTTTATCCCTTATCCTCACTCTTAGCATTTGGTGATTTTGAAGAAACCGCCCATCGGTGAGTTTTTTTCAAGAAATAATATATTCAGTCATTGTTCGGTTCATGTATCCGATGTATCAACAAAATTATTAACAATCAGCGAAGCGAAGTAACAATCTGGGTTCCCAAAAGACTGTAGTGTCCAAATCAACCTAATGTAATTTTCTGAGGCTTTGTACTTGAAAAGCGCAAAAGCCGTTGGACAAAATACAAACATACATGATATATTTGAAGTCAGAAGAAAAAGGTCTATCATTCTAGTCAAAAATATACAAGGTATCCCACTTAAAAAGATACCACGTTGTGTAAAATTTCCAGGTCTTTGATGTATTTTCGCATTCCTCAGTATCCGATTCTGAATGTTCATAAGAATACTTGCTCAAACCAAACCAAAAGTGACTGAGATATCTATTGATTGAGAAATATTTCAGTGCTCTAGCGGTGAAAAGGTTACCTAGCCTTTCAAATATAAAAAAATGTATGAGAAATGTATTTTGTCCAGTTGAATTTTGTATACAGGGTTTTTCACTTAAAACTCCGCACGTCGTTTTCGAGAACGAATAAAAATATTTGATTTCTGTAAAAAGTAGTCAATGTATAGGGTCAAGTAGTTATTTTTCACAGTTTGAAAAAATCGACGCCTACTTAGAGCTAAGAGTCGTGACGAGTAGAAAATATGAATCGATTGCAATTATTCAAGGACTTTTAAATTACGCATACGAAAGTGAATGTTATTTATAAACTCTAAGAACGAACAGAAAAAAAATACACACTCACAACTCAGGTCTCTTTGTGATAATGGACGCTTTTTATTCATTTTATAAACTCTGTTGTCATATACATCTCACTCATTTCTGAGTTATACGAGTTCATAGTGAACATTCCTTGTTTTACAAAAAATGTGATTATGGATGATTTTTACAAGGATGCTAGTCTCAATCAATGTGAGAAGTGTTCAATGAATGGCGTCAAGTGGACATTTTTCAAGGTTTCAAAAATTCGAAGCCTACTAAGAGCTAAGTTTCGCGATGCTTCAAAAATATCAATCGATTTCAGGGACTCTGAAATTACGCGCGTGCGGAAGTTATTGTTCACTTTAATTGTTTATACGAGGCAACCAAAAAAAAATAAAAATGAATGTAGACCAATTGATTCCAGCTTGCGTCACACCGGAAAAAATTGAAAAAAAACACACATGAGACATCAATCAAATCAATAATTACATATCGGAAAAAAAAGGAAGTAATGTTTCATCACCAGTCTACTACACGAATCTTGATTTAGCATGTCTATGACGGACATTGAAGCCATAATGATAATTTGAGGAATGGCGACGAGCAAAAACCAGGGTAGATCTTGTTGTTAATAACTCACCATGGAAGAGTTTCCGTAAATATATGTATATAAAATTCCATTAAGAAATAAGAAAATGTTAGGCAAAATGAAAGATGGAAACAATGGAAAAATCATGACCGAATTTATCGGATTGAAGTCAAAGATGTACAAACAGTGCTTTCACTTTGATTTGTTACACTTTCAAAAAGCTGTGAAATATTTATTTTTAGAGATGAAAGATCGAAAAAAAAAAGAAGTGTAGAGTTTTCCCTAAAGTTTTGTGCTATTGAGTCCAATATTTTTTGAACTGTCAAATGTCAAAATTATTGACATAACTCACTTTTTTTTTAATGGCCCTATAAATCATTACATATTTAGAAAAGCGTTTTTTTTCTGATCATGAAAATATAGCACACATGTCCTTTCTACTCAATAATTTATAGGAAATTGGTATAAATCTGATTAAAATTTTAATTCACAGGCGTGTTTTATTTTGCTTCCAATAACTGTTATAGTTCTTGTTCTGAATATTTACTAAGAAATAGGAGATTTTGTGGTTTGTAAATACGGCATTTGAATGAATTACTTCAATCAAGAAGTAAAACATTTATCTATTTTTACCAAGTGTGTGATAATTATTGGAAACAAATGAATTAACTCGTGAACAAGCACGTGTATCTGCTGAAAAATTTAAATTTCAATCATATTTATACTAATTTGCGCTAAACTAGTGAAAAGAAAGGGCACGTGTGCTATATTTTCGTGATCAGAAATAAGACGCCTTTCTAAATATGTAATGATAATTATAATATAGGGTGTGCTATTTAAAAAAAAGTAAGTTATGTCAATAATTTTGATATTTGACAGTTTAGAAAATATTGGACTTTGAAAAATTAAATATTTCACAGCCTTCTGAAAGTGTGACAAATCAAATTGAAAGCACAGGAGATTTGTGAAAAAAAGCAAAACGTATTAAATCTTCCTCATTCAAAGTGATCACTTTTGATGATTACTATCAATGTTTGTTCAATAAGAAAGAAATAGGATGTTCACAAAACACATAGTCTTTCATAGGGTTACACTATCTGATGTATAGGGTGTCCCAGCAAGGGTGGTCACCGGCCATATCTCGGAAACTACTGGACCTAAAAGTTCAGGAAAAAAAATATGATCACCAAAGTGGCCACGAGAAAATGCTGGGAAATATTTATAACTTCGAAATTTTTCCGCTAGGGGGCGCAATCAAAGCTTAAATATTAAAATTCGAAACTTCTCCGGAAATTCTCAGATTGAGGTATATCTTTATCAACATGGTTAGAAAACCTAGACAATTTCACGTCTTTTTGGTACAGGGCTCATTGGCGTACCGATCTTCGTGTGAGTAGGGGAAGGTAGTGAAAGTGTAATTGTTCAAGTGGCTGTAACTTATAAACGACTTGTCCGATTTTGTTGCGTATAGGCTTGTTTGGAAGATAAATGTGGGTCCTTTCGTATATCGTATCCAGTGATGCGTGATTGTCTCCAGAAAAGTTGCTTGAAGGCGTAATTTGAATTAAAAACTGTTATTTTCGTTTCACCGCAAAAATTTAAACGGTATGGTATAATAATGGTATTACTTTTATTAGCATGAAGAATAATGATGTAGAGGTTAAGGTATCCAAAAGCCAAAACGCCCAAGTTTTGGTGGATGCGCCAATATACTGACAGTTTACCATAGATGGGATATTTATTATGGCCTTGAAAGGACCCAGGAACCCGCTATACTACTAGCATGAATATCATCGTCATACAGTGCTTGCTTCGGATCACTATGATTTTGCTTTCATTGCCAAATAGTCAGCATAACAATTTTCCGATAGAACAATGTTATTGGTTTATTGGAAACATAACACTCACAAGGCAGAACATATGAACGAGTTACATAGCAGTACAGGGTGTCCCGAGAGGTCTGTACAAAATTCCACCACTGATTCCTCAGTACAAAAGTTTATGGTTACGAAGATACAGGTCGTCGAAGTTTGATTTTTTTTCACGATTTTCCGGTTTATTTCTTGAGAGAAACATCAAAAACTCACGAGAATTGGAACTGGGTTTTTTTGGGTGAAAAATTTGAAAATTGTGGCAGTTTTGTAGTATGGTGCCGAGGGCGACACATACTGCTCGAAGTTCCTCTTTATATAAGTCCTTTTTTTTGCCGGTTACTGTAGATCATGTTAGTATAGCAAAAACTGTTTTCCTGAATATTTTGATTGAACGAGGTATTCTTGTTTTATCACGCTAGGAGCAACCTTTTTGCTGAAAAATGCACTTTTCTGAAATCATGTTCGAATTTCTCGCTCCGCAAGTACCGCCACTATCAAGCACTCACAGGGTATTGTTACTTTTCTACCGTTGTGTTCTGTTGCTGGAGGCAACCGTTGTTCACTAACTTGCCAATCAAATACCTACTGTCTGTGTTTTTGACAGTTTAGAAAACGTAACTTTACCCTTTTCACTAATGGCTGTAGCTTATAGTAATGCCGAAATGACTGAAATTTGGTTTTTTTCACGGTAATGCTCGCGTGTTCAAGTTTACGAAGAGAGATTTTCAAATCGACCCACACCAAATCATCAAACTTTTGCCGCTGTTGAAAGGCGTCTTCGTGAAACTGGCCAATTCTCCCCATCAACTGCTAACTATGAACGTGGACGAATGATCAGGACACCTGATGTGGAAGAAAACCTTTTGGAAGATCCAATGTTGAGCACGAGACGCTTGGGTTTGAAATTGGGAGTGAGTAAGAACGTGATTATTCTCGTGTTAAAAAAACAACTTCATCCTTATCACGTTCAAAGAGTACAACACCTTTTTCCCGAAAACCCCCATCACCACCTTGCCTTTGACAGTGTTACCGAATAAAGGGCTCAGAATATCAATTTCGCAACAAAAATTTTGTTCACCGATGAGACGTGCTTTACTAGAAGTGGCATCACAAACCTGCTTATTGAATAAAGGTCAGTCATTATCAGCATGAGATCAAAATTAATATTTGGGCACGAATCATAGGCATACTTATTAACGGTCTCGTCATTTTATTTGTCCCAGTATTTGGAGGATTTGCAAGTAATGTTGCCAAAACTGTTAGATGATCTGCCTTTGGCCCTTCGTCAGGATATGTGGTTTATGCATGACGAAGCGCCTCCCCATTTCACTTTGTCCGCAACCACATAAATCCGCAATATGCAAACAGATGGATAGGTAGAGGTGTTGAAGTCCCTATGAAATGGCCACCTCGTTCGCCAGACTTAACACCTATCGAGTTTTTCATGAGGTACGTACCCTCAAGACAATGGTTTATGCCAGACCCATAAATAGAGAGAACAAACTATTGAGACGTATTCAAGATGCGACGAACACATTGAGACAAGATGAGGAAATGTTGCAGAAAGTTCAGTCCAGTTTTCTTCGACATGTCAATCTCTGTGTTTATGGAAACGGAGGCCACTTTGATCACTTGCTCAAGAGTTTTTTTGCTCATTAATTCTCTAATTTGGAAGTCTGGAAATTGTTTTGTTTTTGATTTGCGTACTTGATTTATCATGGATTTTTGTCACAACTTAATATGCATTTCTTTTAATAACGGTCGCCTCCAGCACCAAAAATAACGTTTTTTGTGATTCAACATACCACGTACAGTGAACGGTGAAAAAGTAACAATGCCCTGTGAGCACTGACCTCTAAAATAAGTGGATAAATAAAGCGCTTGTCGAGGCAGGCTAATTTACGAGCCTGGAACAAAACATCGATGAACAGTTTCAAGCATGCCTAGTAGACGGTTTTATTTCTGTTCTTTGGAATGCTGAACAGGGCCGTACTTCACAATTTTACTCGTAATGCTAGCAACTGAATAGGTATTGGGGGCTATGATTGAACGTTCATGTTGATTTAACGTATCTGTTACGATTGTTTACTGATGCAAAAGATCCATTTGCTTACAGCGTAACCATAGTGAAACGGATATGTTAACTTGACGTGACCGTTAAATCATTTGTCGTAATTTTCAATTATAACAGATCTATTTTTTCAAAAAAGGGTTCAAAGTGGTCCGAATATGGTCAATTTATTTGTCAGTAGTACTCATTGAAGCAAATAATATTGATCGTCTAAGAAGCGATTCTCAATAATTAATACAGTAAACTAGTACTTTTCGTAGGAAAGTTTTGGGGTAGTTTTGATTTTCTCCATTTTTTATATTTTTGGGGTGCTGAATCCGAATCTGAGGTTTGCTTACAAAATTTCGTGACGCAACATTGAAAAAAATGCAAAAAAGTAAAAGAAAATGGTAGTTTTGGTAGTCTTTTGCTTGTTACTCAAAAACAATCAATTTTTCGAAAAAATAAACTCCTATTCAAAATGAACACATAAAATTTCTTTCAATTTTTATTTCCAACATTTTTTTGTACGATGCCCCATTCGGTCTCAAACACCAGTTAAAAGATGAGAAAAGGTGTTTTATCAATCTCCACAAAAACGCAAAACTAATATATTAACGAAAATGTCCTTTTTATCACTTTATTATTACATCGTATTGAATATTATCTGGAATGTTTTCTTTAAAAAGGGCCTGGCTGAGGCTCCTTGCTGGCGGAAGGTTCTACTTGGGGCTCCTCGCTATGGGAAGGTCCTGGCAGGGGATCGGGTTCAAACATCGAAAATTGAGCTAGAAAATAAAATGAATCGTGAAAACCTTTAATTTTTTTTCTTCATCGTGAGAGCTTTCTTTAGACACTTCTTGGTATGTTTTCTCAGTCTCTTATTCATCTGTCTCTACGGTGAAATCCGGCGACTCGGCGTTTCATTGCAGAGCAATAGAGGCCTACCTTCCTGCAACCACAATTACGTTGACAGCCTTTTTCGCTTTTGCAAGATATACGTTGAAGAATCGAGTCCGGCGCTAGTTTGGATGTGGTAGTGATGGGCACAAGACCATATTTTGTGTTTTTCCACCCCCTCTCATTCGTGTCTCTTTTTGGTCCAGATAACCACTGCTGCACCTGAAATTGAACTCTCAATGAATGCTCACGTGCAGCAGCTTCAGTTGGAGGTAGTGAGGCAATGTTTGCGTTGATTTTATAAGATGATGATATTTAGATTTAGCATTAGTGCCTGTATCTGAAGTTGTTTAAATTAGTTCCTCGACCTTTCCCATACAAGGTGTTGAGGAACTTGTTTTCAGCTTCAGCAATCTCATCCTGCTGAGATTAAGAGTCCTTGAAAACCTCAATCAAGGTATCAATTCATTGTTTTTCTGAAGGACTTTGAGGAATTTAATCTTCCTTGATTAAAAACAGCGGAAGTGGTGTCACATCCACTCATGGCGTGTGGGAACAATATATGGTCTTGCAAGATTTTGTCTGATTGGTGAGGATCGTGGATGGTTTGGGGCACTTTTCGTCTTCCTGGTCTCATAAAATATACATTTTTTACGTCAGGACTACATAAGCCAGCCAAAATCACCGAAAGATCAATATCTTCCCCCACCACTGTCACGTAGTCATTTGAAGAAGCCAAGTTCAGCGCCGTTGTGATTATTCAGACATCAGCATACCCCACTGCTTGCTGTTTCTCAATGTTTGCTTCATTCAACTTCTTCATAAGCATACATATCAACCGGCTCTTGTTTGTGGAATTTGCAAGAGAACTCTCCTGCGTGACAGTGGGCACCATCGATTCAGTAAACGATACTGCCGCGGAATGTTTTCTTTGATGTCTTCCTAATCGCTCTATTCGCTTGGTGCTTTCATAAGTTTCGTCGGGGTAGTACTACAAATTTCGGTATATGTCTGGCCATGGTGCCATTTGACACGATGCATCAAAAACCCTCCATCGATGATAAGTTTTGAATTGCTCAAGTTCGCCTGTTTGGTTGGTATAAAAGCCTTGTACAAGCTTGACTTGGTCCCTTTCCTCATTCAATGTTCATCGAAAAGAGAGAGAGAGGATAGGGGCCAAGTTCGTAACATAAAAATTCTTGTAGCTCTTCATCTGTATGCTTCACGATGATCATTCGTTGGGAAAGTGTCATAGGATTGACGATCACAGCCTTGTTTTCTATCTGAATAGAGCTGTTCATGATTGCAAGAGGTTACACTTTTTCGCTTCGTTTGAATATTACATTTTTGTAATCACCTCCAATAAGGCGTTGCATACCTACTTTGCATGCCAACCTCCTTAGACAGGTGGCAGTGGATTCTATCATCTGCAGCAACACCAGTACTGAGCGACATCAGGTCAGTGGTTTTTGGAAAAGGGGGATGTTCATAAAACCAATTAAGCAACTTATGTGTATCAGCTATGTCTCGCTTTTGCATAGCGTCTCTGCTGTCGACGTATTGGTCCGAAGTCGCATGTTCCACTCCAGTAAATTGCTCGATCTCTTGGCACACATTATGTAATGCTGTCATCCCTTCTGTCCATCTTATTTCAACGCTTTTAGTTAATCCTCGTCTATGAGTAAGACCGCCACTTGTTTTCATTGACTTCATCAAGGTTTTCTCAATCGTCATATCACTACAGGTGCTACACCATAGTTTATCAGTCCTCCGAATGGTAAAATATCCTCCGGTAGTGAAACGTCCGTATTCATCAGGTGGCATTGTAGTTTTCAAAGCGAGCATGTCCTGAAGGTATAGGTGGCTACATTTAGCATACAGATTATGACCACTCGCGTGAAAGGAAGGAATCATTCTGTATATAGTTTGATGGTGCAGTTCCCAGTTACTGCTTCTTTCTGCTTCGATAAAGGAATGTAATGAAGTCACGATTTCAAAATATGCAACCCAAAGCTTGGCAGTGGGACCTCGTTCTGCTAACACTTGAAGCCTTCACAACGTCCTTTACATCATCAGAAAAAATCAATGTTCTGTCCATGTTGAACAATATTTCCTCCAATTGAAAGCCATTGATTGGAAAAGTTTGGTTAAAGTTCTATGGGCCAACATATCAGCTCGTACTGCCCCTGCATATGCGTGGCCAGTCATTATTTTTTCAGTTGAATTTGCTGAAAATCTCATATTGAAAAGTTCTGTCAATCCACTGCCTTGCATAATGAAACCAATTGATCTCATGAATCACCTCAGTAAATGAAATCCTCCAAACCTTATAACAACATTTGAAAAATTAGAATCATCTGGACGGCTAGCAAGAATGTCTCGTGCCTTGAAATAGAGGGGTTGATCAAATGTCGGTAGACATGTAGCTTGGTTTAAAGATTTGGTCTTCTCTACTCCGGTCAACAATGCTGTGAATATTGTATCATATTCAATCGAAGGAGCATTGATGAATGGCTGATAGCTTACAAACGTTACTTTAATATGGTATCTCTTGTAATATCTTCCATGAATCCATTTCATCCTAAGACGCCAGGAACGTCTTTACTTTTTCCGTATAGCCACAGAAGATCAGCCACAGTCGGGATCGCAGTTCCACTCAATGTAAAAATTTTACTAAGATCGTTTATCTTCAACTCAGCTGATCCTCCCAGTATTGTTCTTTCAAAATGCCTCACTTGAATTTCTCCATAACTTCCAGAACCCTCAGGCGGAAGTATTTGTCTCATTATTTTCAATCAAGGAATGAATTGATCGGGCGCCACTGCATGATTTGGTGTAATTCATGAAATGCCACACATGACGTGAAAGGTATTGTATACGTCGATCGTATGCACGTTGAAATCAGCGTTATCGTAAACATGGTCTGAAAAGCACGGCTGATCATCTTTAGCGGATCGCCTTTGATTGTTGATGTTTCCAGACGCACAGCTTCTGTATATGATGCACAAAACCCTAGTGAGGATACTACGTCAACTAATTTTTTTGAGCCGTAGATCTTGTACAAAAAAACTGCCAACCCTACCAGAACAGGCGAGATGAACGATCTGGGTCGCATGCACCGCTGCTACAAGACTATGCCTCATTGCTGTACTTTTTTTCTTCGACATATCATGGTATCCACGTTTTTTGTGTAGTACAACTGTTTCCAAGAATGTACGGAGGGATTCAGGAATGATTTCTTCATTGTTATCTAAAAACTTCAGGGGGTACTGTTTTGTGTCATAAGGCTGGCTTCGGATATCCTCAACAATAATTGCAGCAGCTGCCTCAACGACACGAAATCTTTCTTCTTGTTCGGTTTTCAGGTTCTGCTGGTACCAGGCATCATCCAAAATCTTATATCCTGTGTTTCTATACCAGCTGCGTTTCATTTGGCAAAAAAGTGATAAGTATGTCGCTTCCATATTTTTTGAGTAGATGAGCTTTAACTGTTTTTTTGTCAGAAGGATAATATCCTTCAAACTGGTTCATTCACTTGTCGAACGTACCAGTTCACGTTCCATCACTATTATCTAGATAACTGTATACATCTTTCATTGCTGCCTCAAGATCATTGGCGAATGGACCCCCTGCTCTCTTGCCTTGTATTTTTGGACGATTGTACAGTTTTCTCATGCATAAACTATGGTACTGACGATCAGAGGCCACCAAGTCTGCAATAGGTAGAAGACGCTTAATTATGGCTCTTCCGTACTCATCACCGCGTTCTTCTGCTCTTTTCATGATAGTCTCCTTGAATTTTAGAACTCGAACCTTATACACAATATTACGATTGCTCTTTTTTTTTTCTCTGTTGTTGTATGAACTCAGGAGTTATGAGGAGGCCACACATAAAACAATGAGTTTTGTACGTGAAAGGTTCTTCGAATGTCTCTTAACCTGCTGCTCTCTACCTTGCTCTAACTTCCTCAAATAAGCGGCAATCATATTTCATTGGTATAGATGTAGATTTAGGTATTTCAGTGGGTGGCTCACGCCAAAACCTGCTCCTGGGCCAGTTGCAACCCACAATAGATAGAAGTGAGATTATTGAAGGCACGACGCTTTCGCGAAACTCAGCAGGTCCCTCAAATAGATCCCTTCCAATTCCTGGAGTATTGTGAGTTCAGCTCCGAAGTACTCCATCCTTATGCTACGAAGAGAAGGACATTCCGTTAGGATGTGGGCTACAGTCTCTAGGTCTTCAAGGCACCACCTGCAGTCTGAATCTTCCCCCTTATCATTGCCTTGGCATGTAGCATGCCAGGGGCATAGTTCCAGTATAGAGTGGCCTTTTCGAGTAGAAGTATCTTCGCCTCGCCCATTCCGGTTGCTTTAGGGATGCCAATCATTGGTTTGGGTCCTATCGGCCTGTGCAATGAACCAATTTTGTTAAGTCTGTCAGCTTCAATGTTCCCCTTTATACCGCTATGGCCCGGATCTCCAATAAGCCTCACTATGTTGTTATTTTAAATTATCTTATGCAGAACCTCTTTGCATTCCAGGACTGCTTTGGAGTCTACTGCCTTTCTCACAACAGCCTTTAATGCTGAATTGCTATCTGAAATGTTGAAAGTTCTGTGATTTGTGCCCCTCTCAAGAATGTTATATGCACATTGTGTTATGGCAAAGATTTCGGCCTGTAGGATCGAAGCGTGAATCCCGAGCGAGAAGGTCATTTTGTTGTCCCTCCCGCCCTTGCAGAATCCTGCATTAGCAGCACTCCATCTTTTAGCTGGGGCTCACTCATGATGGCCGAGTGTCCCTTACTCCCTGCTTCAGATGTTCCAGACAGTACAGACGATATGCTGTTCTGAATGCAACACTCTCTACAAACAGGTGCAGTGGAGGTAACTCCAAGATCACCTTCAACGCTCTCGTTGGTGTGGTCCGTACCTTCAAGGGAGCACCACTGTTCTATAATTCTCAGGGCTCATTAATATAATTTTTACGACAACTTTCATGAACCACAACTTCAGTTTTTTGCTTAGCTAAACATGCTCGCCGTCCTTTCTTTTCTTACTTGACACAATTCAATCCTTTCTCCCGCACAGTTATCACTTTTTCTAAATTATTATCCAGTACTCCGTCACAAATAAAACTCACGTTCGAGGACATTTTTAACAATACACGTAAACGCACTCTCTTAGTCGGCCCATAACACGAATCTAATACATTCAGCATGCATATATTAGTTTTGCAGATAAAAATGAGTTTTTGTGGAGATTGATAAAACACGCCATCTTTTAACTGGTGTTTGAGACCGAACGGTGCGTCGTAGAAAAAAATGTTAGAGATGAAAATTGAGGGAAATTTTATGGGCTTTTATTTTAAATGGAGGTATTTTTTTCGAAAAATTGATGGTTTTAGAGTTATGAGGAAATCACTGCCAAAACACCATATTTTTTTCATTTTTTTGCTTTTTTTTCAATGTTGCGTCACGAAATTTTGATGGCAAACCTTAGATTCAGTTTCAGCACCTCAAAAAATATAATAATAGGAAAAATCAAAACTACCCCAAAACTTTCCCGCGAGGGGCATTTATAAGCACAAGTTAACTGTAGAATAGAGACAGGAAATTTGATTGAAGCAATTCGAGGGTGAAATTCATAGTCGTCAATTATTTATCAATTGTCGATTTAATTGAGGTCCTATTGCAAAGTCATGTAAATGATCATTGATTCGGGTTCGTGCTCAAATCACATTCCTGAATCAGTGATTGATCGAGATTCGATTATTTTATTTTAAAGTTCGGAAATTATCACAGATTGTCTACCAGGAATTCATATAGTCACTGTCAGACATTGGCAACAGCGGTCGATTTGTGAACTCTACAGAGTTCTTTCAACATTTTTCTCGGTATACATACCTACTTATGGAGACCAATCTCAAAATGATCTCTTGGAGTTTTGATAAAAATCGAATACAGAATAATTGAAAATAAACATTGCACCCGGCTCAACTAGACCAGTTTTATGAATATTTGATTAATCTGCTTCGCGCACTTCACTGCCAACAACTCTTTTATTTTTCAGATCGATTCCGCTATGCTTCCTTATTTTAGGAATACTATCAAGAGGATTGAATGCTTTTACTTTTTTGAGAGCTCATCGATGGAAAATATATAAATATTACCTTTTTCAAGATTGGCAGACTTTGCTTATTATTGTTTCCGCACATTGTATCTATAATCTATTGGAAATCGTCGACAGAAAATATAAATATATTGAACATATGGTTCTTCCCTGGACAAAAATAAACTCAAAAAAAGTTGAAATAGGAATATTATTTATGGTGAGTATATCATTTAAAAATGTTCGTGAAACTTCTTTGATCAACCGTATTTATTGAAGGAAAAGTCACATGGATCTGTTTCTAAGGAGCAACATCAACGCAATAGAATAAGAAACCTTACAGAAGTTACCAGGAACCATCTATTATTATCAGACGTAATTGATGATATGAATATTTATGTTGGACCCATAACTTTTTTCACTTTTGTCAGTCTGTCGGCCAATACTGTACTTTCGATATTGGTAATGTTCACCTTCTTCAGTGAGGCATCAACAGATGACTTGATATTCAACGTTTCGATACATTTGACATGCATTTTGACGATGATCGTGAGTATAATTTATTCAGCCATTTTCTAAAATCATTCTTGCTTTCATTTGATTTTTTCTCATTTTTATCAATCTTGAAGTTTTGTGAACTAGGCGGTGTCCACGCCATGCTCCACGCCAAATAATCTTATATATAAATATGAAAGTCTGTATGTTTATTTCCCTAAGGATTTTGAACTGTAGCACAAAATTATCTGAAAATCATCAGCCTCTACCCAAAGATGGTTTGGGAAAAAAAATAACAAAAAAAAACAATAATACAAAATATAAGAAATAAAAAAATGAAAAAAAAAATTAAAAAAATGAAAAAGTCTGTGATGTTAATATGAGGTCTTATAAACGACCAGCGGAAAAAAAAATAAAATGAAAAAAAAATACAAAAAAGATGTGTTGTTACTATGTAGGTTCTAGGGGGTTTAAGGCCAGCGGAAGAAAAAAAGCTTAAAACATAAAAAAATGATTTTGAAAGAAATAAAAAAATCTGTGTTATTATCTTATATATAAATGTGAAAGTCTGTATGTTTTTTTCCCTGAGGCTTTTGAACCGTAGCACAGGATTATCTGAAAAATTTGCAGTCGTTTGCCTCTACCTAAAGATGGTTCAGAAAAAAATAAAAAAATACAAAAAAAAAATGAAAAAAAATAAAAAGGTCTGTGTCTGTGTAATATGTAGGTTCTATGGGGTGTATGACCAGCGGAAAAAAAATGAAAAATAATAAATAATAAATAATAAATATGTAAATATATCTTTATTAGCATTTTTGCTACAATGGAAAAACAGTTGATATAATAAAAATAAATGTAGTATCTGAAGTAAACTGGAGTCAATAAAAACAAACAAAAATAATAAAACAGATAAATAACACTAAAATATAAATATGTTGGTATACGTTAAAATGTGGACAATACATGATTTTTCAAAAGCCGTTTGAAATTATTAAGGTTATCACATTTTTTGAGGTCTGGAGGCAAGTTGTTAAATTCATTTAGACCTTTATGTTAAACAAAATTTTTTACATAACTTGAATAGCACTTTCTTGGCCTAAAATCAACACAGTTTCTAGTATTGTGAGAATGTTTATCTCTAAAATATAAAAAAAAATAAAAAAGTACATGAATTGAATTAAAAAAAACTGTGTTCTTATTATGTAGGTTCTATGGGGTATACGGCCAGCGGGGGAAAAAAAAAACTTCCTTCCTTCAAAAGGAATACAAAAATCTGTGTTATTATCATCAATGATGTATAAAAGATGGCGACCGGTACGGAGAGGGACTTTTGATGGTAAAGAGACTTTTGATGATATAAAATCGGTTATTATGTGTGATAATTGCAAAAGTTATCATGGAAAGTGTGTGGGGGTGGAGCTTCGAGGATTCCACAGAAAGAAAAATGACTGGCGGTGCAAATCGTGTCCTGAGCAGTTTGAGGCTACTACAAACAAAGAAAGGAGCAGGAAAAGGAGCCGTCAGGAGGAATGGTGTGTCGATGAAAGTGTTATAGAATTCATTCAATTGTTCTTGAAAAATCTACTTGACACTACCCAAGAATTGAAAGCAAAAATGAATGTATTATTGGCTGACAACCATAACCTTAAAGAGGAGATAAGTTACCTTCAACAGAGGCTAGCCACAGAAACAAACACTAACACAACAACACCGTCCACAATATACGTATGCAAGAGTCACCGCAAAGGATAAAGTTCTTGTTATAACACCGAAAACAGCAGATAATAGAACCGATCCAAATCATTTAAAAACTGTTTTGAAGGAAAAAGTGAACCCATCTGATTTGAGAGCTGGTATTTCAATGGGTCCCTCAACAAAAAATGGAGGACTCACTCTCAGATGTAGTACTAAGAAGAAAATCTCAAATATCCAAACTGAGATCCAAAATAAGTTGAGGGATGCTTATTCAGTAGATAAACCAAAGGATTGGCAACGTAAACTCAAGGTTGATGGTTTGTTCGAGTCGGAACTAAATAACAGTGATGAAGAAATGGTTTTAAAAAAAGTGAAACAAAACAACTTGGCTGAAAATTCGAATTGTGAGAAAAACTAATCTGTTTAACAATAAATTTAATATTATTGTTGAATTAGATGATAGTTCATATGAATATTTTAAAAATAATGGAAGAATGAATGTGGGATGGTCTCGCTGTCCAGTTTTTGAGGAGTTTAAAGTTATTAGATGCTACAACTGCTGCAAATATGGTCATCAGAAAAAGGATTGTAAAGATACACGTTCCTGTGCAAGATGTGGAGCAGATCATGAAACCAAAGGATGTCTTCTTATATACAATAAATGTGAAAGTCTGTGTGTTTCTAACGCTAAGGCTTTTGTACCGTAGCACAGAATTATCTGAAAATTTGCACAGTTAGCCTCTACCCAAAGATGGTTTATTGAAAAAACATGAAAGACTAAAAAAAAATAGAAATAAATAAAAAGTCTGTGTTGGTAATATGTAGGTTCCATGATACGATAACCGGTAGGAAAAAAAAATTAAAAATGAAAAACAATACATAAATGAAAAAAAAAATGTGTTGTTATTATGTAGGTTCTATGGGGTATACGGCCAGCGGGAGCAAAAAAAATGTACATAAAAAAAATTAATTGAAAAAAAATCTGTGTTATCATTATCTTATTTATAAACTAGCCTAAATCCGCAGCTTCGCCCGCGTCGTGTTTATTATAAAACTAACTACTAAATGTTCTCGCAGCGATTGATTACGAAAATGCCCGAGGTATGAATCTTGGGATAAAGTTCAATTCAGTATTTGGCAGTAATGGCACGGCTTCATTACTATTTTTGTATTTTGTGGTGATTTGAAAAACCTCATATGACCCAAACGTCTTGACTTTTGAGGTACCTACAGAGTAAAAATATCATACCGCTTCAGGCTTTCGAATTCAATATGTCTAGGACCGGTATTTCATGTCACCTGTCACCTAAGGTACAGAATAGCCAAAGTTCCCATTACACAATACATTTTATGAATCAGAATTTTTTCATAATGTGGATAAGTACATCTAACGTTATGTTGAATTTTTGAAAATCAAATCAAGTCCAGTAACCATATACATCGGACCTTGCGTCAGATCCGGTAGTTCTGATTTTTTGCTGACATGTTATTGATGTTGGCCCAATGAATTAACCAAGTTTCCGACCTCCAGTGACGATCGCAACATTGTCAAGATTCAAAATAATCACAAAATGTTTACGTTCTAATCATTTTTTGGCAATTTGAACCCTAAACGACTAAAATGTCGATTTCGACTGGCAGCACCAGGGCGCACTCACTGAGAACTAGACCCAAAGCGGCGTGTTCGACTGAATGGACTCCGGCAGAGTGTGCTCTGGATTCATGTTTGACTAGTGTAGCTCCATGAGGGTGCGGGAACAACTTTATATTTGACTGGACTAATGTTTTTGCGCTGAACAGCAATTTTTCTAGAACCGTACTGCGAGACGGGTTTTTGTTTACATTGTCACAAATGTCACCATCATATGGAAGAAAAGTTGATTTTACCAGAGTTTAAATAAAGTCTTCGTCGAGTAGTGATGAAGTTTCATCACATGGAAATAATGTATACGGCACTTGTAATTGTTAACAAAGAGGAAACTGATGAAGTGATGTATCAACTGATTACTGATTACTGATTACTGAAGTACAGGCGCTACGAGTTTCGGGCTGTTGGCCCCGACACCGCAGCCTCTAGTTGGGCTTATTGTATCTTCTCTGTGCCTGTCTCTCAGTCGAAGAGCTCCATTGCCCGAATAAGGTTTATGACTCGTTCTACTGTTTCCCTGTCCGTCCTTCAAGGAGTGGTTGTGAATTCCCCATTATCTCTTCTCCAGTACGCCAGCGCTTCACATTCGAATACAATGTGGGAGGCTGTTTCCTCCTCCTCGTTGCACAGCCTACATATGGGTTCCTCATTGAAAAGACCCATGATATGCATGTGTTTCCTTAGAGTGCAGTGTCCAGTTAATATACCTGTTACTTTCCTAAGCTGATTCCTGCTGAGTTGCAGTAGGCTTCCAGAAAATGATGATTCGATCTCGTCTGCCATCATTAATTTACTGTGTTTCAGACCTGGTGATTGGCACCATCTAGCTTTCTGTTGTTTTTTGGACCAACAGTTCAGCCAACCTCTCACAGAGGATTTTGTAATACCAATAGCAGGTTCTGGACCCAGAAGTGGTGTGTTTGCAGCTTTGCGTGCTAGTAGATCCGCCCGCTCGTTCCCAGCTATCCCTGTGTGTCCTGGTATCCATCCAAGAGTAACATCGTTAGATACTCCCAGTGTGACAAGGTTTTGCTGACAATCCATGACTTGTTTGGATTTGGTTTCCCGACAGGAGATGGTTTTGATTGCGGCTTGGCTGTCACTAAGGATAAGGATTTTCCTTCCTCTGTAGCCTCTCCTGAGATTTTCTTGCACGCATACGTTTATTGCATGTACTTCTGCCTGGAAAACTGTAGCGTACATCCCGAGTGGTTCACATGTTTCCCACATGGGATTTTCACCTACGATTCCGGCACCAGTTCCCCGGCTTGTTTTGGAGCCGTCTGTGTACCATATTGCCCCATTAGCCATCCGGAGTTGTTTCACGGTTTCCTCTTCCCATATTAGCTTGGTCTTAGGAGACGTGCTAAAGTTGATATTTTTCAACATGATATCACTCCTCATTGTTACTAAGTGGTTCGTGACTGTGCTGGTTATCTAAGTGTGTCCTTGGGAGTTTGAGTGGCTCCAGTTTCCGGTGTTGCTAAGTCTATATGCTCTCATTCTTGCTTCCATTTTGATATAGATATCTAAAGGAGGTAGGTTAAGCATGGCCTCCATGGCAAGTGTTGGAGTAGATTTCATGGCTCCTGTTACACAGAGACATGCTAGCCTCTGAACTTTTGCAAGTTCCGTGGCTGCTTGTCTCTGCTCGATTTCCGGCCACCAGACAACAGAGCTATAAGCAAGGGTGAGTCTTACCACGGTACAGTAGAGCCAGTGTACCATGTGCTGATTTATGCCCCAATTCTTTCCTATCGCTCTTTTTGTTGCCATTATTGTGGCTTTACCTCGATTCACTATTTTCTGTAGGTGTGAATTCCATGTGAGTTTGTCATCCAAGATGATGCCTAGGTATTTGACTTCTCTTACCACCTGCAGTTCTTGTCCAAAGAACATGGGTTTGAATAATTCCGCTGTCTTCCTCTTTCTCGTAAAGCTGACCAGGGAGGTTTTCTCAGGATTGACCTTCAGGTTCACCTTCCTGCACCAATCTTCTACGATTGTCAGAGCTGTCTGCATCAGTTCTGATATTGTCTTGGTGTGTTTGCCAGTGATAAGTATTGCTACGTCATCGGCATAGCCTTGGGCGTAGAAACCTTTGCTGTTTAACTCTACCAGTAGTTCACCACCCACGTGCCACGGTTCTCGTAAATCACCGGTGAAATAGAATGAATCATATTTCATAAAGTTAGCCAAAAAAAGCAGCAGTAGAGCAGAGTGTATAGCACAGCCAGATTCGACAGAAAAGTCAATCCAGTCTCGGCCAGTTCTACCTTGGTACTGCTCGTTGAGAGTTTGGAACTGACTTCAAGCTTTTACGTAGTTTTTATATTCTGGAGCGAACCAAATGCATGATAAAAGAGCGTGCGAGCTGAGAAGATTCGGGCCAGTCGAGATCGTCATAAAGTTTTCGATTATAACTATGGAACACTTTTTTAAAGTCTACTAAATTTGCTACATTTTGAGATCAGAATGGTAGTTTACAAGATACAGATTTTCAAAATCTAGCGTCATTTTTTCATACTTGGAGATATTTACATGATGAAGCAATATAACTTGGGTCCCAATTTTCGAAAACCGGTGAGTAGAAAAGCCGAGAGAAAGTAGGCGTGGTTCTTTTGAGGATAGATGAAACTTCCGGTCTATCAGTCGTTGAATCTCTGATACTTTTGAGGAAATCAGCCAGGAAGAGCCATGATTTGACAGTCGTATTGGCTATGTGCAACTGGTTGATGGGAAGACGAGAAAAGATCCCGCGCAACTAGCGGAAAAAAATTGCAGTTTTGTGGGCGCGCAGGTGTTGCCAAATTTGAATCAAGACCTTCCACTAGAAGGAAATGAGAAAATTGGGTTCAGCATGTGACGTGCCCCGAAATTTTTCGGATTGAATCCCGACGAGGATGAGGGAATTCGTTGATGTTAAATAAAATGCTCGAGCGCCATCCCCTGGATTTATGTGGTAGAGGGTCCACAGTGCCTATCGGGTGGCTTTTAGGCAGTGAAGAAAGTCCAGGCGTTCATTATTTCCAGAACTTCCGCAAAATTTCCGCTCTGAAATGGATAACTGGACTTTCTTAATAAAAAAAAAACACGTTGTTAATGAAAATGAATCAAACAGTCTATTTATCCCAATTTTACAATTGGACTGGTTCCCAACCAGTCAATAAAATAATAACCAAAATCAACAAAGAAAAGTCTGATCTTCGATCAGCAAGAATTAACCAAAAATATCACAACAGAAATAATACTTGTACATTGGTCTAATTTCTCCCGGTGGAGAATCAAAACTACAGTCAAATGAAACAAGAATTTTGCAGACTAAAACCGGCAAAATAAAACGTGAAAAGAGGTGTGTCACGCAGATAATTTAACAGCGACGGGTCGGGTTTTCACGGCGAAATAATAAGCGGAATGGCGGTTTTGAAGAAAACGTTTTTTCCGACGACGTAGAGAAAAAAAAAATAAAAACAAAAGAGCGGGAAACTCCAGGAGTCTCTCCGTAGATTGACTGTGATATTCCCTTTGGCAAAATTACCTCCCCTGAACGCAATTATTTTAGTAATTTAAAAGAAACACAAAAATTAAAAAAAAACCATAAGAACCTCAGAAATAAGACCCGCTTCACAAGCCAACAGGTCGAATGAAGCTAAGGCCCCTTCCCAATGAAACTCCCCTGAAATCCCACCCGGCAAAATTCACTCCCCTGAAATCCCATTATTAAAGCAAATAAGAATATGAATTTTCTTCGGAAACAGACCCGCTTCACAAGCCAACAGGACGAATGAAGGTACAGCCTATTCCCAGAAAATTCCCCTGAAATCCCAACCAACAAAACATTCCCCTGAGTTCACATCACAGAAAGTCTCACCTCGTGGTAATAAAAACAGAAGAAATTCAACAATAGCCAAGAATCTTGAAATTCGTCGTACTTCGTAACGGACCGCGTCGGGTACTTGAAGCGGGCTCCCACGTGGTTCTACTGCTCTTGATACCTTTCGTACCAGTACTGACTATCATTTCGGCGCTTTTCACATTCTGAATTCAGACCAAAAAGTGGGGAATGCTTGGTTGAATTTATGCGCGAAATGTGTCGTTGTCGGTTGACTTGTGGTTAAATAATTAATTGTCTTACAGCGCGAAGAACTAAGAAGGAGTATTTCGTTCTGAATTTGACTAATAGATTATTAATTAGTTCACGGTCATCATTATTTTGGAAAAAATACGGGATCTTTTGATAAATTAATAAAAGAGTTTTGTAGCAATATGAATTAAACAATAAGAGACGGGAAATGACTTTGAAAATTTGTAAATTACGGTAGAAAAATCCGGAAATTTTTGTAATTTCGTTACAAGCAGAGAATCCACTAGATCTAGGGCCGATATTTCAATGTAACCTCAAGTGACATTTTAGCTAAGGTATACTTAAAGTTGATCCGAATTTTAAAATTTGCCACGGAAAGTGACGTTTTTCAATTGCGCGACTCCTTTCATCTAGCTACGGATCTAATGTGAGTGTCGCAATTGGAACACGGCACTCACAGAAGACAAATTCAAGGTTCAAAATAACCTTTAAGTGTACCTTAATCTTGAATGGACATTGAGATATCGGCCCTTATTCCACTATTTTGAGAAGCATTTTGTTTGCTTGGTTTTCTTGATACATCTTCATCTTCATCTTACTGTCTTTCTTCCTGAAGCTATTTGAACCTTTTCTCCACTCTGGAGGCCACTTGGCCTCATAGTAGGGCTCCACTGCTTTTGTCCCCGTGCGCCATGATAGGGCATCGCTTCAAGGGGGCCTCCAAGTCTCATAATGTAGCCAAAACTCGATTTGAGAATTTCTGCCTTGTGGTAGGGCTCCGCCTCATGGGGCTCAAAGTGAGGCCCCAACTTATTTTGCGGCCCTCAGAATTCGTGATGAATTTCAGTTTCAAGAGACTTCGTTTCTTCGCTTGTATTTTTTTTTCTACCTCTTTATTGTTTTCTCCAACCTACCGTATAGTCTTCCTCCCTGGGGCCGGATTTTTAAAAACCGGGGAGTAGAACAGCCGAAAGAAAGTAGGCTAGAACTAGTAGGCTTCTCTCGGCTGTTCTACTTCCCGGTTTTCAAAAATCCGGCCCCTGATGCAGTTTTAACCCCTTCCCTTGTTTTTACCACTTTCTCCTGGTCTTTATACTCTTAATTTATATTATATGATATTTATGTAAATATTATAATATATATATATGTTACAGTAAATGTTGGAAATACAGTGAAAGCTAGCTTTTACTAGTTGATGCTAGCAATTACTTGATTCGTAAGAAAATTTAAAATTTTGAAGAATATTGTACACTTTTACTAGTGAATGTTGGAGAAGCTTTATCAAATCAACTTGTACTGAAAGCAGTTAGGAAAAGTACTTTTTCCAACTTATTTCCGCCTTTTAACTAACCCAAGGTGCACGGGGCACTAAATGATGTCGCTAACGCGACATCAAAATTTTTGCCAAACCCGAACTTACCCAAACTGACCCAGACTAACCCCTACTGAGAATACTTAAGTATTTTCTATAATACGGTATCTGAACAATGTTCGCATTGTACACCTGCGATTCATAACTCTCGTATTTTCCCGAGCGTCTAATCTGTCGGCGAATTCCAACTCGGACCAAAAAGGATATTTAAAATTACGTCCAGTGACTTCGATAATAATTTTCACTTATAATCTCCTTAGAGCTCGAATTATTTCCGGAAATTTTGTCGAGTTGCGAATTTTTTGAAAATTTTCTTAAAAAATTCGCCACGAGAACAAATTTCCGGATTTTTAATTCGAGCTCGCGGGAGATTCGGCAAGAAAATTTCATGCCAAAACTATTTGAGAAGATTTAATAGTAGCGGCTGGATGTAGCTCCCATGCACCAGTCTGGTTGGGATTGTTAGGGAGAGTGGGGACGGCAACACTGTAATCATATGCGAGCTACATCCAGATGCAAAGCCAGGGAGATTTCCACTCATTAATCTTTCAGTCACGTGATTATGAGTAGGGTGATTTCCGATAAAATTAGGTCGTTGCCATAGCAACATGTTAAAATGCAAGCCTATGATTGGTTAGAATTGACTGGTATGAAATTTTCAGTATAGCAGCTTTCACTAGAATAGTTACGTGAATGCTAACAATTACTAGTAAAAGTATGATGAAGTCGATCGAATTCAACTTTCACTAGCTAAATGTTTCTGAATCAGGAAAAGCTCACTTTTTTTTTCCTAGTAACAGTTAGCTTTTACTGATTACCAGGTTTTACTGTGAGATATATATTTATAATTGATATCTTTTTATCCCACTATATTTTCCACTATAGTGATTTTTGGAAAATTATAAATTCACTTCGCGACCTTCATTTAAAATCAACGGAATTACTGAGAATTCTGCAAAGTTGGCAACAGTTTAGTTGATGTTTACATCTTCATAACCTCAGTTTTCAACGTCAAAACACTAAAAACAATAAATTATACACGTAAGTATTGTAATTACAATCCTCTGCTATTTTATTGATAGAAATAATGATTATCAAATGAATCTGATGAAAATTATTCGTACTGATAGACACTGGGGGTCGTATCAGGTATTTTTCTCCATATCACCATTTGATCATGTATAAAAATAGCCCACAGTTTTGCCAGTTGCTGACACCAGATGTCACTGTTTGGATGTTGCACATAGGAGTATATGCACCGTAGAAATATAATCCGGATGAAGACTTCATCGCGATTATTTTCCATTGGGTGGTGAAGAAGTTAATCGCGATAGAGACTTCATCGGGATTACATTTCTACGGTGCATATAGGGGATAGCCAATAATAAATATAACCTTAAAAATGTCTTGTTTGACAATACTTGCACTTTTTTCTCGTCTTAAGTCTGGATAAGTCTGCTTCCATCACAAAATACACATATTGGTCTTATTTTAAGCAAATGTTTGGAATATTGTTGCACAAAGGTAATAATAATTCTACCCTGCTATGAAACATGAAATTCCCTTGGACTATAATTTTATTTCTATCCACGTTAGCAAGATTTTGGACTTTACTAAAATGTTTAAAAACTATATTATGCCAAAAAAGTTTTATTTGGTGGACCCTGTATAAAATTTCAATATTTTTTTATCGACAATAATCGTATTCTCATGAAGAATGGCCTTTCCGTTTTTTTTTCATTTGTCCTCTTAGATACCCTATCTTCAGACATACTTAATAACGTAGCTTTGTAATCTCTGTAATTTGAAGACCGCAAGTTTTTTATGCGGAGACCGCGAACCCAAGATTTTTTGTCTGATTCATACAGTATTATACAGGGTCACTAGTAATTTGATACATACAGTTTAATGCAGTAAACTAGTACTTTTCGAAGGAAAGTTTTGGGGTAGTTTTGATTTTCTCCATTTTTTATATTTTTGGGGTGCTGAATCTGAGGTTTGCTAACAAGATTTCGTGAGAAAACATTGGAAAAAATGCAAAAAAGTAAAAGAAAATGGTAGATTTGGTAGTATTTTGCTTGTAACTCAAGAACAATCAATTTTTTGAAATAATACTTATATTCAAAATGAAAGCACATAAAATTTCCTTCAATTTTCATTTTCAACATTTTTTTCTACGACGCATCGTTCGGTCTCGAACACCAGTCAAAAGATAGCGTGTTTTATCAATCTCCACAAAAACTCATTTTTATCTGCAAAACCAATATACGTAACGTAACTATCCTCTTTATCACTTCATTATTACATTGTAATAAATGTTATTTAAAGCGTTTTCTTTTAGAAGGGCCTGGCCGAGGCTCCTCGCTATGGAAAGGTCCTGGCAGAGGATCGGGTTCAAACATCGAAAATTGAGCTAGAAAATAAAATGAATCGTAAAAACCTTAAATTGTCATTTTGCGAATAGACCTACCTTCTACATCGTGAGAGCGTTCTTCAGACACTTCTTGGTATGTTTTTTCAGTCTCTTCTTCATCTGTCTCTACGGTGTCATCCCGCGGCTCGACGTTTCCGCAAAACCCGTTGCATGACGTGCATATTGCAGAGCAATAGAGGCCTGCCTTCCTGCAACCACAATTTCGTTGACAGCCTTTTTTGCATTTGCAAGATATGCGTTGAGGAATCGAGTCCGGCGCTAGTTTGGATGTGGTAGTAATCGGCACAAGACCATTTTTTGTTTTTTTCCACCCCCACTCATTCGGGTCTCTTTTTGGTCCAGATAACCACTGCTGCACTTGAAAGTAGACTCTCAATGAATGTTAAGTTGTTTAAATTAGTTCCTCGACCTTTCCCATACAAGGTGTTGAGAAACTTGTTTTCAGCTAGGGCAATCTCATCCTGCTTAGCTTGAGAGTCCTTGAAAACCTCAATAACTGGTATCAAGTCGTTGTTTTTCTGAAGGACTTTAAGAAATTTTAATTTTCCTTGATTAAAAACAGCGGAAGTGGTGTCACATCCACTCATAGCGTGTAGGAACAATGTATGGGCTTGCAAGATTTTGTCTGGTTGGTGAGGATCGTAGATGGTTTGGGGCACTTTTCCTCTTTCTGGTTTCATAAAATATACATTTTTCACGTCAGGACTCCATAAGCCAGCCAAAATCACCAAAAGATCGATATCTTCCCCCACCACTGTCACGTAGTCATTTGAAGAAGCCAAGTTCAGTGCCGTTGTGATTATCAAGACATCAGCATCCTCCACTGCTTGCTGTGTCTCAATGTTTGCTTCATTTAACTTCTTCATAAGCATACATATCAACCGGCTCTTGTTTGTGGAATTTGCAAGAAAACTGTCCTGCGTGACAGTGGGCACCATCGATTCAGTAAACAATACTGCCGCGGAATGTTTTCTTTGATTTCTTCTTAATCGCTCTATTCGCTTGGTGCTTGCATAAGTTTCGTCGGGGTAGCCATCAAAAATAACCGCCGCATTCAATTTGTGATTCAACTTTATGTGGGAAACATAATTACTACAAATTTCTGTATATGTCTGGCCATGGTGCCATTTGACACGATGCATTAAAAACCCTCCATCGATGATAAATTTTGAATTGCCTAAGTTCGCCTGTTTGGTTGGTACAAAAGCCTTGTACAAGCTTGACTTGGTCCCTTTTCTGATTCCATGTTCATCGAAAAGAGAGAGAGGATAGGGGCTAAGTTCGTAACATAAAAATTCTTGTAGCTCTTCATCTGTATGCTTCACCATGAGTAAGACCACCACTTGTTTTCATTGACTTGCGTGCAGTTCCCAGTTACTGCTTCTTTTTGGTTCAATAAAGTGCTTTAATAAAGTCACCATTTCAAAATATGCAACCCAAAGCTTGGCAGTGGGACCTCGTTCTGCTAACACTTGAAGCCTACTTTTGAATTTATCCTGTACGTCCTTTACAACGTCCTTCACATCATCAGAAAGAATCAATGTTCTGTCCATGTTGAACAATATTTTCTCCAATTGACTCACAATTGTATCTGGAAGAGCCATTGATTGAAAAATAAGTTTGGCTAAAGTTCTATGGGCCAACATATGAGCTCGTACTGCCCTTGCATATGCGTGGCCAGTCATTATTTTTTCAGTTGAATTTGCTGCAATTATCATATTAAGATGTTCTGTCAATCCACTGCCTTGCATAATGAAACCAATTGATCCCATGAATGACATCAGTAAATAAAATCCTCCGAGCCTTATAACAACATTTGAAAAAATAGGATCATCTGGACGGCTAGCAAGAATGTCTCGTGCCTTGAAATAGAGGGGTTGATCAAATGTCACTAAACATGTCGCTTGGTTCAAAGATTTGGTCATCTCTACTCCGGTCAATAATGCTGTGAATATTGTATCATATTCACTTGGAGGAGCATTGATGAATGGCTGATAGCTATCAAACGTTACTTCATATGGTATGTCTCTTGTATTGTCTTCCATAAATTCATTCCATCCTAAGACGCCAGGAACGTCTTTACTTTTTCCGTATAGCCACAGAAGATCAGGCACAGTCGGGATCGCAGTTCCACTCAATGTAAAATTTTTATCAAGATCGTTTATCTTTAAGTTAGCTAATCCTCCAGGTATTGTTTTTTCAAAATGCCTCACGCGAATTCTTCCATAACTTCCAGAACCCTCAGGCGGTAGTATTTGTCCCATTATTTTCAATCAAGGAATGAATTGATCGGGCGCCACTGCATGTTCTGGTGTAATACATGAAATGTCACCCATGACGTGAAAGGTATTGTATCCGTCGATCGTATGCACGTTGAAATCAGCGTTATCGTAAACATGCTGTGAAAAGCACGGCTGCTCAACTTTTAGCGGATCGCCTTTGATTGCTGATGTTTCCAGACGCACAGCCTCTGTATAAGATGCACAAAACCCTAGTGAGGATACTACGTCAACTAATTTTGTTGAGCCGTACTTCTTGTACAAAAAAACTGCCAACCCCACCAGAACAGGCGAGATGAACGATCTGGGTCGCACCGCTGCTACAAGACTATGCGCCATAGCTGTACTTTTTTTCTTCCACATATCATGGTCTCCACGTTTTTTGTGTAGTACAACTGTTTCCAAGAATGTACGCAGGGTTTCAGGAATGAGTTCTTCATTGTTATCTAAAAACTTATCAGGTGGGGAGTACTGATCTGTGTCATAAGGCTGGCTTCGGATATCCTCAAGGATAATTGCAGCAGCTGCCTTAACGACACGAAGTCTTTCTTCTTGTTCCGTTTTCAGGGTCTGCTGGTACCAGGCGTCATTCAAAATCTTATATCCTGTGTTTTCAAAACATACCAGCTGCGTTTTATTTGGCAAAAAAGTGATTAGTATGTCGCTTCCATATTTTTTAAGTAGATGAGCTTTGACTGTTTTTTTGTCAGGAGAATAATCCCCTTTTATTTGGTTCATTAACTCGTCGAACGTAAACTGGCACTCTCCATCACTATTCTCCAGATAACTGTATACATCTCTCATTGCTGCTTCAACATCATTGGCGAATGGACCCCTTGCTCTCTTGTCTTGTATTTTTGGACGATTGTACAGTTTTCTCATGCATAAACTATGGTACTGACAATCAGAGGCTACCAAGTCTGCGATAGGTAGAAGACGCTTAATTATGGCTTGTCGGTACTCAGCACCGCGTTCTTCTGCTCTTTTCATGATAGTTTCTTTGACTTTTAAAACTCGAACCTGATACACAATATTACGATTGCTCTTTTTTTTTCTCTGTTGTTGAATAAACTCGGGAGTTATGAGGAGGTCACACATAAAACAATGAGTTTTGTACAAGAAAGGTTCTTCAGTCGAACGTCTTTTAACCTGCTGCTCTCTACCTTGCTCTAACTTTCTCACATAAGCGGCAATCATCCTTTCATTGGTATAATTTTTACGACATCTTTCATGAACCACAACTTCAGTTTTTTTGCTTAGCTGAACATGCTCGCCGTCTTTTCTTTTCTTACTTGACACAATAAACGTCTTCAATCCTTTTTCCCGCACAGTTATCACTTTTTCTAAATTATTATCAAGTACTCCGTCACAAATAAAACACACGTTCGTTGACATTTTTGACAGTACACGTAAACGCACTCGCTTAGTCGGCCTATATATAACATGAAACTAATGCATTCAGCATGCATATATTAGTTTCGCAGATGAAAATGAGTTTTTGTGGAGATTAATAAAACACGCCATCTTTTAACTGATGTTTGAGACCGAACGGTGCGTCGTAGAAAAAAATGTTAGAAATGAAAATTGAAGGAAATCTTATGTGCTTTCATTTTGAATAAAAGTATTATTTCTAGTTACAAGCAAAAGACTACCAAATCTACTATTTTCTTTTACTTTTTTACATTTTTTCCAAGGTTGCGTCACGAAATTTTGTTAGCAAACCTCAGATTTAGTTTTAGCACCTCAAAAAATATAATAATAGGAAATATCAAAACTACCCTAAAACTTTCCCGCGAGGGGCATTTATAAGCACAAGTTAACTGCATTAGTTAAGGAATATCTGCTGTACATTTTTTCAACCTTTTAACTATTTTTCGATCTTTACCACTCTGTACTCTCTTTACTCCCTCAGCCATCACATCCTCAAACGAATGTGTCAAATGACCAGTAACCCAGTACCTATATCAAATCTTGAGAACGACGCATCGTAAAAGAAAAAATCAACATACCTTATCTGCTTGAAACTGATTGAAAACATCTATTTTTATTTTGAGAAAACCCAGTACTATTTTTCTTTAAATAAAAAAAAATGGCTCCAGATACCCTCTTGGAAAAGCTGAATTTTTCAAAAAAATGCTTGGAAACCTCGGATATATTTCCTGCAAAATCGCTTGGGGTTTCGAATTTACCGACAAAAATCGAAATAGTCTGTACCACTCCTGTAGTTCTTCGCGAACACGACATGTCATCATTAAAAAAAGTGATTATCCTGCTGAACTCTATTTGCCAAAACAAAATGAGCACTTATCTTTGAATCACCGTTTTTATAAATATTGTGCATGATAACAAAACTAGTGAAAAGACCATAAACGTAATAAATTAGAAAATGCCAATCATAATCAATGAAATTATGAAAACTATAAAAAATATAAACAGGATGTACCCTGTACCCGGTAATGCTACAAAGCTTCATGGTGTCAAAGTTTTCTTTTTATATTCCCTAGTTTGAATATATCTATTGATAACTATATGGGAAGCAACTCTACACGCTTGATGCCAGGATGAGATAGAAAATCCCGCTGTACTGTACAGTTTTCGCATAAGTCTATCCTTTTCTATCGCGTGGGGCCGGTCACCACCAAAACCAAGCGAAAACTATACAGTACAGCGGAATTATTGAACGTCCAAAGACGATATCTTCAGAGAGTGCTCATATTGTCATCTGGTTTGAACCCATTGAACTAACATTAGTTTTCGGATTGGCTGGATAAAGTTTAGTTTTATGATGTTATGGAACTGATTGCTATTTGATGGATAGTGTCAAATGTTGAAAAATATTTGTTAAATAATATTTGAATAGTAGTGAGTTTTTGCCCACATCACTCACTTCCTAGTTGAATATTATTTTTTTTTACTGACAATAATTATTATGAAGCAGTGATACGAAGCATATATTGAATCAAGCAATATCCGTAGAAAATAGTGGACATCTTCTCCTCCACTTGAAAAGGGCTGAATATAACTGTGAACATCAATCTAGGTTGCGCCATTTTCCAGTTCGAGCCATGAGATAAAATTCAAATTTCGTAGACATCATAAAAAAAACCCGATTCATAGACATTATTTGCTGTTTGTTTTTTTCTTTTTTTTTCAAAAAAAATATCAGGTTAAAAATGTACTTTAACCCAAATTACAATCGAAAAACCAGAAAGCTTTGATTTGAAGGAATTTTTGGATGTATACAGGGTTCGCCAAAGTAAGTTGCCTATCAGAATATTTCGGGAAATAAAGCGATTGAGATTCTGAAAATTCGTAGGTAGTCGAAGATGCTCTTTTCAAATGAATTAATAGTGACGTTGCGCGACTTCCGTTTATACCGGCAGTAGGTGTCAACTGACTGACTTCAAATAGAACACCCTATATATTATCACATTTTTGGATTGTACGTAGAATCCCAGGTAGACTTGATGTTTGATGTTCTATACCAAAGTATAAGCGTTTTTGAAATATTTGAGTTTTCATGTCAAAAATGACGTTTGTAGGTTCCTATTTAAATGTGAATTTTTCGTATAAGAGAGCCTTTATTGTTTAATTTGTGTAAGATGTCTTGTCAAGAGAGACATCCTCATAAAATTTTTCTTAATATTTTGATAACTATTATTACAAAGTGGCCCAAAAATAAGATCAAAAATAAAATCAAGAAAACTGCTCAAAATCTATTTTTTCAAATGGAAACCCCTCAATTTTCATCATTATATCTTATTGAACATTGAAAATAAAGATGAGTTTATGAAGGATTGTCCATTCCAAAAATTCTTATTTTTATCTATTTTGTTTTGAATTTTTGGAATGGACAATATCATATAAACTCACCTCTATTTTCAATGCTCAATAAGATGAAATTATGAAAATTGGGGGTTTCCATTTGAAAAAATTGATTTTTGGCGGTTATCTTAATTTTATTTTTGATCTTTTTTTGGGCAACCCTGTAATAATTATTGTTATCAAAAAATTGTGAAAAATCTTTTAAAGTGGATCCCTTTCAACAAGAAATCCGACACAAATTAAACAATAAGGGCTTTCTCATACGAAAAATTTACATTTAAATAAGAAACTACAAACGCCATTTTTGACATAAAAAACTCAAATATTTCAAAAACGTTCATATTTAGGTATAGGACATCATGCATCAAATCTGCCCAGAATTTTACGTAGAATTCAAAAATGTTATAATAGATAGGTTTTTCCATTTGAAACAAGCGATTTGACGCCTACATCCGGTATAACCGGAACTCGCGCAATATCACCAGTAATTCATTTGAAGAGAGCATCTTTGAAAATACCAGCATACAAATTTTCAGAATCCCAATCGCTTTATTTTTCGAGATATTCTTATAGGCCACTTACTTTGGCGCACCCTGTATATACAATGACTTATCACCCCATTGGGGTATCGCCGCGAAAGCTTGCTAGATCCTTTGATAAGGGTAGATCAGTTCCCAATATCTCACAAATACATTCTATCACATAAAGTTTTCCACAGTCTTCTATATCCAGTCTTCGTCTGCCAATTACGTATCCAGGCTCTGCTTAGATCCGCTTTTACTTCTTGCATCCAACTAGATCTTGGTCTGCCCCTTCTTCTCCTTCCTCTGGGTTGCCATTCCACCATGCTGTAAATTGTAGATCCTTCACCGGCTCTCCACACGTGTCCCAACCATCTAATTCTTTGCCACTTTATCTTTCTGATTACGTCCTCACCTTCCAATTCCTCTAATTTTTCCCTTTTTGTCCTTATTCTAAATTCATCATTTAGAGTCCTTGCTGGTCCTACTATCGTTCTTATGATTTTTCTATCTTGTACTCTTAATTCTTCTTCCTGTTTTTTTGTCATTGTAATTGTCTCTGCTGCGTACATCATTGTTGGATGTATTATTGTCCTGTAAATTTTAATTTTTGTTTTCTTCGTAAGTATTTTGCTGGTTATCACTCGTTTTTTGGCTTGTTATACCCTATTTGTGTTAATTATTCCTTCTCTTATTTCCGCGACATGATCTTCATCACTTGCCATAACTACACCCAAGTACTTGAATTTATCCACTTTCTCGAAAGTGTGCGTGCCTTGTGTGATTTTTTCACTTTTATCATCCGCAAGTTTATTCATTCTCATGGATTTCGTTTTTTCTGCGTTGATTTTCAGTCCCATTTTTTCTCTCTTCTTCATAACTTCTTTCAACATTGCTTCAGTCGTGTGGCGATTCTTTGCTACAATAACTATATCATCTGCGCACGCTATGATTTGCCCCTCTTTCGTTCTAAACGTTCCTCTTTCATCTTATATTCCTGACCACATGCACTAATGCTGAATTGAATAATGTGGTAAATACATTGAGTTTTATAAGGCTTTAGAGAAGGAGACCTTCAAAAATAATGGCACCATCATCCAATTTTGAACGTATGTCTTGAGAAATTCACTGTATCGCTATCCTTGTCGAGTTATATCTATCTGCGTCGCCGAAAACTGACCTGCTTTGGACGCGGTTGCCGATTTGGGCAAATCTTCATCAATGAAAATTCCTCTGTGTACGAAACTGATTGATAAGACATGATACAATGAAAATTAAGGAGGATTGAGTATTGTTCATTTTTCAAGAAGGTGCATCAAGGTTCACTATTCTAGATTATCGCATAATGAGACACATTTACAACCATGATTTTGTGTGGAACATCTCAATGTTGAACAACGGTGATAGTGTCTAATGATGATATTATTTGATATCATAAATAATGTGAAACATTTTTGTGCTACTCAAAGCTTAATTACTAACATTCATTAAATAATGATTTTTTGTGCATTGGATACAGGCGATACATAGTAAATATTAGTCCTAGTACACGGCAACGCTGCCTTTAAACAGCTGGTTTCGATTTAGAAGGTAGTGCGGTGATGCCATGGGGTTTCAACTTGAAAACTTCTACTTTCGTGCTTGTGAAGTGTTGTATTGTGACTTTATTTGTGAAAAATGGTAAGATTGTGCTTGCTGCGTCCAAAACTGGACCATTCGGATCCAGAAATCACCATTCACAGGTAAGTGTCAAATTTGCATTGAGCATTGACTGGAGAGGGATCCAGTGGTGTAGAGTGTAGGCATCATCATATTTCATTCATGAAAATGAGGATTTTTCAATCTTCAGGAAGTTTAAATGTTTGTTTTTATTCGTGAATACCTAGGTAACAACGAAAAAATGAAACTGATTTGGAAAAAAAGCCTGAATGGTAGTGTTTTATGCAATAGGAACCGATTGTTCTCAAATAAGAAAGGATATTCATATTACTTGAATACCTATTCCATTATTTATTTCCTCGATTATTTCATACACAGTCAAGATGAATTATTTATTGGATACTTCCTCAACTGTCTTGTTTTCGTTTTTTTTATTACAATGAGGTTGAAGTCTTCAGTAAGAATGCTTACTTTTCAATTATTATTATTATAATCACTTTTTAGAGCTCTTAAAACCTCGCGTTTATCTCGAAATTAACTTTTTGACATATCGCCCTCTTTGCCTGTACCTTTCAATTGGAATTAAAAATTTTGACGACGCCCAGTCTTTCTTCCTGTAAAAGCAAAATATAGTTTTTCCAACAATTTGCTCGAAACCAATCAATAGACTTTTATGAAGAGACATTTTTGTCAGAAACGTCAAATAAAAAAGATAAAGGGGGTCTAAGTTAATATATAAAAAAACCTTGTACAGGGCACAGCTAAATGGACCACCCCGCAATTCACTTTTTAATTTGACGTTTGGAAAAAAGTTTTAAATTAAAGTTCAATGGTTGAAAATAGATATTTACCCTGTTCCCACGGCTTCCGAATAAACCTTTACATTTTAAAACGTGCCAGAAAAAATGGCAATTTTGTTTTTAAGGTAGGTATAGGATATATAAAAAATGTTTAATTTTCTGGAGAATGCGAAAAGTGAATAGAAACTGCAAATATTGGTACTTGCAAATTGAAGCTACGCATTACGTATTGTTTATTTGCCCATACTCCTTTGAATGTATATCTAGACATAAATGTTTTTGGGCCAAATTTATGTCTAAACATACAAAATTAAATTTATGTCTAGACATTAATTTAAAGAAGAATAGACCAATAAACAACATTGGTTACCTGCTTCAATTTGCAGGTATACCAATATTTGCGGTCTTTGTTAAGTATGACTCCTGCACCATATTTCTTTGAATTTATCTCCACTCACTTTCCAGCACTGATAATCATTTTGGTATAGTTAAAAATAGTTTTTCGGCCATTTATTTATAATACTTTTCGCCTGTACATATACTTATGTATATTAGAAACAAGAAAAGTAAAACGTTGCTGTTTCCTATTTTTGATATTTTTTTCTTGTTATCTAATTCTAGATTTCCAAAAAATGAAGAGCTGCGAAATATTTGGTGTTCTTTGGTGAGGATTGACGAGGATCGACTTCGAATCAAACCTCCCTTTTTGTGTTCGGCCCATTTTAACCCACAAGACTATTCACGTGACATTGATGGAATCAAATATTTAAAACCGGCTTGCTTGCCAATCATGACTCACCGGCAGACCATACAGTTTCCCGTCTCCAAAAACAAAAATCATATGGCAAATTGAGTAAAATGGCCTTAGAGATATGTAAGAAAGGCGAAATATATTTTGTATTTTGGTTGTCATTTTATTCGGAACCGTAATTCATTATTGTCGGAAGAACAGCAGGAGATTTAATTTTTAATGTTATGAAAATTTCAATTTTTATTGATTCAGAAAGTCAAAAATGTGATATACGGTCATATAACAATAACGACATAGGTACCTACCCAAATTAATATTCATTTATATTTTTCATACAAAACGGTAGAAATTCGAAATGTGCCGCCGCTGTTCCAGATGAAAATCGAGTTCGGACGTACGTATTATAAGAATCACATGTTCTCATGCGGTGTTGCCCGATGGGTACGGATTCCTCGTTTTATCACTTTCCACTCATGGTGTTGTCTCTTTCGCACTTATTGTGATGTTGGCGTCAAGACTAATACCATTTCATGAATGGGATGCCCAGTCTATAGTATTTGAAGTCAATGGGTAGATATCTCCTTGTTTTACGCTCATAATAATTTCGAATGCTTCTGTATGTTCCTTTTGTGTTTTCACTGTGATTCTTGTGTTTGTCAAGAATGATACAGATGACGCATCATTCTTTTTAGTTTCCCTTGAACTCTCATTCTCTGCAGTACATTAATAATTTTTTTTCTCAGCTTGCTTGAAGTCTACAAATAACAATTCGATTTTTTTATTATAATCATGGGCTTTTTCCATTATTTGTTAAAGAGTATGTATGGCATCAGTTGTTGATTTTCCCTTTATGAACCCACATTGATATTGTCCAATTGATGATCTGATTTTTGTTGTTAATCTCGTTTGGATGATTGAGGATAATATTTTGTATGTTGTATTTAGAAAGGTTAGTCCTCTATAGTTGCTTTATGTTGCTGCTTCAGCTATGTTATTTCCAGTTTCATCATCTTGTTGCGGCTCTATGTCGTGTGTAGCTTCGTTTAGGCGTTCTGTGAGGTATTGTTTCCAGTTCTCCTTATACTTTTCATCATTCTGTGAAATTTTCCATTGCTTATTTTTTCGCCTAATGATTTTCCTTTGTAGGTTTTGTTATGTTCACTAAACTTTTTATAGAACTGTTTGATATTACACTTGCGACCTTCCCTATCAATTTTTGCTATTTCGTTCTGTATCCATGCTCTCTTAGCTCCTCTGATTACATTTTTTTGAAACTTTTTTATTTCATGATATATTTTTTTTCCTTTTCATTATTATTCTTTATCCACTTTAATCCAGCTTCTGCCTTCTTTTTTACAATTTGGTCACATGCTTTATTGGTCCACTCTCGGTTTTTTTTGTCTTGCTCCTATAATTCCATCTGCTACAATATCTAGGCACTTCTGCATTCCCTGTCATTCCTGTTGTATGTCGTCAAGGAGTTGGTAGCTTAGAGTCCGATCCATATGTGCTGCGATTTTGGCTTTTATTGAGTCATTTTCAAATTTACTCAAATCCCTCTGTTTAGTAGTCTTTCTTGTATTCCATTTCACCTTTTGTCTCAACTCAACTCAACAACTGTTGAGGAGTGATATCAAGTATCGAATCAAGACGGTGCAATGTATGGAGAACTTTGTTTGGCTGTTATCTGTCGAGTTAACTCATAGTCGCACCATCACTTGTTTACTGTAATTTATCACCCACCCAAGAAAGAGGACGCCAGATTCGTCGACCATTTTTCAGACTTCATAGATCAGGTCAGTGAGTTTGATGGCACTAATTTTATTGTTGGTGATTACAATTTCGACTTGCTAAAGAATTCCTTCTATGGCAAGAAAGTTTTAGATATCGTCAACGCAAATGGCCTCAACCAGATTGTGCAGACACCCACAAGAATTGTACCCCAAAGTGAGACCCTTATTGATTATGTTATCACCAGCAATAAATCCACAACATACAAAGTACACCTCACTCCTAAAGTTAGCGATCACTCTATCATATCCGTCGCCTTAGATCAACAGACCGAAGCAAACTGTGATATTTTCGTTAACAAAAGACTGATGAAAACATACGACCGAGAAAAAATGCAAAGCTACCTGCTCGACATTCCTTGGGAAAAAAACAGCTCCGACGTAAATATACTGGAAAATTCATTATTTGATTGAATAACTGATTTTTTGAATATCATGTGTCCCAAAGTAAAAATAACCATCAAACTAAAGTATATGGACAAAAAATGGATTTCTTGGGATATTAAAGAAATGATGAATCAAAGAGACCGATTGTACAAGAAAGCAATTTTTGACAAGGATGAAAATACATGGAATCGTTATAAAACTGTTCGAAATGCCGTCGTAACACGAATCAGGATAGAAAAGGAAAAATATTTTCAGGAAACTATAGATGATTTCAAGAACAACCCGAAAATCCTGTGGAAAAACTTAAAAACTCTGCTTCCTGGAAAAACCAAAAATGGCCAATCAAATGAAATGAAATTTGAAAATTTTATCAGATAAAATTGCAAATTGCCAACAGTTTCAACTCATATTTCATTAGAAGTATAGAGACAATTATTGAAAACATCCCTAGATCACCCGTCCGTTACAACCCACATAACTTCAATGGAAATGATTTTTTTTCAGAAAAAATCTATGAGGGAAATGAAAATGACTCTACAGAGTCTGAGAGATGTTGGAGGTGAAGACAGCGGAATCTCGAAGAAAATTTTGCTCGATGCATGCTACGTCGTTGGTGACAAGATGCTGGATGTAATTAATACATCACTTTCCACTGGCATTTTTCCGGAGAACTGGACAATTTCGACCGTTACACCCATACCAAAAGTTACTTATACTAAGCAGCACGATGAGTTCAGACCTATTAATACCGTTCCCACGTATGAAAAAGTTTTGGAGTTATGTGTAAAAACCAACTTATTAAACACTGTGATGATAACCAAATAATAGTTTCTAGTCAGTCAGGTTTTCGTAAAAAATATTCGTGTGAGTCTGTCCTTGTAAATATTTGTGATGATTTCCTCAAAGCTATCGACGAAAGCAAATTTGTGTTGGCAGTATTTTTAGATTTCAAAAGAGCTTTCGAAACTGTTGATAGAGATATTTTATTGCATAAGCTGGAACATTTAGGCATTAAGGGCACTGTTCTGTTATGGTTTAAGTCATATTTGTCAAACAGAGAACAACGTGTACAGTTCAACAATAGTTTGTCAGATAAAATGTATGTCAATTTTGGTGTCCCATAGGGAACTGTACTAGGACCACTATTATTTTTGTTATACATAAATGACATGGTGAATGTGGATGAGAAATGCAAAATAGTGCAATTCGCAGATGACACAATGTTGTACATTGTTGGGAGTGATTTGGACATACTAATAACTAAAATGAACAGTGAACTTGATAGACTTTTCAACTGGCTGTGTAGTAATAAGCTGAGTCTCAACCTGGGTAAAACTAAATTCTGTGTTTATGGGAAAAAGTCAAAACTCAGCAGAGTAAATGTGAATAATATAGGAGTATTTATTAACTACGTAAAAATAGAACACGAAGCTGAAATTGAGTATTTAGGAGTCATTCTTGACCAGCATCTGAACTTTCATGCTCATTGTAATTTCGTGATGAGAAAATATTCTAAAAAAGTAGGCTTCATTACTAGGGTAGGTAAACAATTATCCACCCATACAAAACTATTGTTATGTAATGTCATTGCAGCTCCGCATTTACGGTACTGTTCTACATTATTGTATGGCCTACCTAAGTACAAGACTGATTTCATACAAAAAATCCAGAATAGAGCAATGAGACTGATATTGAAATGTGATAAATATACACCCATTGTGATAATGCTGAATGTTCTTAATATGTTGTCTGTGAAACAAAAAATTGTGTTTGATGTCTTTATATTTATTTTCAAAATCAAAAGGAAATTGTTACCTGACTATATATGTGATAGGATTAGATACTTTGGTGATGTCCTTAATTATAAAACTAGGAACTGTGATAATCTTATTTCAACCACCAAATGTTCCACAAACCAAATGTTAAATTCTATTTTATGCAAAGGACTCTACGATTTTAACCAGCTACCTATTGTTTTGAGAAACTGTGATAACCTGTCTAGATTTAAGAATTTACTAAAAGACCATATTATACTTCATTTTTATATATTGTAACGTTCGTATACACCTATTTTTTGTATCTTTTTTTTAGATTTGTATTTTTCAAACAGTTGTTCTTCATTTTTATTCAATGTTTATTTTTATATTATACTTAGGTTATTATTATTATGTATGAAACATTGTAGCTATTATGCTAAATAAAGGAATTACTCACTTACTTACTTACTTACTTAACTTTGCTACAACAAAAAAATGGTCAGAATCTGCACATTATGCCCCTCTACAGGGTGGTACTCAATGGTATATCATGATTTTAAGGGGAAGTTCCTGGATACATTTTGAGTCGAAAAGGTCATATAAACATGGGCCTTGAAATGCTTGGTTTTTAAGATACAGGGTGTTAAAGATCTATTTTATTTTCAGTTTTTAATACATTTTCCAAAGACGGTTTGAGATAGTGAACTGAATTTTGCCACAGGATATTATATATTATATTTTTATTTTTTTTTAGACCAAAGTTTATATGACCTTTTCGACCCAAAATTTATGCAGGAACTCCTCCTTAAAATTATGACATATCATTAAGTAACACCCTGTATATGTTCTTACGTCCATTGAATCAGTTCGTCTCCTTTTTGATATCAGCACGACATGGTCTATTTGAGTAATAGTTTTTTGGTTTGGTGCCATTCACGTTATTTTATGTTTTACTGGGTGCTTGATCATCGTACTGCCTATGACTAGATCATTCTCATTGCCATATTCCATAAGCTTTCTTCATTGTTATTCGTTTTTTCATGTATAGTGTGTATTCCTGCAACATGTCTTCAATAATCTTCTTTTCCAATTTGTGCATCACAGTCTCCTTATAATATGATGGTTTCTTCTTTTGGTATCTTTCCATATTCAGTTTCGATCATTTTGTAGAGTAAATTTCTCTCCTCTTCTTCCACTCTTTCGGTTGGTGCATATATATTTAAGGGTGAAAGGTTAGTTGGTTCCATTTTTTTTCTCATATGGGCTATTCCATCACTTATTGGTTTGAAATCTGTTACTTTGTCATTCAACTTTTTCATGACAACGAGGGCAACCCCATACTTGCCCTGTTTCTCATTTCCCGAGTAGAATATCGTGTACTTTGTCTTATTTATTGTTCCATGTCCCTTTCACCGGATCTCTTGTAATGATGCCAAATCCACCATATATTTTTCCAATTCCCTTGTTACTTCTTTCATTTTTCCAGGTTCCATCATCGTTCTTACATTTATTGTTTATTTTTTTCACGTCTACTTCACAATTTGTATCAGTTTTTACACTATCTACACCTATGGTTCCGGTCCCAACATTATTATCTTTTTTTTTGCTGCTTCTTATTTCTTCATTCTTTTGTTGATCTTTGTACTTATTATCCATGTCCATTTCTTCGCCGTTTCCATTTACAATTTTCCGTCCGGTCTTTTTGTTTTCTAATAGTTTTTTTGTCTTAGTGGCTCTAGTTATCTTCCTCAGTTGTTCCACATCGTTATTTGCCTGTAGGGATTTATCACCATCATCCATAGTCTTTTTTCTTCGTATTTTCCACGTCTCTTTAGACCTATTTTTCTCTGAATCTGAGCCCATCATACAAGGTGTTACAAATCCGTTGCTCACCATTGGTATCTTGGAAACGGTGAGAGATACAGCGGAGTTTGGATGGGGGCAGAGCTGCGCATTTTGATGCTCATTGAAATGCCGTTTGAAATTCAAGAAATTCCGAATACTTTCGGAGACATCCGTAAAAAACCGAAATTCTGTGAAATGGTTTTTATGTTTTTCTATGTGTATTTGAAAATATATTTCAAAATAAATGTCACATCTTCATCGCCACTTTTTCTCCTCTACAAAATGGCGTCATCAAATTTATGATCCGACGTTTCGTCTTTGTCAACTTTGTTATTTTTTAAATAGTCGGAAAAATTCTTTCTACGCCTGATAAACTGTAATTTTGATTCTTGATTCAACGACATATCACACTTGACATTCACACGACGTTTCGAGCTGAAAAAACCATCATCAATGTGAATTGATGATGGTTGGCAAGGAACAAAACGTCGAATCAAATATCTGAGTACGCCATCTTGTGAAGGAGAAAAAAATACATATGTGAAGTCCGTTCCATTTTATCTTGTTTAGGAAAAACGAGTTTCTAACAATCAACCACTTATTCCCTGAACGTACTTGCCAATAGATGGTGTTGTGAAAAATATGCTACAGCCATAATTAATTATTCAAATTCAAATGATATAAAGATTGTTGTGCGAGTTTCCTAGCGCAGTGCAGTCAAAGGGTCAGTGCACAACGTGAGCCCGAGGTGGACGGACGCGTTGTTTGTGTGTTTGTGAAATAGTGAGCAGTACCAAAAAGACGCCTACTGTGTGAAAGCCAAGTAGCCTCGTCTATAGGCAAGTGCTGTGAGATGACGGACTTTAAACATGATGACGAAAAGAACAAAATCATCAGAAAATTGAAAAGGAAAAACATCGAAACAAATGAAGAACTAATCAGACTGAGAAAACAAGTGAATGAGCTACAAAACCAACTAGCCAAAATCATAGACAACAAACCTTCAACAGTAAATAAACCAACAGTAAATAGTGTACATAATACAACTGTAAATAGCGACAATGAGGAAGAAATGGAAACAAATACCATCGAAGAAGAACAAAAAGATACAAGGTCCCTCCAGTGACTATTTCAAGCATTATGATTTGGCCAGAACTTAAGAAGACACTAATTTTTCCAAAGACACCACTAGACTACAAGAAAATTACTAAAATACTCAAAGAAGACAATATATATCTACCAACTACAAGAGGACAAGAAAATAGTAGGTCTACTACGAGGCATTCATAAATACACCCCTATAGAAGACCTTATCCAGCAATTTAAGGAAATCGGATTTGAAGACATAGAGGTCGCACATATGAAGTCCAGAAAAAATGGAGCTGCCCTCAACCTGTTTTTGGTCAAATCAAGAAATAAGGATCTAGTCAAGGTTGGACATCTTGATGACCTTATTGTTTCTGTTGAAGAGAGGAGAGTAAAAATAACATCCCAAGCCAATGCTTCAAATGCCAAAGATTTGGACATACACAGAGAATGTGTAGAATGGAAGAATGGAACGAGATACTGTAATCTGAACAAACCAAAGAAGGACGAAAGAAATGCTTCATGTGTAAACTGCGGCAAGTTTGGACATCCTGCAAGTTATAGAGGCTGTCCCTCTCACCTAGCCTACATCAAAAAGCAACCCTCTGCAAATGGGACAACCAACAACATGGGTGTTACAACCAAACAAGTATCGACTCAACAGCTTCAAAAGCAAAGTGACATGAAAAAGATACTAGAAGATATTCTGCCACTGGCGCTTAAAGCAGTAGACCATTATCTTCCAAATAGGTAAGCTTACAACCACCATCTCCTAAGACCACCACCTTCTTGAAGGAATACTTACCAGCTGATGACGACTCCACAGAGAAAGAGGCCTTTCTCTTATCACCCCCTCGAGAGGCGTTTACAGATGAAGTGAGAAGAGGCAAACTGACCAAATAGGCGAAAACTTCATTCGTCCCAAACTAAATCACTTGAGTATAATAGGACATGTACTCTCCTATCGGTGTTTTTCAGTGGGTTGGCAGGTTGCCTGTCCCACAGTTCCGAGGGCCGAAGTCCCTAGGGCAGAAGTCCCAAGGTCTGCACTTGTGTTTGTTGTGTTTGTGTTTTTCATGTTCAATAATATTATCATTATTGATATCAAAATGAAATTTTCGTGTGAAGAAAAAAACGACATGTTCAAGATTTATTATAGTTGCAAAAGAAATGCACAAGTATCTGCTGAAAGATATTTCGAACAGTACCTCAAGCGGCAGCAGCCTCAATCAAGCATATTTCAAAGATTGGAGAGAAACTTACGACAATTTGGTAATTTTGATAAACCTTGGCCAAAATATGGGGACCGTTGGACTGACGCTGAGGTCCAGGTTTTATTGAATCAGGTGCGCAAAAGAATTTTGGAACATTCCCAGTTATCAATAGTAATTTTCAATATCGTATGTAGAAAACAATCAATCAGTGTCCACAAGACAGATTGGGGCTAACGGGAATTTAGATAGCTTGAGTAATGTGAAGGCATGGAGGATTTTGAGAAATCATAATTACAAGAATTATAAAATCCACATATCCCATGCTTTGAACGATGGAGATGCCCAAAAGAGATCAAATTTTTGTTATTGGCTTCAAAACCACCTCACTAGAGATCGCAACTTTCCCAGTACAATGAAGCGATGAGTGTGCGTTCACCAACAGTGGAGTTTTCAACAGACACAACGAGCACCTTTGGGCTGTGGAAAATTCACACGAAAACAGAGAAGTTCGCAAACAGGTTCGTTTCAGTCTTAACGTTTGGGCTGGTGTGAAGGATGATACAGTTCATGGCCTTTTTCACCAAGAAAATTAACTGAAAACGATACTAGACATTTCTGAATAAATACTTTTTAAATAATGAGTTTCCAGGAATGTGTATCGGAAATGGTGGGGTGGTTGAATGGCCGCCAAGATCTCCAGATTTGACTCCTATGGATTATTTTTTATGGGGGGCACAGAAGAACGAAGTGTATAAAGTACTAATGAACACTCCAGAAGATCTCATAGCCCGTGTCATAACTGCATACAAAGCGATTAGAAGAAGATCTGTGTATAGGGCAACAAGAAAAATCCATTCAATATCTCAAGAATGCATTGATCGAAATGGAAACCTTTTTGAACATCTCAGATAGATTTGTTTTTATTTGGTGGAAAGATATTCACTTCAAAATCTTCTCTTCAGACTTCAATAAAAGTTGTTTTGATGTTGTGATATTTTTTATTTTGATTCGAATTCTAGAAATTATTGAGTTCTCACGTCACTAAACAAGATGGTTTGGAACGGACTGCACTTATATTAGGTATTTTTTCCTCCTCTACAAGATGGCGTACTCAGATTTTTGATTCGACGTTTCGTTACCTGCCAACCATTATCGATTCACATTGATAATGGTTTTTTTAGCTCGAAACGTCGTGTAAATGTCAAGTGTAATATGTCGTTGAATTAGGAATTAAAATTAGAGTTTATGAGGCGTAGAAAGAATTTTTCCGACTATTTAAAAAAACGAAGTTGATGATGGCTGCTCGAAGACGAAACTTTGGATCATAAATTTGATGAAGTCATTTTGTAAAGGGGAAAAAGTGGCAATGAAGAAGTGACATTTATTTTGAATTATCTCCCCAAATACACATAGAAAAACATAAAAACGATTTCACAAAATGTCGGTTTTCTCCGGACATCTCCGGTACTTTTCGGAATCTTTTGAATTTCAAAACGACAATTTATTGAGCACCAAAATGCGCAACTCTGCCCTCATTCAAACTCCGCTGTATCTCCCAACGTTTCCAAGATACCAATGGTGAGCATCGAATTTGTAACACCCTGTATATCTCTCCGTCAATTGTTAGTTTGTCGTATCTCAGAAAAGCCTTCCTCTCATCTGCTCTTGTCATTTTGAGATGTGGAATGAGCATATTTCTATCTTATTGTACTTTTTTCGTATGCTCGTCACTTATTCATATATTTGTAATGCTTTTTAATTGGGTGAAATAGTTTAGTTTAGGGTTGGAAGGTGAAGCCTTCAAAGTCTCGAGCGCCACCCCCTGGATTTATGTGGTAGAGGGCCCACAGTGCCTTTCGGGTAGCCTTTAGACAGTGGAGAAAGTTATTACAGAGTTCATCTGCGATGAGGGAGTCCTTTGATGTTGTTAAGGGTGTTTAAAATTATCACCATCGAGATAGAATCATAAGAGTCGCTAAAGAACATTCAAACAGTGATAGAAAAATGGGATTGGTAGGTGGATGGTAACATTATATTTTTGATTTATTAATCATAATTGTTTCAATTTACTATTTACTATTCTTCATATTATGTGTGAAGTATTATTAAACAATTCGAAAAAGTATTTTCCAATCGTGATACTCAATTTAATATATATACAGGGTGATTCAGGAGGAAATGGAAATATTTGAAGGATATGTCCAGGAAGTCAAAATAAGCAAAATAAGCTAAAAAAAAAAATAAAAAAAATAAAAATAAAAAATAAATAAATAAACTCGCTACTAGATCAATTTTTAAACGCGCAAATAAGTGTATCGAAGTGGGAGGTAATGTTTTCGAAAATTTATTATGTATTTATAATTATTTGTTTTGTTTTACTAGTTTTGTAATAATTTTGATTTAGTTTTTAAATTACAATTAATCAAAATATCTTTGAAACAAATAAAAATCGGACTTGAACATATGAGCTTATTTTGCTTATTTTGACTTCCTGGACATATCCTTAAAATATTTCCATTTCCTCCTGAATCACCCTGTATATTATCAAAAAACCCCATACTGTACCATTTGAAATGGTGTCGGGTGTATACATGTCTACATTTTTTTTTTCTCAATTTACATTAATTGTGCACGAATCTGGCCCATTTCTTCTCATTTCTGGTCAATGCTTTAGCCTCATTCCATGATTTTTCTCTTTTCTCCAGTGCATCCCCTACAGTCTGGTTCCATGTTTTTTTTGGTCTTCCTCTCATCCTTCTGCCTCCCGCTCTTGCTTCCCAGATTTGTTCCACCTGCCTATTGCTCCCCATTCTTTGTAAATGTCCCCACCAACTCAATTTTCTCTTTTCAATAAATTCTAGGATTGATTCTACATATATCCATTTTTTCCCTGATGTCGTTGTTCTTGATCTTGTCCATCCTTGTTACCCCCATTACTCTTCTTAAGTATTTCATTTCCATGGCCTGTATTTTGCTTTCCTGTCTCTGAGATAGTATCCATGATTCACATCCATATGTCAGTACTGGTCTGTAGATAGTTTTGAATACTTTCATCTTTGTGTTTTTGGATATTTCTTTTCTGTTTGTTATTTTTTTGTTTATTGCATAGTAAAGTTTTGTTGAGGTCTCTATTCGTCTGTTGACTTCTGGTTCTGCTGTTCCTAATTGGTCCAGTTCCACCCCTAAGTATTTATAAGTTTTGACCTGCTCTATTCTCTCTCCTTCCACTTGAATGTTCATTTGATGAATGTTTTTTCCAACTATCATAACTTTTGTTTTGGTTTTGTTGATTTGCATTCCATATTCTTTTGTCACCTGACTCCATATGTTGATGTTACTGTTAAGGTCTCTTTCATTTTCTGCAAATAATACAATGTCGTCTGCAAAAGCTGCCTCTGATATTTGTATATTTTGCATGTTTCTGTAGCCTACTTGCAGTTTTTTTGTCCTGATTGTACACCTTCTTATTATTTCATCCATATATATGGTAAATAAGACTGGGCTTAATCCACCTCCTTGTCTTAGGCCCTCTCCAATTTTGAAACAGTTTGAGCGTCTGCCTTGGCTGATTACGAAGTTTTTGTTGTTTCCATACATTTCTTTTATCAGTCTTATTACCTTTGGTTGAACTTCTTTCTTTCTTAATATGTCCCACAATTTACTCCTTTGTATTTTATCGAAAGCTTTTTCCAAATCTATGAAAGCCAGGTAAGTATTTTTTCCTTGTTCCATTCTCTTTTCTGTGATTTGTCTCACTGTGAATATATGGTCTTGTGTACTTCTTCCTTTCCGAAATGCACTTTGTGTTTCGTGCATTGAATTCTCTATAATGTTGCTCATTTTACTGTTTATAATTTTTTCCAATATTTTCATTGCTGTGCAGATAAGTGTTATTCCTCTGTAGTTATTACAGTCTTGCTTATTTCCTTTTTTATAAATCGGCACGATGAGTGATGTTTTCCATTCTTCCGGTAGCTCTTCTTCTTTCCATATTTGATTGTAGATTACCAGTAATATTTCTTTTCCTTCGTCACCCATGTATTTTATCATTTCGCTTGTAATGTTGTCGGTTCCTGGTGCTTTTCCATTTTTAAGTTCCCTTATTGCCTTTTCAAGTTCCTCAAATGTTATGTGTTCATCTTGCGTCTCCCAAGTCGAACTCATTGTTTCCTCTTCTATCCCTTCTGTTGCTTCTGTATTTTTGTTTGCCTCTAGCAATTCTTTAAAGTATTCGACCCATCTCTGCATGATTCCTTGTTCATCTGTTAATATTTCCTCCTTCTTACTTTTTATGTTGAATGTTTTTTGTCCTTTGGGTTCGCCTCTGCATGATTTCACTATATTGTAGAAAAGCTTTTGGTTTCCCTTCGCCGCATTTTCGATTTTTTGTCCAAATTCCTCCCATTTTTTCTTTTTCTCTTGATTCACCATATTTTTTACCTTTTTTCTTTCCTCTGTATATATTTCATATTTTTCTGTCGTTTTCACCTTGAGGCTTCCTTCTTTTTCTTCATCTGCTCTTTGATTTCATTGTTCCACCATGCCGTTTGTTTTTGTTTAGTTAGTATTCTGCTGATTCCACACGTCTCAGTAGCTGTTTCCATCATAATTTGTTTGAAATTAATCCACATCTCCTGAATAGTTCGTAGATGTATATGCTCTCTTAATCTCTCACATTTTTTGGAAATTTCTTGTGCATATTTTTCTGCCACTTATTTTTCTGTCAGTTTGTAGGCTTTGATTTTTTTATGTTTTGGTTTCAGGTTTGTATGATTTTTCTCTATTCTTTTACGGTATTCTTGTCTTCCTCTAATCTTTGTTGTTACCAAGAAGTGGTCGCTTCCGATTTCTGGTCCTCTCTTCACTCGTGTGTCTATTATATTTGGTTTGTTTTTCTGCTCTACAACCACATAGTAAATAATTGATCTCTCTTTTCTGGAAATAACTTCTCTTGTGTATTTGTGTATATCTTTGTGCTGGAAGAGTGTATTTGTAATGACTAGGTCACAGAAGTCAAGCAACCGTTTGCCATTGTTGTTTCTTGTATCTTCTCCATATTGGCCAATCACTGTTGGGTAATTTTCATCTTTTCTTCCTACTCTGCTGTTGAAGTCACCTGTTAGATAGATCTCTCCCTTCAGTGTTTCCATAGTTTTTGTCAACTCCTCCCAGAACAGGTCTTTTTTTCTTGTTGCCTCATCTTCGTTTGGTCCATATACTGCCACTATGGTTCTTGTGTTCCCATTTTCATTCTTGAGTTCAACTACTAAAATTCTTTCAGACACAGCCGTCCATTTCTGTAGATTTTTCTTCATATTTTTATGAACTATACATCCGACTCCTGCTCTTGCACGCTCCTCTTTAGATACACCACTGTATATGAGTACATGTTCATTTTGCATTATGATATCTCCATTACCTTTCTTTTTTGTTTCTGTTAATGTCAGTATGTCCAAATTTGCTCTTTCAAATTCTGTCTCTAGTTCGTCCTGTTTTCCTTGAATTGTTTTTATGTTCCATGTTCCTATCCTCCAATTTTCAAATTCTTCCTTATTTTTGTTCAACTTTTCTTTTCGGTTCTCCTTATCAATGTCCATTTCGAAATCCTTTGTCGTTTTACCATTTTGTCTCGTGCTTGTTTTATTGTTTTTTAAGTTTTTGGTTGTACTTTCACCATCCTTGTAAAATTTTGTTGTTCGTTGTTCCATTTCCATTCTTCATTGTTTATGATAATTTTTTGAAAGCCAATTTTCACATTTTGTCCTCTTTCCTTTTCTAATTTAGCCTTGTTCCTGATTTTGGATTGTATAATTCTCTCATCTTTCGTCATGTCATCATCTATATGTATAGGGTACTCAAGTTTTCTCAGCTTCTGTTTGTTTTTCATGATTGTTAGCTTATCGTTTTTATTGTTGAGTTCGACCAGCCACATTTTTTCCCCAATTTTGTATACATTTTTAATGTCCACTCTAACTTCTAATTTCTCCGTAATAAATTTTGATACCACGGTTTTTTGTTCTTCTCCTGGTTTTCCTGCTATTTTTATCCCCTTGATTACAATATTATTTCTTCTTTTTTCCTTTTCCATTGCATCCAATTTTTGATTTATGTTTCCGATTTCCATCTTCATTGCTTGATTTTCTTTTTTAATGTTTTCATTCTCTGTTCTCAGAGTCAGTATTTCTTCTTTGAAGTCTCTTTGTTCTTTTCGTAGTTCTTTCATCTCCGTGGTTAAGTTTTGTAGCATTTGGATAACCATCTCCATTCTCTCTTCTCTTCTAGCAACTTGATACTTAACAAAACAATAGGAAGTAAAACTAAAACGAAGCAACAAACACAGATGTATAACAATTATCAGTTATGCCGAGAGTTAAACTATAATAATACAAATCATGCAGGTCAATATTCACTTGGACATAAATAAAGAGGAATAAGAAAGATGATAATAATTATTCGCACATGTTCTATTATATTTTGAAAGATTAGAAAAGTTCTGGAATATTTTTATGTATTTAAGAAATTAACAAGTATTTGGAATCTGCAGAAACAAGATATTTAATTTAATGGTTGCTGGATTTTGGGTTTTAGGATCAATGAAAACTCCAGGATTGATTGAAAACTTGTGCCTACGTTTTGATCAGAAGGATTGTTTTTATGTAGCCCTGATGAAGGTGTATAATGTACACCAAAACGTTAACACAAGCTTTCAATCAATCCTGGAGTTTTCATTGACCCCAAAACCCACAATCCAGAAACCTTAAAATGATAAGATTGGGCCTTGATATGCGATAAAAAAGATATTTAGTTTTGAAAATTATACTTTCTACCCAAGTAGTAGGATGCAAGGTGACTAGTAAAAAGAACTAATGATAATTGAGATTTTTTTATTGTCCTTTGGATAGTATAGTTTTATTACTTGAATGTCTTATACCTACTATTAGCTTCAAGATTACTAGATTTATTCAAAAAAAATAATAAAACAATCGTCCATCTAGGTACTTCGCTTCAATGCTTAGCATTTGTAAATACCTATGATTGCCCAACACAAATTGATCATAGCCATGACTGAGTAGATTGGAAAAAATATTGGAATTTACAATTTAATGTGATTAAACATCCACAAATCTCAACCATATAAATATTTCAGTGAACTCGACACAAATTTCATATCCCGGTCCTGTATTATGCTATACCAACCTATGAAATATGATTTCAGTCGATATTTTCTTATCGATAGCGTCTCTACTCGCACAACTTCTCAGGGCACATGAAACAATAATTGAGAAATGTAACAACACACAAAAATCACAAAATAACCCTCACAACACAGCCAAAACTGAGAAAAACGGTTCTACAAATAATGTAAACTGACACTTTGACAAAACGATCCCAGTAAGATGGCGAAAGTGATCTCATTTTAGTCACGTGATGTCGTCTCCACCCCTTTCTACCTCCATGATCATACCTATCAAAAGGCAGTTTAGAATAGATGGTATTTTCCGCAAAAAATGTTGGATGATTTTCCTTTCTAGGAAAATAAGCAAAAGAAAGAATGGATCAAAATGAACAGATTTATTTTCCATAAAATAGTGGGACAAATTCCACTGAATGCCGGGAAATATGTAAATCAACTGAAATTAATATCACAATTAAATAATGGAATTGAAACAAAGGGTGTGTAACGGTTTTATACGGGAAAGTGAATTAACCCCAAAAGAAATGTTCAGAAAATTGAAGCGAACAGTTTTATGTCCAACGGAAAAAGTGGAATGTTAAATAGGAAGCGTAGAAAATGATGATTAAAAGATGTTGCATTGAAAATGGATGAAAATTACTACGGGCGCGAAAATGGAAGGAAAAGCGTGACGTTTAACGAGATGTAAGAAAATGTGTGATGTCTAAAATGAAGGCATTGAAAATGAGGGAAATATACGACATTCGGCGAATTGGTGAGAATCTGTACGTGCGTGTTAGTTTGATACTATTGGAAAAAGACTAAAGCGTGCAATAAACTGATAACCACGACAAAGCGCATGTAACGATATAACCACGACAAGGCGCATATAACGATGATAACTCCAAAAGCACCATAAGCAAGCATTTCCAGATTTTCCCAAGGATTTAACATTTAGTTCCACTGTCTGTGGACCGGTCAAAACCCTTCCTTAATTACCCCCGACGGTTAAACAAAAAAAAAGAGAAGAAAACGCAAAACCCCAAATGAATAGACGTTAAAACCCACCCCTGTTAATTTTAGAATGATTTACTACGGATAAGAAATACTTCAGAACCTTGGTAAGTATAATAGGAAAAGTCCTACCTTGGAAAAACTGCACGTGTTCACAAGAAACGGTGGTACGGGATCTGAGCTATTGAATCGGAATCTGCACGTCTGTTAGGTCTCATTTTCGATCGCTAACTCACTGTCAAAACGTGATTTATCTCTCACGCAGGAACCTTCCGTTTTTCTCGACGGTACCGGATTTTAGTCAAACCGCGCAGCTCATATCTCCTGACTGATGATCCAATTAATCCTTTATCCGGAAATAGAATAAATGAGCGCGGGTTTTGAATATTTTGAGTTGAGAAACGGTGTGCGCGGTACTCAAAATATTTAAGAAAAAAACAGATCTAAACATTCGATGGATAATTAATTACAGAAAAGTGAAACACGGAAAAAATAAAGTAACATCGTTACATATTATTGGTACCTTTCAAATTTTTTGCGGCTCTCATTATCTCCACATCTTTTTCCCATTGTGAAAATTTAATAAGAACTGGTCTCCTCCTTGACCTTTAGACCTTTATTGTGCGATTCACTGTTTTTGAGATAAACTATTCTAGGTTTACCTTTGATGTTTTCTGTCGCACTGTAACTTATATATCACTAGAAGGTTTTCACTATAACACTTTTTAGGTTTATTTATTTGTTCTGTCTATCTAAATTTGGGTTTTATCGTGGAGCCGATATTAAACACAACCATCCACAAGCTGACTAGGGCCCGGAACCCTGGGAATTTTTGGATATTTATATAAATTCTTCGATCACAGTAATTGTTTTCAATCTATCGGGTATTGTGATGACATTACTGACTTTCAATGAGCTCCATGAACGTCTTGAGTTCGCAATACTTGAAAGGGCAACACATTTTGAAGTTCTATTTGTTGCATAAAAAATGGTCACATTGGAACATACTGATACCATAATGTAGCCTTAAAAATCTTGTCACTGCCTCTTACAACCTTTAGATCAAACTAACAATAAAATATATATTTTCCTTTGACAATAACTTGATTAAGTTGAAAATTACCTGTAATCGGATACACATCACCTAAAAGTTTCTAAAATTAATGCATTTGCTGCATTATTTCATCTTTCACAGACCGTTTGGTTAACGTTTTTTATTTCCGATATTATTTGATCGAATTGAGGTAAGGTATTCCTTGGCTCAGATTGCACTGATACTAGTGACTTCACGTCAGCAATCTGCAATTTTTGCTACTGAAAGAGTAGTCCTCATGAGAGTACTGAGAACGGACTGAGAGACGAGCGCACTGGCTTTCAGTGCGGGACGTTGCGAATGTCTGAAAAGCACGAGGTGACCTGTCAATATTGTGCTATCAGTGCGCGTTCACTAGTTTGTTCTCAGTTTGCTAGAGGCTCATTTTGTTTTCATTTTTTGGCGGGCTACGCAGGAATCGTTGACACTGTTGACAGATACATGCTGAAATCGCGAGAACTAAAAAAAACAATTCATGTTGAAAAGTTGATCACATCCGCGGTCACTTTTAGTCCGATCGCAATACGCACGTGGAGAGATGGATGGTAGAAATATCATTGCCAAGTCTCAAGAACCTTGTGCTTAGATTCTGAGCACCAACACTCTTGAAGATCTAACCCAGAGCCGTGCGAACGTAAAACTGCGCCCGGGGCGAACTCTAGGATCGGCGCTAGGGTTGCCACCTTTTCAATAGGTCAGAAAACGCCGCTGGCGAAAAATTTTCTGGTTGTATTTCCCCTCCTTTATAATTAATTTTTCCTTATTTCTAGTAGCGGAAGTTCATTTAATGTTAATATGTACGTTTTTTGGCGCCCCCACTTGTGGCGCCCGGGGTGATCAACATTTATTACGTTTTTCAATTTTCCTTTTGAAAATCTGAAAGTCGTAAATAAAACGCAACAGGAGTGGAGACCGGCAAATTGGATGGATGCTGGGGACAGTAGCCTGAATTAGCTGGTTGGCCACCTCTACAATTGAAAAAAGTTGAGGAGGGTCTTGGCACTTAATGTTTCTACACCAGTGAAGCACGTGTATTCGAGAACAAAAAAACACCAGCCATTTGAAAGCATAAAATGGATTTGGAATCTCTACTTATGGCAGGGATAGTAGTGTGTGAGGATGGTGAAATCTGAGCTCAAAAGTTCTGATGGTAAGGAACATACAAGAATCATGTTTTTCAAGATTATGTTATGGTTATCTTGTTCCTTCAACATGTCAATAACATAAGAATCTTCTAATCATTCGAATTAACCGATAAATCATTACGTGCCTGGGTTTTTCGAAAAGTGAATTAGTGAAATTCATGTTCAATCTTTGGACTTCCTGTCAGAATTAGAATCTAATAATAACCTTGGTCATTCGCGATGCCACGAGTAAAGAAGAATAACTTTTTTGAATTTATCCACAATAATTTCTTGATTGCTCATAAATAACAGACACATCTTTTTCATTACTTAATGCTTGTGAATAGAAGTATTTCACGGATGAGCTATTTTCCACCTACGTTTCACTTTTAAAGCAATATTGCCAAAGCATCTTGCTGACTGGAGCGATCATAAATCTTCAAGTATTACAAGTTGGAATACGTACATGATTTTTGTGCGTAACGAAAAATGTTTACACCATTTCACTTATTGTCATTTAATTTTCTGATTACAGGGCCAGTCCATACTGCTTTCCATGATCGGCAACACGTTAGCTAAAAGAGGTCAAGGCTTGAACAACATTTGCCATCAATTAATGATTTCTTCCGATTTTTGCAAAGATTCTGAGATGTTTGAGTACCGACTTTGTGTACTAGCGAAGCAGGCAAAGACGAGATGTTGTGTTCACAAAGCTGTGGGCTTTTTGAATATTGATTTGAATCTTTTAGGAATAATCTCTTCCAATATCTTCGCATTTTGTATCGTGGTTATTCAGTTCCAGCTTAACGAGAAGTGATAAATGCACTAATATGTTGGAAATGTATTTCTGATGAATAAAGAAGCACATAATCAAAAATAGAGTATTTATCTCTCAACAAGACGGTTGAAACATAGTATGACAATAATGATTCAGTCTGGCCTCCACCTACTTGTTCATACTCATGATTTTACCACGATATCTAGATTGATTGAAGAGTATCTCCAGCAGATTTACGTACAGTCTAGACTATTTGGTTTTTCGGACGAAATCTCAAGTCCCGAAGAACCATTACACGCACCAGTCAGCAGGATAGGGTGTGTGTGAAAGAGGGTGAGTGTGTGTGTTTGCGATTGTAGCATTAAATAGATTCTAAGTGTTGAATTCAATTTGAATGATGGATGACGAATGTAAAAACAGCTCAGATTTTTTTGTCTGCGCTTTCCACTACGAGACATCCATTTTCTTTCAGCTATACAGTTTGTCGCTATGCTGAAAAGAAACGATGAAAAATAGGGGAGAATTTGATTGCGAACGATAAGAGTGTTTATTGGGAAATTGGAGGAAGATTGATTTCTTAACATTTTATGATGCATGATTCTACTGATTTGGCCTATCACCAAACAATGATTTTCAAAGTGCAGACAAGTGTAGAAGTTCGAAGAAATATCTTTCGAATACCCACTGAAAATAGCCCAAAAAATTATTTCTATGATTTGCTTCTGTCTTTATTGAAAAATCAATTCACGCCTATTCAGGGGAAGGATTTACAAGAGCACAAATGGATAACAAGTCTAATTTTTTGATGAAAACTTATTCTTGATGAAAAAAATCTGCTTGTGAAAAAAATACGGTCCACGAAGAAAAAATTTTGATTTTTTACACAGGGATTAACAAAATGTCAAAAACCTGAAACTACTTTTATTTCTCATTATTGAGCAGAATGTCATTCAGAAAGGTTCTTAAGAGTAACGCTTGAAAGCGAAACTCGAGATTAAAAATCAATATTGGCTATTTTTAGCTTTTATAAAGATAAAAGTGGATTACTTTAAAAAAAAATGGTTCCTGAAGTTCTGCGAAGCCTGTATAGAAAATCGAAATTTTCTCTTCATGTATCGTATCTTCACTACAAGCAGACTTTCTTTATCAAGAATGAGTTTTTCCCAAAAAATGAAATGTGTTTTTAATTTAAATGATATATACCTACAGCGGTTTCTACTACTTCTGGCCAAGAATAAATTCATTCATAGGAGTAATATCTTTATAAGAAAAATATCTTTATTGGTATCAATATGGAATCAATCAAAACATTCCATGGTGTAAGAAAGTCTTGAATATTCGTGAAATTTTGAAAACGGCAAAATATTTTTTATTAACTGCAACTGGTTTGCTTCTGTAACCGATAATTCCTGATTTTCAAGGCATACAATCGCGTATATAAGTAGGTAAACCAAGTGAGTCAATGAGAACGCGTTTTATCATTTTGAATGAGACACCCTGGAAGTCTTCAAGGATATTGATAGATATTTGCAAGCCGAATTCACCAATATGGAAAACAATTGAATAAATTAATTTGAAATGTTTATTGTTATGTACAATGAATACAATAATAACAACAAATATTCAAGTTCACCTTCAATGGGTCGAATTTTACCCAGTATTCTATCCTTGAAGCCTAGTTCGCATTAGGGTAATTGATTGGTCGAGTGGCGAGTGATTTTGTAGATATAGTGATGGTTTCCCACATGCATACTCAATTACTGGTCACTCGACCAAATTACTGCCCTGATGTGAACTAGGCTTCTAGGTTGTTTTCTATACACATCCCTGCCACAGGGGCAACTCCGGAATTAGGACGTTTGTTTTTAGAATGTGATAAATACATGCATGCCCTGTTCGAGTTCGGAAAAGCTATTTACCTAACAAGTGTGGAAAATGAATTTTTCGGCACGAGTCTGCCGATCATGTTCGTTCATAGTACAAACGATTTGCAATTAAAATCTTTTGTCACATGACCAAACATCCTCAGATGTATGAATGTAAAAATATATGCTACACTACAATATCCCTCTATATCAAATTTGAGAATAACTCAATATTTTTATTCTGGGCCCGGACTTTAACTGAACGTAACGTCAGTCGGACGTAGAAGTGACGTAATCCAAAAGATCGCGAACTGTCAAATTTCAATCTCAAGACCGAATAAATGCGTTCCCATTGAAGCAATGGGGAAAACAGGGTTCTGTCCCTTCTCATTGTTCCCGGCCTGAACCCCATATTGTTGAACTCAGCTTGCAATGATCTATCGATATCCATGCAATATACAGTGTGTCCCAGATTCGCTTCTCTATACAGGGATCTTGGCTCCTATTACACCTACAGCAAAGGTTAAATGGAGAAAGTTCTAGAGGAAACTTAGTGCATTCGATATCTGGTTCTAGATTTGCGATCGATAAATTGGTTTTGGATATATCGGCGAAAAACCGAAAATGACGGATTTTGTTTTTTGCCAGTAAATACAAAACGGCTAATTTGACAGCTGTGAAAATGTGACATTATCTGAAAACTTTTTTAGGACGATTTAAATGGTGTGTATGACATGTCTCAATCGTCTTTTGTTTTCCCGTAACCGGCCTCAACTTCCATTTTTCTTATGGCCGCCGTATTAGATTTTTCGATTTTTGGAAAGAGTGTAAAATCTCCAGTCTAGTGATGTCTTACAAGTGCATAAAAGATTTAAGTATCTTCGGAATATCACATTTTGTAGTTAGGACTCAATCTTTTCTGAGGAGGCCATGATTTATTTGACGAAAAACTGGTTTATAAGCAAAATCCTAGGAGGCTCTGATATGTCGTTCAATAATTCTGTCGAAAGATGGCGTTGTGGTCTATAACACCCCGCAAATAATAATTCAGTATTAGAGTTGTGTTCACGTAAATAGTAGTACGCTTCTCTGTCATTAAAATAATAAATCTGATAAACAAATTGTCGAAACCTATTAAAAATGTCCGGTGTTCCCTATTCGAATGAAGAAAAGTTGAATATCTTAGCGCTCTGTACTTGCAGTCACAGAGAAATGCCGACATTACTTCAGCAAGGAGAAGTACCCCGAACGACCCTCACGAAGTGGCAACGAGACGTCTACAGACCACATTTGGGTTTAACGTTTGGTGTGGGGTCATTGGTAATTTGATCCTCAATTGGGCAACTATCTTTCAATCATTTCAGGAAATCGACTTATAGGACCATTTTCATTTGACTACAGCCTAAACGGACAGAGATACCTAGAGCTTTTGCGAAATCAGGTTGTGCCGGCATTACGAGCTACTCGAACCGAAGATGAGTCAGGAACTTCTTGATTGAGCAGTTTGAGGAAAGGATCATTTCATTAAATGGTACAATACCCTGGCCTCCTAGATCCCCCGACCTTTCGCCCTTGGATTTTTATCTCTGGGGTCATACAAAGAATGAGGTCTATGAATTTGGCCCTGCTGCGACTATAGAAATCCTGAGACAAAGACTTTTTGACACATTTACAAATATCAACAGAAACATACTTGCGAGGGTTGTACGAAAAACCGTTACTGATTGTCAAAATTGCCTCGATGCAAATGGACGTCATTTTGCAAACTTGTAAATCAATACCGAGACAGTTGAGAACACATTACAGTATTTTCATTTTCAGTATATTTGTATCTACCTGTAATTTATTCAGAAGCTTGAGTGTTGATTGAATAAACAATGATTTTTCTGGATTTTATTCAATACACTCATAGACTCGTTGAGAAGTCATTATTCACGTCCATGTTCTATTGAGAATTCAATGAGTTTAACACGTTCGCTGCATACCAAATAAGGTGACATTAGGTTGATATAGTACCTATTAATGATGTTTTTCGACAAATAAGTCGAGGCCATGACTTATTTGTCGCAAAGACAAAAGATTAAGTCGTAGCTACGAAGTGTGATATTTTGATGAAACTTGAATCTTTTATGCACTTGTGGGACATCACTAGACTGGAAATTTTTCACTCTTTCCAAATATCGGAAAATCCAATATGCCGGCCATAAGAAAAATGAAAGTTAAGGCGGGTTGCGGAAAAACAAAAGGCGATTGAGTCATGTCATACACACCATTTTATTCTTCTTAAAAAAGTGTCCCGATAATGTCACATTTTCATAGCTGTCCAATTAGCCGTGTCGGATTTACTGGCAAAAAACAAAATCCGCCATTTTCGGTTTTTCGCCGATATTTCCAAAACCAATTGACCGATCGCAAATCTGGAACCGAATATCGGATGCACTTAGTTTTCTCTAGAACTTTCCCCATTTAACCTTTGATGTAGGTATAATAGGAGCCAAAATCCCTGTATAGAGAAACGAATTTGGGACACACTGTATAAGTAGTTAGAATAATATTAAACATAACAAAGTTCTTGTTCTTATTGTCTCGACTTGTATACCTACATTAGCGAATGATCCAAAGTAAGTCGTTGCAGAAGCATATAAATTTTAGTTAAAACATATTCAGCCGTTGTCAATATTCCTGACTTTTCTACACCATGTAGAATTTGTTACAGTTGATCAGATATTTATTGTTGATCTGTTTGAGAAATACTGGAAAGATCAATAAATGACAGTGTCAAGAATATGTGAGAATGTGATGGAATTCATGATTTGGAACGCTTCGACGGTCGTTCGACCTAGGTCGACCCGTTCAAAGGCGCCTTGATTCTCGATGTGTTTCTTCATAACAGTTCAAGCTGTGAAATATCGACATGAAAAGTGTCGAGCCAAAATTAACGGGATGGGAAACACGGTTCTATTTTAATCAAGCTTCATGATACCTCGTAGATATTGGCCATCTTTTGACAGAGATTTTTACTTGAATCTTTTCATTATTCTTCTGGAAAGTTCTAATAAAAAAAAGTACAGTAGGTGGATAAATATCGTTTCTAAGATATTTGCGTTCTCATATTCCATTACATAGTCAAATCCAGAGCTTGAGAAACTTCCACAAGAATTGAAGTAATTAGAATCTCTATACTATGTAAGGAATGAGGTACCAGCTTTGTCAATCAGTTGATGACTTGTACAATAAAGCATAATTTTGATTTGATTTGATATTCTATGTTTAAATTTCGACAAAACAGCCGATACAGAACAAAATATAGATATGGACTGTTGCATCTTGCAGCAACGCGACGAAATATTGTTATCTGCTGAAGAGTCCATTCCATCTTAAATTCCGCGCTTCATTGCAATATAGCAACACTGCGGCTTGATACAAGGATCTGAACCAAAAACCAACTGTTAATTATTGGTTGCATGTTCATTCATAGCCTTGTCGATTTGTTTTACGATTTTGAACAGATATAAAAGGCAGAACAGAACAAAAAGTCTCAAATGAGATGGTGTATAGAGACAACTCAGAAGGTATTGAATTTTCGATTGCTGGAGTGCAACATAAGGCAACAATATTTCTGTTTGTCTGCTCAGTAAAATGGGCTCTCAGCATGAATAATTAAAATCATAGGTATATCTTCATATGTAGTGTAATTTGACAACCGATCGCTCAAACAAAATATCTTGTAGCTAGATTCTGTTTTTAGCTTCTGGAGCATTTACTCCACTTCTTGGTCTTTCTGCTAAAGCGTAAAGTCATGGAGATGATATATTAATATTTTTCAGAATATTAAGACAAATAAATGCCATTTGCCGTTATATTGTTTGCAAATGCAACAATAATTCATAACTAAACTCGTATACTCGATACGACGGAGTTGTCACATTGTGTCACAAACTCAAAAAATTTCAATATTCAAAAAAAGCTCTATAAAAATAACGTTGGGTCGTTGAGCGAAAAGGAAGGCAATTTCGTGGATAATATAGATCAAACAACGGATAAGATTTTAAGAATAATTATGGAATATTTGAATTGAATTCAAGCTGAAGTGTATTCTTGATAACACCTACTATGCAGCAGCAAGTTGTTTCCGACAGATCTAATGGAGGAGAGCTGGAGGTGAATATGTTTTTTGTTCGACGTTATTTTTGGTATTCCCAAGCAATTTGATGAGATTATAGCTCGAATGACGAATATGATCTGCTCTTGTGAAAACTCTATCGGTTTGGAAAATCTCACATGGTTCAAAAGAATATCCTTATCTCTGCAATGAACAATTTGCACATTTGTTGGGCATATGAAAAATATATGGATTAGTAAGTACTGATGCCATTGATGTTTAGAAAATCATCCTACGACCGCTAATAATGTAGTAATCACCGATCAAAAAGCGCCAATCAACATCCACTACGTCACAGAATACACTATCTATCTCCGTCTGTCACATTGACTGAGATGTCTCTCTCTCTCTCTCAGGAGGGTAATATGGCCCCACCCCGTTTGCGATCATACAGTGGAACTCGCGTGTTCTCAATCATTCATTTTGTATATTTTTGGGTATTTCGGAAATACGTCTTCGCTGGTGACTTTCAAATAATGTTTAGAATACGTATATGAAATTTCAAGTCATTTGAAAATGTATGCAAATTGTCCATTCTGTTGAACTTTTACAGCTAATAATCATTGAGTCAGTTTTTGATTTTGCCAATTTCCGCTTCATAATCACAATCAAGAGCCAACGTCCATCAACAAAATGCTTTTCCAAGCCGAAGCGTCGAAGCGACCTTCATCAGAAGTGTGATAATTGGCGAAATTCCCTCATTAGGGAACTGGAAAATCTGTAATGATTATTCAGAGAACGGAATTTTCAACAAAAATGTTCCAGCAGTATCTGGTGTGACATAGTTGATGATTTAACATTTGACCTTTTGAGTTGCTCGCGAGAATTGATATTCTATTCGCATTGTCAATTCAACTTCTGCCAAATGTAGAAGAAAAAAGCAGAGAAGTACCTTTTCTTTCGATTAAAATATTCAATCTCATGCTCTCACTGCTATTTTAAAAGGCTATAAAAAAATCTTTTATACAAATTTCATTCATAATTACTGGGAATATCTTGGTATTGTAGGTATACAGGGTACTACAGATTAGAATGTATGCCCGGGGATTGTTGCGCATTTTTATGCTGAACAATGTCGTTTAAAAATTTAAAAACTCCGACTAGTTACCCACTTCCAAATATATTGAAACGAATGTTTGCAAGTTTATTCGAAAGGATATTTCAAAATAGATCACACTTTGTCCTTGGCGTGAAGTTTTTTGTAAAGTTTCGTTCACAGAGTTTAGAATAGTGGCTTGTATTTCTTTTCTCCAAAACGAAGCCACATTATGGAGAAGATTCAAGGGAAAGAGAGTACCTCAAGTTGCTTAAATGGTTGCACCAAATTTCGACCAAATCAGGTTGATGATATTTCATGAATACCGTTATCTTTTACTTTGATTCAACACCCTTCATCCCAGAAACAATGCGACTACGGATATCACGTTCATAAGTACTTTTTTCATTAAACAGATTTGAAGAATCACCCTCCAAAGTATTGTAGTTGGGAATCATTCAGTCCTATCAAAATACTTATTCCAAAATTATAACTCAGTATTCCAAATTTAATTTCTCTGTACAGTTTCGACATTTTGTTTCTAATTCGTTCTTTTTTAGATCATTTTACGTATCCCTTACCTATTTTACATTTTTTGCCATGAAAAATACCCTTTATCCCAGAAACAAAGCAACTACGGATATCACGTTCATAAGTACTTTTTTCATTTAACAGATTTAAAGAATCACCCTCTGAAGTATTGTGGGTATCGTAGTTGGGAATCATTCAGTCCTATCAAAAGACTTATTCTAAAATTATAACTCGGTATTCCAAATTTAATTTTTCTGTAAAGTTTTGAAATTTTGTTTCCGATTTATTCTTTTGTAGATCATTTCACGTATCCCTCGCCTATTTTACATTTTTTGCCATCCTTTGGTGAAGAATACATGAAATGATCTAAACATTAATAAATAAAAAAGAAAATTTCAAAACTGCAAAAGAATAAAATTTGGAACACCGAGTTGAAATATTTGAATTATTATAATTATTTTCTATGTATAAATTTTTGAATATAAATAGACTTTTTGAAACAAGCTGTCCTTTTTATGTGGAATGACTTTTGTTCAAAAAATTAAAATTTTGGTACATTATACCTATAGTGATCTCTATCCGTGGACATACTTATTATTATCTAAATATTTAGATTTTGAGCAAGGAATGGTGAAGGAGCAGTCAGTAAATGAAGTGGGCAAAGTCATGCTCAATTAATTGTTAAAGTCAAGCTTTCGGAAGCATTCCTTCCTTCATCAGGACAAACAATGATGAGTATAACATAAAAACACATTTCACTCATACAGGATAAAATCATTTGAAATAAGTTAAAATGATTGAAATGTAAATTTTTTTAAAATCAGCATAGTTGTACTTATGTCTACGGTTAAAATGAATAAATTATCAATAAAATACATAAAAAACTGTAAAAGGGACTATGAACAAACGTTAACTGATGGAAATGGTGGTAAAACTAGAGAATAGAGAACAAAGCGATTAAAACACATTGATGTATCACCATTCCCATCAGTTAACGTTTGTTCATAGTCCCTTTTACAGTTTTTCATGTATTTTATTGAAAATTTATTCATTTTAACCGTAGACATAAGTACAACTATGCTAATTTTAAAATTTTTAACATTTTTATCATTTTAACTGCTTTGAAGGAATGCTCCCGAAAGCTTGACTTTAACAATTAATTGGGCATCACTTTGCTCACTTCATATACTGACTGCTCCCTCACCATTCCTTGCTCAACTTCAACTTGGCCAGTCACAAACCATCCAACCTAAATATTTAGAGGCATTCTCTAACAACAATTCGCGATTTATCTTGAAAACGCTTGATCGTACGAAGAAAAAAAAAAGATATATCCTAACTTGTAGAGAATATTGTTCTGCAAAAGTTTTGTAATGACCTCCAAAGTCGTCAGACGTATACATAGGAATCGAGATTTTTGCAAAAACATGATTTTCGTAAGGTTTGTTCTTTGATTTTTCAAGTAGCATAAGATACTTTATGGGGCTTTATCAGAACACGATAACAAAGGCTTCTGTCAAAATCGAATGTTGATTCACTGGGCAACCAATAAACTCGTGATTGTTAACCTGGACCTGAAATCAGGTAACTACTCTTGGGACAACCCAAAAAAGAACTCACTCGGATAAACTGAGGTGTTTCAAAAGAATTGAATATATTTCTTATGATAAGGATTAGATGATGAGTTATATGTATACACTTTAAAATCTAACAATAATAATAATCAATTATTGTTCTATTCGCTACCGCTCAATATAATAATAATGAACTGGGCTTGGAATAGCCGCCCATAGACCGGCGTTCATTCCTGACATTCTATCCCGTCGTTCCTTCCTTTCAAAGGAAAGAACGCCAGTTAGTGGGAGATAAGATGATAAATTCACATTCCATCTTTCCTGTCACTTTAAACCAACGTTCCAATCCAACAGGACAAGCGGCGTGGCGTTCCATCTTTCCTGTCGCTTTGAACCGACGTTCCAATCCAACAGGACAACCGGCGCGGTGTTCCATCTTTCCTGTCACGATGTACCGACGTTCCAATCCGACAGGACGACAGGACAAACCCACGTCCTTTTCCTGTGAGATTTGAAATTCTTGCTGGAATGAACGGCAGTTAGTGGGTCAGTTTGATCTCTGCTGAATTTGATTTTTTTTTTAGTGAAAATGCAAGGCCTCATAAGATTCTGAATTTCAAGTAAATATATTATTATGTATCCCAAATTTGATTTTCACGGGGATTTTCATCATGGGCATTTTTATGCTTTTCTGGGAATTATGCATTTTAATACTTACGTATCTACTCCGGTTCGGTTCTTTAGGCCAACTCTGATAATTTCTGTAAAATCGCGATATACCCGAGAAATCCGATTTTTATTTTCTTAAATAGGCATCAGCGATCTGCTACCGTATTCTTGAGTAAGAGGGAGTACTCTACTAATACTACTAGCTGGATTGAGATATGCAACTGAGACTTTTCCATTGTACAGGGTTCTTCATTATCTTTGACATTGGAACAATTTTTCGACTATAGAAACACGTGTCTTGTTTAAATCTATTTATTTAAAGTCACCACAGCACAACACCACAGATATTTATGTTTAAAATCACAGCTTATTTATCTTTCGTGATCAAAATTTGAACTGAACTAACTGATGGCGGCGGCGCCTACTTTTATATAATCCCTTCGCCAAAACCGCACGAATACCGTAGAATACTCTAGATCTCTGCAGAATGATGTAGAAATCTTCGACGCCTTCTGGCCTTGCTGGAAACTACTAGATTGACAGCGAAAGATCTCACCACCACACATGACCACCACATTGGCTTGACTTTGTACCAAAAGGGACCAAAGTCGTGATTCGTGATGCTTGACCGAGATATATTGGTTGAAACGTCGTTTTCGCTGTCGGCCACCCTGAAATCTCGAACCGCTGGGCACGTTTCATCACAATATGATTACATTTTAATCAGCTGTAACATTTTTGTTTTCAAAGGTATCAAAACGAAACAAAAAGCAAGCAAGATTTTTCCTGTTGGAAAAATAAAACAAAATACTAACGATCTTCCGAAAGATTAACCCAGCATATCATTGTTTTTGACATATTTTGATTCTACTCAAAATTCTTAGTACGTATATACCTATACTTTATAGAGCATATCCTCAAGCATATCATAAACTATCTTCAACGGTTTGTGCGAAAATGACGTCGAAACATGCAACAAAGTGAAATTTATAAGTTTTCTTATTGACATAATAATCAAACGAGATTTTTCACATTACAAGATTATATAAAATGGAAATACTATCACAAAAATGCTGAATTGTCACAAAAATTGATCACTTTGCGATCAATAAGAAGACTTTTTGATTTTTATCTGTTACATATATCTCAAAATCTTACCGCCATTTTCTAAAACCGTGAAGGCATATTTTCCTTCTATCGCAATGGATAATTTGCTATGAAGACTGGAAACTTTATATGGTACTTATTTTACACAATATTTGAAAGTCATCAGCAATAATATTTTCTCACATATAAAAAAAAATATACTAATTATTTTTATATATTATTAATAATTATTTTTATTCGCGCAAATTCGCGCAAAAACGCATTCTACGCTACACGACCGAGATGGGCCGGGCGCTGCTAAGGTAATCTCTCTTTTCCTCATTACAGTATTTCAGTCATAAACGCCTGACGGATATAAATAATAGATCCTGTAACGTCATGTATGGCTTAAGAGGATATTTAACCGTTAATTATGTACTTCATTATTAGAGGACGCAGGTTAATTGTCTATTGTGGAAAAAGGTTTCACTAGACAATAAAGACATCATCTTGCATTTTGATTCTTCTCACTGACTTCTGTTATCCACTGCTTACTATTATAGGTGAGTTCGAGTTACGCTCTAAACACTCCGAGCTCGAAATTGCACACGTTCAAATGCACAATTTTCGTGCTCGGAGTGTTTAGAGCGTAGACTCGAACGCATCTTTATAAGTACTTCTTGACGCGTAACTACGGCATCGCTAAATCAATATGTGTTGACTAGAGCACGTCGTTAGGATACCAAAGTTAACGATACTTATAACGGTTGGATTATTGTATTTGTGTATGTCCAATGATTATTTTATCATTATGGATAACGATTTAGGAACTATTAGTGGTGATGATGGTGACGAAAAAAGTGAGAAATCAGACGTGAGAAGTGTTCCAAAGTCAGTTTTGAAGGAATTTATTGAAATGTATAGAGCACACCCTGCATGCTATATGGCAGATAAAAAATAAAGATCTGTATAATAACAGAAATCTGAAAAACAAAGGTTATAAGGAATTACTAGAAATTTGGAGAAAATGTGATCCTCAAGCAAACCAGAAGACGGTTAAAAGTAAAATTCAATCATTAAGAGGATCGTTTCGAAAAGAATTAAAAAAGGTAGGAGATCTGGATAAAGGTTTTATAATAATTAGGTACTCCCGCATCATAAAATCATGGTAACCAACAAAGCATAAATTTGGCGATTTTTTTTGTGTCTGATAATCCTAGTTTGTCATAAAAAATGTTTTCCTTAAGTTCTTGTTAATGAAACCCCAGAGGGTACTTTCTCAGCTCTAACTTTTGAACCGGCTTGCATAATTTCATGAAATTTTAAGGTATGTCGTGTGGGGCATGAAGACTTATGAAACGATATTAAAGTCATGAAAACTATTCAATTGATGTTCTGGATATTTCTCTTTGAAAAAGCTACATTATGATTTTTAACCGTTTTCGAAAAAAAATACCACGTTATTGGAATAATAAAATAAAATTTAATACGAGTATACTTTTTTACTTACGAGAAGAAAATTACTTTAAATTTGGCCTTCTCTTGTCCTGAATGCTGGTTTCCGCGGAGGAACCAAGTTAATTGATTGATAATTTGTTTTGTTATCCATAAGAGTACGATTTGGATTGATCTTGAGTAGAGTCGGTTCAGGGTGAAAGGGGGTTAGATTAGAGAAAATATGTATGATCTTAGAGGTTTATCATCGATGATTTTTTTTGAAGGAAGGGGGGTTGAAACTTGAAATATATGATTTATGTCGTTCTAGGTTTGCTAGGATATGATCATATTTTTTTTATTTTGCGTTATTTAATCAAGGTACATTATTCAATTTGTGGCGTTTTTTTATATCGCTATATGACTTATTGAGATTTTTATTTAAGATTGAAAAGTCAGAAAGATCAGGTAGTGGTGTGGATGATATTTATAAGTCCCACTCATGGTACTTTGATTTATTGATATTCTTAACCGAGCATGAATTGCCAACTGAGAGCTGTGACAACATATTATCCCCAAATAGGGCAACCTCTCCTTTAGAGAAGGACTATGCAAAGTCAACGCAGCCATTGAAAATGTCAGACGAAAAGAATAATCATGAGGTAAGGAATAAATAAATTGATCTACAAATCATCAGGTCTAGTGCGATTATGGAGTCATGCGACAACTAATTTTTATAAAGTGGATAGGTCTATGAAAACTTGGCAACAAATCTGAATTACCGTTATCAATTGTTTTGACAAAATATTTCGTGTTTTACTTTCCAAAAGAAAAAATCAAAAATTTTGAATGAAGCTGACTGAGTAAGTTGGCGTTATTTTTGATATTACGTTACATCACTAATTTTATCATGATTGATGTAACGTAGTTTTTAATTCCCATCCATCACATTCAACAGCACTTTACTCTTCAGCTTTAATCGAAATTTTTGATTCCTGTATACCACTAAATATTTTGCAAATTAGATTCCTGTATATTGATTGTATTATTATGTAGAGCTTTTAATACAGATTTTTGGTTGAATCTATGATAAATCCATTCGTTGCCAACTTTTCCAGACATATTGTATATAAAAGAAAACAGACAAAAAAGCTATTATTACATAATGTATTTAAATTACAATATAATCCAACAACCGACAGGTAATTAAGGATGTTTCTAATTATTAGCCGCCCATAGACCGGCGTTCATTTCTGACATTCTATCCCGTCAATAATTCCTTTCAAAGGAAAGAACGCCAGTTAGTGGGAGATAAGATGATAAATGCACATTCCATCTTTCCTGTCACTTTGAACCGACGTTCCAATCCAACAGGACAAGCGGCGCGGCGTTCCATCTTTCCTGTCGCTTTGAACCGACGTTCCAATCCAACAGGACAACCGGCGCGGCGTTCCATCTTTCCTGTCACGATGTACCGACGTTCCCATCCGACAGGACGACAGGACAACCCCACGTCCTTTTCCTGTCCTTTACCACCACCTATTAGCAAAAACTCAACTTCTCAGTTAGACGACGAGCCTTCCAATCTAGAAAATTATTCAGATATGATCAATGAAATGGACATAATATAAGTTATATTTTGATCTAACTGCTTGAGATACCTAATTATTTCCAAATGTTAAATAATCGACTAATATTTTGTATAGGAATGTAAAATGTTAGTCAATAAAAGATATTCTATTAAAATAATTGTCTCATTATTATCGATCTGGTTTCTGAATTCGTGCTGCATCCATCTATTTTTATTTTTTTCTCAAATGCCTGTACCTACTAATTACTACGTATCACTTACCTTGAGATATTGTTCCCTCAACACTTCATAAATAATTTTGCATGTTTCTGAAATTATACGACCAATTGATTGTGAGGAGATAGCAGTACTGAATTTTAAACATCCGTAACTCCTTCCGGTCACTAGAAATCTCAGAGTTACCATAAGCCGTTCTTCTGGTGTGATGCTTTCCCGCATTATAGTGTTCTGCTTATTTATATAAGGGCTAACCAATGTTAATAGTTCATGAAACGAATCTGCATCCATCCTTAGGTAATTTTCAAAATCACCAGGTTCGTTGATCCTTAATTCTCGCAAAAGTTTTATGTCGCTGTATATATTTCTATCTAATAGCCACTTTTTTGACCACAATCTTCTTTTCTTTTTTTTTTAAATATCACTCCACTAGCCACAGCTATGCCCAAAAGGGCGACAACCTTTCTATTCATACTTGAAACTTGAAGTATAAGTAACTAGTAACACATTAAACACCAATCTAGATTTGACGATCCAAAAAACTGAGAGGATGAAGCAACGGGAAAACATTCCTCTCAGATGATTAGTGGCGTCTGAGCGGATTATTTTCCCCGCAGATGTCAGATCAAGAGGAAAGATTTGAGTGAAAAACATTTTGTGTTAGTGGGAGATGAAATGATTATTATCCCGTCAATTATTTTGAAAGGATGGAACGACGGGATGGAATGACGGTATTGAATGCTGGTCTGTGGGCACCTTGTCCCAGTAATTAAATTAAGGCACCAATGTGCACACGATCAATCAAACCTACCGTTTACACTAGCAAACATCTTTGTCCGTCGGAAGATGATTTATATACTAAAATGAAACTCCCTTAATGTTCAATCCAGACAATAAATTAAATGATATTATTGGTACTATAAACTCGCAAAAAGGGAACAGCGAAAGTTTTATAAATTTGAACTAACTTCGTCACAGGGAAACTGAAAGAGACTCAGTTCGATAATCTGATCTCTCTGACGCTATACTAATCTGATCCGGAAGTTGAAAGGCACTCAAAAGATGCGTGTCTGCATCGTTTGATTTCAATGTGACGGTCAACAAAATATTCAGATCAACCCTAGTCCAAATAAAGTCCTGTGAATAGAGAATGCTTACAAACTCATAGATTCAACGCTGCAAGATTTTGAAAACTCTCCGAATTAAAAAAAATGCATTCTGGCATAATAAAAAATGATGATTTCTACATTTAATTAATATTATTGCCCTACTTTCCATGTACCAAATATGCTCGCAGATGCTTATATCTGAAGCGTTTACCGATTATCAATAATTGTGAAAAAATTGGAATCCAACTCCCACAGAATAATCGATACACACTCCAAAACCGGCAAATGGTCTTGTCTAATGAAACACTAAACAGTCGGCTGAAATGGACAAGGAGTCAAATAGCTATTGCATGTCATGTTTCTACAGACTACTGGAATTGGATTTACGGACCAACCAAAAAGATAATTTTGTTACTAATTATTATCAATCGATAATTCCGCAGTATCTTTCACGTTGGCACCAACAACTACCTTGATTGTCATCTGAACGAAATGACGACGTTGCATAGTTTTTTAATTAAATCATACACAGCAACGCAAACCTAGTGTTTATACAGTAATACTTGATCTTCAGGACAAGCACGACGTAAGTAAGGAACTGTCGGTTTTGGCAATCCCGCGAACAAATAATAATTCAACTGTCTCATGATTGATAGAAGTTTAATTTTATAGAAGGAGTCCGATTGCCAGTGATTTGATATCATAGCTATTATTATTTATTTGATGAGCATAGCTTCGAATTCTGCAACTACGACGAAGGCTGAATAATTTTATAGATTGTATGATGTGAGTTGATATTTTAACGGGATTTTTAATTGGAACTCGAAAGAAAGAAACAGACCTTGTCGGTTATAATTTGTGCAGAAAGTTAATAAAAAAAGGGAAAAGAGAACATCATTTAAATAAAATTAAAAATTATTTTATTGAAGAAACTAGTTCTCATCAAGTTATTATTGTCCGCCACTGCTTTTCAAAATCTCGCAAATTGACATATCGGACACTTTGCAGAGTGTTGGATAATACCATGTGAGTCAAACTACAAAATCGTAGAAGGCGTAATCTTATTACTGACATATGTTTCAATGTAATTCATTATGGTTAGTGAATCAATTATGTCAATAAGGTGAAAAAGATTAGAAATGACGCACTTTTTAGTTTTCGTACAAATGCGGCTAGCAGTCAGCTGCCACGCGGACTGACTGCTATCGCGCTCTTGGGCTGTATTGATTGCGCTTCCACAGATATCCTCTTAGTCCAAGCGCATATAATTTTATCTATATCAAGTATTCATTCTGCTGATCTCAGTAAGTTTCTTCCTTTCGAAACAAGAAGGGATCTCTATTATTTTAATACGATATTACACATTAATACTTATCAACTGTGAATACTACAGATATTGATTATGAGCTGGTACATCTCTCATGAAAATCGACGCTGGCTGATAGACTTACAGCTTTTACTGGAACAGAGAAAGAGGGCGAATACAGGCATAAAGGTTCGAACAGCAAAGGAGCATACAACTTGTTGAAATCGGTAGTTAGTGACGATAGTGTGTGAAGGAATCATCGAAATTTTAGCACGTCATTTCGAATAGCTACGTTTCAGTAGGGTAAGTGTTTTCTATAACTGGCAAAACAAGTTACTTGGGCTTCTCAAGTTTATGGCAATATATTTTCACCATTTCGCGAGATAAGTCAGGTTTATTATGCCGCTCACATATTTATGTAACCAAATAATTCCAATGTAAAGATGATGTTCAAATTAATTATTGGAAATACATTGATGAGACTACATGACCATATTTTTTTCTCATAATTTTGTCAACTCTGAGTGAATATCGAAATTATTGGCAAATTTGGGATCGGTATAAGATGATTCCGTTATATTATATTTGCTGATTGGGTCAGTCGCCATGCTAGTATGGTGCATGGTAGAGGTGACATCGCCTTCCCTGAACTTTCACTGGCCCCCTCCAGATCAATAAATAATAATTTGTCAAAAATTCTATTTCCCCAAAATTTTTTTTTGCAATATACTTATCCACTTTTTTTGTTCCATTTGAACGTTATCTAGTTGCTTGATGAAGTAATGTCAATAACATGGATATCTGAACAACACAGTAAATACCTACATACTGGCTGTCATCTTAGTCAAGCTACCTTCAATATAATGTAGACACTCACTAAGAGAGAGAAGCATGAAAACTTGAAATAAAATTTCACCCTTTAGGTAGTGAGTTAGGAGGTAACAGTTTGGGGGGAAGTTTGGGAGAAAGTCCGTCGTTTTTTTTTGGAGACAAAAGCATGGACCTTGGTTCTGGGCTTCTGATAAGAAATAAATTAACGTGTTCAAGCGTTTTTTCAAACTCCACTCTTGACGGGGTGAAATAGAGAGTGAAAGTTTGTTAGGAAGTTTCTAATTTTTAAAGAAGGAGCATAAAAGTTTGTTTTCAGGCTTCCAATTAGAAATCTAGAAGAAAATCATCAAACCTTGTCAACATTTTAGGGTGGCGGAATTTTGTGACGGGGAGTGTAGAAGCGTGAAGGATAATTGCTTGCAAAAAAATCGTGATTTTTAAACCAGAGAAGTCGCGTTGTTAAAAATGCAGAAAAAGGTCGATTTCATTAGCTGGATTAAGAGATCGCGTGATATCTGTGAAAGCTCTTCAGTGTGCTAGAATGGCCATTTATACAAATCACAAAATGTGAGTTCAGTTTCTGGAACGCATAATTTTCTACAGTATGTATTTATTGGTATACAGTATCTTTTGTCTGGCGTTCTGTGATTAAAACACAGTGAAAGATATAATCTTATTTCACGTGGATAAAAGCTGATAACACCTGGAAATATTTGCAGATTGATTATTCTGCTTTACAGCGTTTTGTATTGAATAAATGTACGAAATATGATATCAAAACATGATTTCGAAGAAATGGTTCTATAAGTAAACGCGGCACTGCAAAATGCACGTGCACTCGAGTCTGATAGTGAAATGCAGCAAATAATGATACAATGCTGATACTTTTTTCACAAAAGCCAAAAAAGTAAGACAAAAAATTTCACCAATTTATCTTTTAAGCACTACCCTTAAGTGGTTGATAGGGTCTTTTCAAAACTTGCCTGTCAATCGAGAAGTCACTCAGACCCACTCAAATTGATTTATTTCATACTATACTGTGAAATATCATTTACTGAACCCAAAACAAGGCCTGTTAAGAACACTTCACATCATCGAATACTGGTAAGTTTGATAAGAAGAAAACATGATCCAACTTACTTTGGAAGTGGTAGGGTAGCATAGTTTGACTGGTGACATCTCATGTTTATGATTGATAACTTAACATAGAATGTTGCTGACATAGGTACCTATCTATATTACCTGAGTGGTGACATGGTTTCGTTGGAGCTATGCCATGGTAGGAATGTGAGGCGGACTGCCACCCTTGATGTGTGATTTTACAGGAATCAAGCACGTGGAAAGTAACGGGGCTACTGGTGACAAATAAAGTATAGTTTTTTTCACTACTGGGATCACCCCACAAACTCGACAGAGGAAGCAATGAAGGTGTAAAACTGCTCTAGGATATGTATATTTATTCTTAACTTCAAGTTTTCGCTCGAATACATTCCAATCTCCTATGAGGAGGATATTGTAATGATCAGTAAGTTTTCTATCCAGTTTACTGGTCTCTTGTTATGTGATCTCATTTTTTTTGCTTAGATTCCTGAAGAAGCTCAAAATTATGTGAGCGAAAGCTTGTTCAGATTAAATATACATTTTATGGAGCAGTTCTACACCTGTCAAGTTCGTGGGGTGATCCCAGTAGTGAAAAAAACCATACTTTGCTTCACAAGAAAGCACATTATCTTTTGAATCGATTGAAAGAATATTGTAAGAATATAAAACAAAACATTGTACGATACACAACCGTCATATATCATCAATTTGAAAAGTGATTTACCGGATTAGTAACGTGAATTACTTTTTTGATATGATAGATGTATCTTTATGTTGCTGGGATGGAGTGTGAGCGTGACTTTAGGCTTCTTACCATTCACAGAAGTCAAACAGTAGGAAGACAGCTTATCAAAAGCAAATAATAAAACTTTTTTCATGAAATTCAAGGAGTTGAGTGAACATTTTGGAAACGGTGAATCATACAAAATTAAATTGAGTTCACTAACTAGACGTGTGTTGCCAGGTAGTGGTTTCCGAGAAGTGACCAAGACTGAAGAATACAAAGTTAACCAAAAGTGTGTGGAAGGTGGACGGAATATTGTCCGTTTATAGATGCACATTTTCAAAATTTGTCACTAAGGTATGGTAGACAGACCTTACGACTACAAACCCACAATATTTTCACCTCATTCGTACCGCGTATAAGAGGTGATTCATATCAAAGTTACATATCTTTTAATGGAACCCTGTGTATATCTTTACCTATTTGGATTCCTCGGTCAAGTTCTGTTAGACTTTTTGAACCACACATGGTATCTTGAAAATGAATCTTGAACCACTGAGGGGGAGCTCTGTCTTGTTGAGAAGTTATATTTCTTCTTTGGGAACGCGAGCGAGATATCTCCAAGGAATTCATATATATTATTTGTGATATTTGGATCAAGAATATCGTCGAAATGGAGTACCATATTGAATTGTTCAAGTTTCAACAAAATAACTAGTACATACATAATATAAAAATATATCTTTAGAGTGTATCATATTGAGGCAACGTAAGATTGAAAAGTCCATTCATTTTCAAATTCCGACCGTCATCGCATAACAACCATTAGTCACAATATGGCACATTTCGTCGAAGCAGATCCAAATAATTTGTCCTCAATATCATATAAGATGATTTGAGGGTGAATAATTGATTTGAAAGCCAATCGCTCAAATAGAATAGCCTCAAATCAATCAATCAACAATACTTTATTGTCTTGAACGAATCACATTTTGCGACGAAGTATAAAGGTCAAAACATCATACACTCACCGACAATAAATTCGGGACAAGAATAATTTGAGTCAAATTGATATCCTTATAACTTTTTTATTTCTTGTCCGATTTTAGTGAAATTTGTACCAAAGTGTAGCCCTATGTCTAGAGATATTACTCTTGATTTTGGAGTTGGAAAAATACCGATAACTTGGTCATTTTACAGGAAGAAACAGAAGCTACTTTTTCACCCTCAAGTTTTCAACACCCTGTTGAAAAATTGAACGGCAAAATCTGGCTCTATCATTTTCTGTTCTCAAGTGCGATCTTTTCTCAACAAAATGTTGGTTTGGTCATGTCAATATCTGCTTTTTTAGAGAAGATACAGATGTTTCAAGAAAATGCTGCAGTCTGTCGATATCTTTACCAACAATTAATGAAAACATTTTCATAGATTTGCATGAACAAAATGTTTTCAAATTAATAGCGCGTATTGTAACATCGTATCCCTATCACTTCTGCCATGTGAATGGCATTGTTTGGATGCCTCTTGAGAAATATTTGTTATTTTTTAAGAAGGGATTCTCGCAAATCAGGCAAGGTTTTCTGACGTCTATAGCGAGCATGTCTACCTAGCAATCTTAGCGTACCTATCCCATGTGCATGATTTCCCATTTTCAATTAATCTTTACCGCCTCCAAAGTGTGTTCGGGGTGAACAATTTACTCAATTTGGAACATTGGGTAAATTGGGACAATATGGAATCTTAGAACATTTGTTCATGCAAGTCTATAGGAATGTTTTCATTCATTGTTTATAAAATATCGCAAAACTGCAGCATGTTCTTAAAACATCTGTATCTTTTCTAAAAAGAGCAGATATTGATATGACAAAAAAAACATTTTGTTGAGAAATATATAATGAAGCTTATATTTGCCGCTTAATTTTTACACAGGGTGTTGAAAACTTAAGAGTAAAAAAGTTGCTTCTATTTCTCCTTGTATAATGACCAAGTCATCGGTATTTGTCGAGAACAGAAATCAAGGGTAATATCTCAAGAAATAGGGCTAAACTTCATGCAAGTCTATAAGATTGTTCTCGTTCATTGTTTATAAAATATCGGAAAACTGCAGCATTTTCTTTAAACATCTGTATCTTCTCTGAAAAAGCAGATATTGACATGACCAAAAAAACATTTTGTTGAGAAAATATTGCATTGCACAACAGAAAATGATGCAGCTAGATTTTGCCGCTCAATTTTTCCACAGAGTGTTGACAACTCAAGGGTAAAAAAGTAGCTTCCGTTAGTTCCAGCATAATGACCAAGCCATCGGTATTTTTCCAAAACCAAAATCAAGAGTACTATCTCAAGACATAGGGCTACACTTTGGTATAAATTTCACTGAAATCAGACAACAAATAAAAAAGTTATGAGGATATCAACTGGACCCAAATTATTCTTGTCCCGAATTTATTGTCGGTGAGTAGTTGATTATTAAAAAATCTAGTGAAACTGCACAAGTTTCACAGAACATCAGAAAAAGATTCCTCTAAACTTTAGAATGCTTTATAGTGCAACAATGATGTCACCTGAATCTTAAAAACTACGAAAGACTTCACACTTTTGATGTCAGATGGCAAATGATGGAATATCTTCAGACTCTCATGAATTACGGAATTCTCGGTTAGCGCGGTCTTAGGCAATGGAAAAACAAATCACCGGCATGTCTGGTTGGATATGTGCTCTTCCGCTCCTGGAGAAGGATCGATCTGTGCTCTTTATGAATCATACAGACTGATTGTGATATATAAAGACATGTCATGGTCAGTATACTGTGCTTGCTGAACAAGGGTCTACAGTGTTCACAAGAAGAAGCTCTACGGATGAACCTTACCGCTCTTTTGTAGATGTAACAAACGATGCCATATCTGAGGTGACTCTCAATCAAGAAGAAACATACTGTCCTGCATGGCTACTGAAGATGCCAATTCTTTTGCAACAGTTCTCAATGCATAACATCCTCTTGCCAACTTTGCGTTGAACACCTCGATGTGACCATGGAATGGCAGCCTTTCATTCAACACTATACGAAGAAACCTATTCTTTTTCTTCTCAAAATAATACCATCATTCACCTTCAGACCGTCACAGACACACTTGAAGCTGAAGATACGAGTATTGCCAAAATTCAAGCAGAGCCTGACGGAGCTGCTCCATCCCTTAACTCTCTAAATATCCCCAGCACACAATGCATCGAACGATGTGTCCATAAAATCGTCGTATCATCCACGAATACTGTAAATTCACCCTGAATATCAAGCTCGGTCAGATCATCGATTTGAAGAACTATCCCAAACTAACCCAGTACAGATCCCTGGGGCACATCCTGTGCAATTTCAAGCATCTCAAAAACGTCAGCATCTGACTTGACGAATTGCTCCCTTTTTGACAAATAAGATCGCAACCAATTCAAGATCACACCCCTAAAGCCATATCTTTCAAGTTTTCTCAACAGCCTTGGAAAAATCACAGAAGACTGCAGCCGCTACATCGGTGACATTAAGTTCACAAAAAAGAGTCTAAAGAAAATCCAACATGGCATCCTCTGTTCCAAACTGAAAACGACTTAAGATCCTGTGCCTCTCCATAAAGCTTATCATTCTCAACTTGACAACTTTCTCTATCACCTTAGACAAGGACGGTAGCAAAGATATAGGTCTAGAATTGCCAAAATCTTCAAGATCGAGATCGCCGCCCTTATGAGGCGGAATAACTTTAGCCATCTTTAAACACGCAATCAAAACAACACATCACACTCAGCGCTGCATCAGGTAGACTCTCCAATATTCTGATCAAAATCTCATTATAGCCTGAAGACTTCTTATTTTTTATCTTTCTTGAGATTGATTCTAATTTGCTCATGTCCTTGTAACTAGATTTTCTTTTTGACTACTGGAGCTTCACTCTACTTCCAGCTCTTCTCGTGTTAAGCGTGATGTTATGATGCCGTATACTTATATTTTTCGAATTATTTTGCCATATAAATGTCATTTGTCGTAATCTTGGTTGCATATGTATCAGGAATTCATAACCAAATTCGTTCACTCGATTCAAGAGATGTAACATTGTGACAGTCGATGACGTCGACCACTCTAAATTTTTCAAAGGAAAATGTCCAATCAGGTAACGATCACTTCAAAAAATACGTTGAGGTTCACTGAGCGAAAATAAAGGCGATTTCGTAAATCATTCACATCAAACAACGATTTTTGAAAAAGAGTATCGTACCTCATCAAAAAAGTTCCCAACAATCCCTACATGCCCACTCGGACTTATTTTTTTTATCTTTTTCCTGTTTATAATTGTTTAATCACAACTATTAAACATGTATTGTCTTCTAATCTTGGTGTATTTCGAATTTTTGTACACATTTCATCATAGGTTGAGAGCCCACTAGCTCAATGTTAGATAGGTAGAAAATTGATTAATCATCACGTTCTCGAACCATGGTTGCTCATGACTATTATTCCGTCGAAAGCAAGAACTTGAGTTAATAGTAGAATATGTTTAATACAATATCTTGATAACATCATTTGTGTACTATAACAATCAATTATATACAGGGTGTTTCAAAAACATCCTGCCAAACTTTAAGGGGATATACCTTGCACAGAAATATTTCGATAGATATCAAATTATCGAGTCCAAATGTTGATATCAAAAGAGATGCAGGGTGTCAAAGTTGAATTATAGTTTTTGATTTTTCTAAATGATTTTTGAAATAATCAAGTTATTTTGATGAAATTTGATATATGAGGATTGTTTGACATGCGAAATTCAAATCTGACCTTGATTTGGCTCTTTCTTGTAAGAGAAGCCACTTACACACCTTTTCACTCATTCAAATAGCTATAACTTTTTTGTATGCACTTGTACTTTCTTTTTTTATCAAAAATTTGATTTTCCGACATATTAACATAAGAAAGGTATACTTTGTAAGAGTGGCTGGGAGTAACCCTTTTCAAGATATTTGCACTTAACGTAATCCATGCAGTGTGGTTTTAAATGGAAGATTTTGAATAAAAGACATGAGTGGCGCTGAAAACGGCGTTATCATGCAAATTTTGACATTTGTTTTAATATTTTTTATTAAAAAAAACAAACTTAATTTTGTATTTTTATTTTTTTTTATTGTTTTCTTATTTTTATGTTATTCCTCATTTTTCATTTTTTTCCATAAGAACCATTGGACATTGAAACAACAAAATTATCATGATAACGCCGTTTTCAAAGCGTCCCACGTTCATTTTCATTCTAAATCACATTGCATGTATTACCTACTTCAAGTGCAAAAATCTTGAGAAGGGTAACTCCTAAACTACTCTTACAAGTAGCCATATCAAGGTCAGATTTGAATTTCGCATGTCAAACAATCCTAATGTACCAAATTTCATCAAAATAACTTCATTATTTCAATAGTTATCCAAAAAAATTAGAAATTAAAATGCAACTTTGATACCCTGTATCAATATCAACTTTCGGAAAAGGCATGTTTGGTTCTATCGTGATATTTTTGTGTAAGGTATAACTCCTTAAAGTTCCGCAACATGTTTTTGACACCCTGTATAAGCAAGCCATGGGAAATAAATGACCAGTATTCAACCATTACCCAAAACGTTGTTCTACTCAACCAAATGTACTGTGCTCAAGGCCGCTTGGGCATACCAGAGAGTCACGCTGCTCTCTGGCAGTAGACTCTATCTTTTCCGCTGCGCAACCGAACCGAGTTGAGCAAGTGTAAGCTACGAGCTATACGTAGCGTGTACATTGGTTCTTCGAGCAACCTTAATCTGCAGCAACCCACCTGCAGTCCAGACAGTCCACAGAGTCTCACTATCCAGGAGACTTCAAACGCAGTCCATCAGAGGCTCATTATCCAAAAAACTATAGATCCAGTCCATCAGAGGCTCACTATCCAAGAAACTACAAATCCAGTTCATGAGAGGCTCACTAACCGAGAAACTACCAATCCAGTCCATCAGAGGCTCATCACTATCAAAGAAACTACAAATCCAGTCCATCAGAGGCTCACTATCCAAGAAACAACAAACCCAGTCCACAGAGGCCCAATTTCCAAGAAACTACAAATCCAGTCCATCAGAGGCTCACTATCCAAGAAACAACAGATTCAGTCCAGAGAGGCTCACTATCCAAGAAACTACTGTTTTCCATCAGAGGCTTGCTGTTCACTATTCAAGTATCCATAAGATCAGTCCACAGAGGCTCGTCTTCCAGACCAAGCCAGCAAGCCCATACACTCCAAAACATTGCTCATCATCCTCAATACCAGCCCGATCAACCATTAACCTTTATATCAAGCCACCAAGCCCATACTCAGGCAAACAGATTGCTTCATAGAGCTGAGACAAAAAGTGAAGGACCTCAAAGATAGGATCCATGACACCAGATGGCGCAGCATTCATCAGCACAATCACAACTATTAAACATCTATTGTCTTCTATTCTGGGTATACAGGATGTTACTTAATGGTATGTCATAATTTCAAGGGGGAGTTCATGGATGAATTATAAGTCGAAAAGGTCATATAAACTTGGGTCTTGAGATGCTTGGTTTTTAAGATACAGGGTGTTGAAGATCTATTTTATTTTCAGTTTTTAATACATTTTCCAAAGACGGTTTGAGATATTGGACTGAATTTATTTTTATTTTATTTTATTTTATTATTTTTTTTTAGACCCAAGTTTATATGACCTTCTCGACTTAAAATTTATCCAGGAACTCCCCCTTAAAATTATGACATACCATAAAGTAACACCCTGTATATTATACAAGGTGTCCGGAAATGATGAGCAACAAATTCAGGTGAGAATTCCGGACAAAAAATAAATGCTACCTGTTCCAATAATATTTTTTCGGAAATTGATTATTGAAGGAGTTACAGGGTGTTGAAGGTACATTTTATCTGCAGTCTTTTTGCAATAACTTTTTCCACGCTCATGATATTTTGACGAAATCTCTAATCTGGAGGTTTATCGTGATAAGAAATTCATATTTTCCCTCCGTTTTTTTGCATTTTGTAGAGGGCGCCACATACAAGCTTATACTTCGATTTGAATGGTCTGAACTTTTTTGTGCTACACTGTATGCGACTATTGACCAAATACATATTTTTATTTTCTCAACTCTTCGACATAAAAAAGGGATACCACTTTTGTTTCGATAAATCCAACCGTTCTTGAGAAAAACGCTAAAATAACTCTGTTTGCATGTAATGAATACAAAATCATTTTAATTTATTTTCAGCCTTAAACATAGCATGCTTTGGAATTATGCGCTTTATTTGCTGTTGAAACAAACTTGGAAAAAAGTTTTGAAAGTTGGTGATTTTTTGAAAATTTTTTGTTTACGTCGATTGTGCTGGAAGACAAAAATACTAAAATAAAAAAAAATAAAAAATTAACAAAATCACTAACTGTTAAAACTTATTTCCTTCAAACTTGTTTTTACGGCAACCTATAGCTCATGATTCCAAAGTATGCTATGTCCAAGGTTGAAAATAAATTAAAAATGTTGTATTGATCACATGCAAGTAAAGTTATTTTGGCGTTTTTCTCGAAAACGATTAGATCTATCGAAACACAAGTGATCTATCTTTTTAATGTTGGTTAAGGGAATAAAAATATTCACTCCAAAGTCGCATACAGTGTAGCACAAAAAAGTTGGGACCATTCAAATCAAAGTGTAGGTTCGTATGTAGCGCCCTCTACATAATACGAAGAAACGGTGGGCAAATATGAATTCCTCATCCTAATAAAGCCCTAGATACAAAATTTGGTTAAAATATTGTGGGCGTGGCAGAAGGCATTGCCAAAAAACTCCAAATAAAATTTAAGTTTAACTCCCTGTAACTCCGTTAATAATCAATTTTCGAAAAAATGTTTTATGAAAAAGTGGCATTTATTTTCGGTCTAGAATGCTCCCCTGATTTTTTTGCTCATCATTTCCAGACACCCTGTATACCGGGTGTTTATTAATTGAATGCCGATACTCAAGGGTGATAATCCTTGGATGATTTTAAGACAAGAAAATCATATGAACAAAGGTCCGCAAGAGGTTAATTTACAAGATACAGGGTGTTGAAATTTTAAAAAATAAATTATGTACTACTACTACTTTGATACTATTCCAGATATCTTTATGAAATCTGGTACACGTCTTCTAGGCTTCAATATGCATTTTGTGATGTACAAACAATTTCATTATTTTTACCAGTGGCGTCCGTACGGGCTTTGCACTCAATATTTTTGGAGAAAAAACTTGTACGCCACTGCTTCCTTTCAAAATAAAAATCATTTTTGAAATATCTATTTATTTCTGAGCCAATTTGTTCACTTGATTTTTTTCCGTCCGCCGCATGGTTTTCGCTTAAAAAAATAAAATCTACTCAATTGAGTAGATTTTGCATTGACACCCTGCTGTGTCATCCAATATTTTTAAATCAGTGGCGCCCTCTCTAACATTCTCATGCATTTTGATGCATTGAAGACGTGTACCAAATTTCAAAAAGATATCTGGAATAGTAAGTGATGACGAAAAAAAGATTTTTTTTTTAAATTTCAACACCATGTATCTTAAAATCTATGCTCTTGCGGACCTATGTCCATATGAACTTTTGTTTATCATCCAAGGATTATCATCCTTAAGTATCGACATACAATATATAAACACCCTGTACAGGCGTGTAAATAGCGCACATTCTGAAAATATTTGGAAACATACAGGGTGCGTCACAAAAGTATGGCGTGTAAAAGTATGTTTTTTTTAAATAGAATGCCCTGTTGTGATTTTATTTCGGGATTCTATGTGTCACTATGAACATTCTTTGTGATATAATATATGGGTTTAAATTTGATAGTTTTTGAATTATTCGAATTTAACGAAAAAATTCTGCATTTTAATGATATTGAAAAATGATTGTTTTCTCTGTTATTTAAGATATGACACTCTTGAGATTTGGTAGGGATAAGGACTAGTGTCATATCAATGCTTGAACCGGAGATATTCGCTATTTGTTATACAGGGTGTTTTTTACTATAGTCCAAACTTTCCGATTTTAAAAATAAAAAAAAATCATTTTTTCCAAATGATTATTACGGTAGTGGATTGAGTATTTGAAAGCCTATCATTTTTGCAAATAATGTCCTATACCTATCTTTCATGGTTATCGAGAAATCAAATCAAATCATTCAGTGGATAGTCCATAGTCAAAACTATGGATCAAAAAGAAAGGATTAATTTTTACTTCTGTCAACAATAATTTTTGTTTTTTCCATGGCAACGGCCGGTGATCGCCATACATTCCATATAATATGACCGAACAATTTGGAAAATTCGAATTTTCTCGATAACTATTGAAGATAGGTATAGGACATTATTAGCAAAAATGATAGGTTTTCAAATACTCAATTCACTATAGTAATAATAAAAGGGGTGTATCATTTAAAAAAAAAAAATTTTTTTTGAAAATCGAAAAATTTGGACCATATAAAAAACACCCTGTATAACAAATAGCGAATATTTTCTGTGGAAGCTTTGATATGACTCTAGTCCTTATCCCCACCAAATCTCAAGAGTGTAATGTCTTAAATAAGGGAGAAAACAGTCATTTTCCAATATCATGAAAATGCAAAATTTTCCGTTAATTTCGAATAATTCAAAAACTATCAAAATAATACCCATATATTATAGAACAAAAAATGTATATAGTGACACATAGAATCCAGAAATAAGATCAAATACAGGGCTTTCCATTTAAAAAAATCATACTTTTTCGTGCCATACTTTTGTGACGCACCCTGTATGTTTCCAAATATTTTCAGAATGTGCGCTATTTACACCCCTAACCTGTGACGCATATTGATATTGATATTTTTCATATCCTATATGAGACAACCTGTATAAGCAAGTCATGGGAAATGAATGACCAGTATTCAACTATTACCCAAAACGTTGTTTTACCCAACCAAATGTACTGTGCCCAAGCCCACTTGGCCATAGGAGAGAGTGAGGTTGCTCTCTGGCAGTGAACTCTATCTTTTGCGCTGCTCAACCGAACCAAGCTGAGCAAGTGTAAGCCACGAGCTATAGGTACCTAGCTTGTACAATAATTAGGTATTTAGATCCATGATAAATATCTATTTTATTCGTTTATTGTTAATTTTCCACGGCCTATTTGATTGGGTATCTGTTGAGAATTGAAAGATACTTACGTCAAATTAGTCGGAAAATGTATAATTGAAAGAAAACTTTCAGAGCTAGATAATAACCCATTATTGTCGGTAAGCTCATAAAACTCCACATTCCATAGCATAAAAGATTAGTTCCATTTGAGAAAATCAGGTTTTCCTTAATTGAAATTTTTAAACTTTGCATAACCATTTCTTATTACACAAGAAGGATTCACCCACGGCCTTCATCGGGACATTTTATGGTTGGACGAATTTTAAAAATGTGAGACTATAAACCACAAATATCCACATACAATTGATCCACCTTGTATAATTAACGTTGGGCTCAGTGAAGTTGTACCCCAAATTTTTTGTCTACATAGTATTCACTTAAAAACAAAAGAGCCCAAGCTTTTTTTGCGTTGAAAAGGTACTTCTCCAAAGCCGATAAATGTAGAATCGATTTAAGGATTACTTTTTTACATTTTACATGCTAAATTTCTTATAAGGTGGCCCATCACCTCGTGACAATCGGGATTTAGGAAATTCAAGATGTAAAATGCATGAAAGGTAATCTTTGGGTCGATTTTACTGCGAGTCTTATCGAATTAAAACAATCTGTCAAAACTACGAAGACTACGTACATAGATTTGTGGTTTTCCCCCACCATGGAAGAGATCACTGATACAGGTTTTAATGGTGTCCTTTTTTACGACCGTCAAAACAAGAAGAGTAACTTCTGTTCTGTTGTTGTCAATCATTCTTCAATTCTGTTTACAGGAATCTGAAATTCATCCTTGTAAATATCAAACGACATATGAGTTTCCGATAACACAAAGCACATTGCTTCCAATCAATGATAAGGATTTCGATGTTGTCTTCATTATTTGAAAGCCCTTGACAATTGGAGTGGATGAGAGGAGAATTTGAGGCAATATGATGATGTGATTCTTCTCGATTTGCCTCATCCGTTTGTCAGTTTCGCAATTTATTTTCCAGGTTTGCACTATCTGTCTCAAATGGACTAAGGTTGAAATTGAAAATTGCGAATTCAATACCCTCATATGACTTTACTTGTTCCACTTCAAATTGGAACTAACAGTTGGTGGTAAAAAAAATCAAGTTGTTAATAATCATATTCAATTTGGTATAAAGTAATTCCATATTGGGAATAGTCAATTTTGATTAAGGAAGAAACACATTCACTTGTCCAGTTTCAAGTAATTTATTCAACGTCACTTTTTCAAAATTATTTGTGTCTTGACCTATCCTACAGTTGATTCCACATACACAATTTATTCACGACTGTCTTCCAACTGACTTAATTATTTCAATGCGTCGCTTTATATCCACTCCACCTTATTTCATGAATACCTACTGTCGAAACCGCTGTATTTTCTCCGTCTCTTCAAGAATCTCACAATTGTTACAATTCTCCGTTCTGGATGGACAAGCAGTGGCAGCCCGTTGTCGTGTTTGCGGTTGAGGCGATATGGCCTAAATGTCGATTGTTCCGACCACCTTGGATGGTCAATCCGCTGAATACAGACAAATGTTTCGTCATATTGCCCCCTCCATGCGATACCGTATCGGCAACTGTCCCCGATCGAGAACGCAACGCCATTGTCCACGTCTTCTTGATTTACGAGACAAAATTTCAAGGCGTCTCGCGAAATCTGGTCAATCAGATAACGTGAATTTTTATTTGCTTGAATGCCATTTTTGTTTACAAAAAGCTATGACGCTATGCTCTTTTGTGACTTTTAATTTCAGACTTGCTTGGTACGTATTGACTGGTGTCGTAGGGAAGTCAATTTCCTCACGCAATAATGTTGGATTGATTGCATTTGTCACATCATGAACACACCTACTAACAGTTAATTGACTAACGATGAGTAGGATGCTGTCACCAACACAATTCTGAAAACTTCATGTGGAATAGAAACGCAAAAGAGCAAGAGCCTTTAATATAAAAAGCATAGTATTTATGCCTTGAAATGGGTAAGATATTGGTGGGCATCCAGAAGCTTTGTCACTATCCGCAAAGTGGGGCGTAAACTTGTGAAATGTATTCAAAAATATTAGATACTTGGTTTTATCTGTATCTCTGGTAAAGTTCTGTAGCTCTTTGCCTTGTTAGTGTAGTAACCTCGTATCCTATCAGTAAGATCTAAAACCATGTTTGAGCTCACTCTAAATGTGCCCTCAAATTTGTAAAGAGGCATTTGAAATGGATTCTGAGTATCTCGTAGTAGTCTTCGATGCAGACGATCCTCACTACTCTTTTGAAATTAGCAATTCCCAAAGAGCAAATCCTTTCCATTCTAGGTATTGGTATCTCTAAACACGGTGAAAGAATTGTCCTACAACTATATGTCAGAAAAACACTTTCGACGACTACTTTCCGATCCGTAATCGCACGAGAAGGTAACGAATATTGGCGGGAACGCCATCTGAAGTTCTCGATATTATACGCCAAGAAACGACCGTACAGAATGCGCTAGCTGGTCCGAATGCAGTTCAAAGGGCTACCAAAACTGCACATCCATCCCTTAACCAGTTCATCGGCTAAAGTTGTCATTTCTTGGTCCGGCAAGATATACGCTCCGGCCTACTTGCTGAAGTGTTTTATCACGACCAGGATGTATTTATTTTATTTTCACCGTTCGAGTCAGGAAAAGGTCCGGCTTCCAATATTTTACTGTCGCATGGGAGCTTTTGATCATACATGTGGTCCATTACCTACAGCACATACGGCGCATTTCCTGCACCTCACGCGAACATCGCCCTGGCAGTTGTTTCAGAAAAACCTTTTTCTTCAGATTTCTAAGCGTCTTGGTTACCCCCCAGATGTTCACTAGTGACGCCAGCAACGACTACTTGCTTCCGATCCGTCTAATCTAGATTCTTTATTACTCTCTTCAGTCGCTAAGTACCATTGAGTCCCATTGAACCCAGTTCAATTTCACTGTGGTAGAGAATCGCACGACTTCCTGCCAAATTGGTCGTTGGCCTGCTATCTTCCATCTGGTGATGAGGTGATCTGGATCTTTTTTTCCGTCTTCACCAAGTGCCTTAGACTACCAGGAATCATTCATCACAGATGACCTGCTAACGCTTGGCTCGCTTCCTCCTCTTCGGCTCCATGACAGAGCTGCGGTTTCCTGGACAAGACATCGAAGTTCTTGAGGATTGATTCGCAAAAGAAGGTGCCCGTGTCTTTTTCTTACAGTGGTTATGAACATTCCACAATTCCAACACCACAGCTCCTTTGGCTTGGAAGCCGGTACTTCTTTGATGATCCTGCTTACAGTTACCTCGATGGTGTTCTCTTTTGTGAGGTACTGTTCCTTCATCTTTTGCATAAGCACACGAAGCGGCAATGCACTGCTTTGCCGCTTCGAGCTCCAAGGCTCTGGACAGTGCATCCACTGGTTTGTCGGGTTGATGAAGAATCAGGAACATTTTTATCTCCTGGTCTGAAGTCCATCCAGAAAAGCCTTACTACAAGCCTCTCTATAACAACTCCTCCAGGCTCTCCTTGGACTTTTGAGAGTGGTTCTTCAGCTGAGAGTGGTGAATATGTGCTCCAAGAGAGTCCATATCGTAGTTCTGCTGCTCCTGGAAGTTTAGGATCTGCGGGATTATTGTTTCTTCTCCACAAAGTGACGGAGGTAAGGCCATGGCTTTTTCTGTTCCACTCTGTCCATTTGCTTCTGCTGCTTCTTCGAACTTCTTTTTCTGATTTCGTTGGAATCACGAAACTCAGATTGAAACATATCGGGATACATGCAATGTTTCTGTACAGCCTCACGAGTCTTTGGTTGTAGATCAGCTTTGTTTCCACTTGATCCAGGTCACGATCCTCCAAATCGCGGCTCTTCAACTTGGCGATCTTTAATAATCCGGATAACAGGACTGCTTTCGTAGCCATGTTAACGACTATTCTTTTCCGATTTTACAGCACAAAATAAATGTCAATTCCGACACCAATGCAGAATTTTTTAGCTATAGAAATCACTTGTTCAGTTTTAAGTAATTCATTCAACGTCACAACTATATACACAACGTATTCAAGACCAACTACCAACTGACTTATCTTACTTAACGCGTCCCTTTATATCTACACCTCCTTATTTCGTGAGTATTGTCGGAGCCTCTGTATTTTTCCCGGCTCTTCGAGAATTTCACCGAAAGATCAGGTTCGGGAACAGTGGCCACAAATATTCTCCGTTCTGGATGGTTGAGAACGTACAGTTTTCGGTCGCATTCGCGTTTGTGGCAATATGACCTACATGTTGGTTGTGCCGACCACCTTGAAGGGTCAGTCCGCTTGATACAGACACATGTTCTATCATGGTACCAATATAAATAGAGGATCGCAAGTTGCTAGTGAACAAGGGAACAAGAACCGCAATGAAATGAAATTTCAGTATTTTTTCATACCAAATTAATATCATTTTATCAAATTTCATATTGTGATTATTACATACTGGCTGAAAACCTCCCCTTACCTGTCTGTAAGTTGATATGAAAAAACAAATAACAAACTCTTGATTCAATAGTTTTTATAAAACAAAATCTTATATTACAAATAATATTATGTTCTCAAACATAACCCCAATACAATATTACTATTCTTCTCATTTAAATTCACCACACAATGCAAATATTTATTTGATGTGAACGAGACATGAATAGAACAAGCTTCAACGTAAAGTGAAATTAATTGACAGTTGAAGTCAAGCCAAGACGTAGACGTTGACGTAATACGTTAACGCATAAAGTTCACGTCTATGTAATGATCCAAAAGCTAGTTGAAGTGTGGCATTTGACGTACGTGAAACGTAGCGAGTTGACTTAACCTAATTTGTTTTGTCTACCTATAGTTTTTCGACCCGTAAAAGTAGAAAAAAAGTGATGTTTCTGACAATTTGGTTATTGAATTTTGAGGACAAATAAAAATGTGACGTGTTATGTCCAACATTGATTCGTTGGCAGATTATCCAAGATCGGAGACTTGATCGGCAAACCTCGGATTACGTGCAATAATTGAAGACACACAAGGTTACGTAAATCCGTAAACGCAAACGTGAGAAAAAACGAAGTGCGCTTGCCCAGATGTCAATCACCACGTTAACGTCTACGTGAATAAAAGCACTTCAACTATCTAATGACATTCTCATTAATTGAAAGGAAATGGCGAATGCCAACAAATGTCATTTTATATCAAAGATTTAATATAAATCTTGATTTCTCAAAATCAGCTATAAGTTGACGGATAGATCCATGCCCTTGGACTATTCTCGGAATAAACTGACAACTCTGCAAATTTTCATCCAACTTCTTTTGGCGATTATTGAATTATAAGAACATACAGGGTGTCCGGAAAAATGTGGGAGATCTCTCGGATTCAGATAGAACATTAGAAAATAAGATGACAAGTTCCCATAAATTTTTTTCCTAGCGGCCCTCCCTACGGAGATACGGCCCCCTAAAGGACCCCACTGGAAATCGGTTTTTCTTGAATAACTTTTAAACGACTCAATATAATTCAATGAAAATTCAATATGATAAACAGTAGTAAGGACCTCTCAAAATACTTCCCTTAAAACATAATTAGCTTGTTTAGTTTACCAGGGACGGACTAGATTGTACATTTTAACGCTCAAATTTTTAACACCCCATATGATAAGGAGTTAAAAAAAATAAATTTGGATACCTTGAACATTAAGCTAAAGAAAAGGTACTCTTGTTCATTGTCGATAAAATGAACCATTTTCCAGAAAAAACAATTTTTATTAAACAAAACCTCGAAAAAAGCCATGACGAAGTGGTGCTCTTGACGAAATTGTGAAAGTAACGCTAGGAAAAAAATTTATGTTCTGATAGAATATTAAAAAATAAGATGACAAGTTCCCATAAATTTTTTTCCTAGCGTTACTTTCACAATTTCGTCAAGAGCACCACTTCGTCATGGCTTTTTTCGAGGTTTTGTTTAATAAAAATTGTTTTTTCTCGAAAATGGTTCATTTTATCGACAATCAACAAGAGTACCTTTTCTTTAGCTTAATGTTTAAGGTATCCAAATTTATTTTTTTTAACTCCTTATCATACAGGGTGTTGAAAATTTGAGCGTTAAAATGAACAATCTAGTCCGTCCCTGGTAAACTAAACAAGCTAATTATGTTTTAAGGTAAGTATTTTGAGAGGTCCTTACTACTGTTTATCATATTAAATTTTCATTGAATTATATTGAGTCGTTTAAAAGTTATTCAAGAAAAACCGATTTCCAGTGGGGTCCTTTAGGGGGCCGTATCTCCGTAGGGAGGGCCGCTAGGAAAAAAATTTATGGGAACTTGTCATCTTATTTTTTAATGTTTTATCCGAATCCGAGAGATCTCCCACATTTTCCCGGACACCCTGTATACACAGAGATTTTCATTCTTATATGGAAGATGAATAAAGTGAACAAATTGATCGCATAAGCCTGCAAAATTTATGATAAGCTCCATTGTTTGTAAAACACGTGATTTTCGGTGAACGAAGTTCCTTAAACACCAACTTCACGTGAACTGAAGTAGATACCACTATACTACTAGATGCTTTTAAAGCTATGTTACCCGTACATAGTAGAGTGTTAGATGCTTGATAAATTGAGCATTTTCCTTGAGCATCAGCATATACTACGGTTTATGCATTCCAACCAATGTCTTTATTTTTTGTCCTTTCACAAATGTTACTGTCGAGGTTTTTCACGACTAACGAGGAAAAATCAAGTGGATTGACATTTCTTCCAAAGTGCCAACTAACGTAGATATCAGATCTTAAAGGGGTACCCGGAAATTTACATTCAGGTCATCAATTTTTGAGCGCTTGCGTATATTTTAACAAAATGTTCGCAAAATTTTCTACATTCCATTATCAACTTTGACAGGTCGACATTATCAAGAGACAGGTCGACCCAATGCATTATTGTCCCAAATTTTGACACATACACACAATCGAGTCAAATAGGAATAATAATTTCAGATACGTAATCTGAACACTTTTCTTAAAACAAGGTAGAATTTTTTGATTCCGGAAAAATGAACAGAAGGTATTCAAGAAAGTTGGTTTTTGTGGGGTTCAAAATTAGAAAAATGGATGCTGTTGCAATCCAATAATATTTTTTGATCTATGCTACAAGATCAAAAAATATTATTGGATTGCAACAGCATCTATTTTCAAGTAGTATGTTCAGAAACGGGACAGAACTTCTTTCACTGTTTCCAATGTAAACCGAATATGTCGATCAATTGGATGGTGAATGTCTGCAATTTCATCAGCTGGGAATAGCTGTCATAATATCATGTACTTTGCCAAAGACAGAATTAGAAAAAGCTGATTCTCGATGATCTTGGCTGTGTTGTTCAATGCCATAGATTTAATTGTAGCAAGGAAAGCTATCTACACATAGGTATCAAAAAGTTCCTGTGAATCCAAAAAAGTTTTTGTCATCTTATAAAAATTCAGCAGATTATTGTTTGAAGATACCTGAAATATTAAGTAGTTTGAAATATTCTGTTTAATAAGACTACGTGATCATAATATAGCAACAAGCCTAACCAAAGATTAGACATTGGAACAAAATGCGCCAAAATGAAAGAGAAATCACTAACGAGTGGACTTCTTTCTAACTTTATTCAAAAAGACAAAGTTCTGACTGGTATTCAATTTGCACAAAAGGCTAATCATTTTCTGTCCATCTTTTCTCTCCATGTACACTCCAAACTAGTTATATAAAATAAATTTATCAGGTATAGGGTTATCTATCATATTTTGACCCTCACCTACAGCTTTTATTATGAGGTATAGAAAGAAACTTTAAACACAAATGTTTTAGGTTTTTTCACGTAGTATCTTGGTAATAGCGGAAATGAAAAATAGACTTTATAACATAAAAAAAAACTATGAAGTTATATTTTTTCAAATGAAACACCCTGTATAATAATAGTCAAAATGATAGTTTTTTTTTCTTGTTCCAAATATACAGGGTGCGCCAATAGTGCGTGGTCGGGATATTCTCGGTTTATAGAAGCACATTTTTAAAATTTGTTGCCAAGGCATGATAGACAGATCTTCAGGCTACAAACCCAGAATGGTTTCACTTCATTCGCACCGCGTATAAAGGGTGATTAATATCAAAGTTACATTTTTTTAGATGGAACCCCCTGTATATTTTTACATATTTGGGTTCCTCAGACAATTTCAGATTGACTTTATGTACCACACATGGTGTCTTGAACGAACCGTTCACTCGCAAATCGCTATTTTTTGAAAAAGTTGATGTTAAAAAAAATGAGTATCGCATTGCTCGTAAGAGTTAGAAAACTGGGATTTTTTAGTGATGCTAAGCATGAAATGACTTAATATAGGCCGTATGTAATAGCTTCATTTCTTTTTGAGTTGAGAGAAATCTTTATGCCAATTTAGGAAAATTCAATCAGGGATAACTTGATTTTTTCAAATGAAACTTTGATTGTCCACTTTCAGATACACATGTTTTTATTAATTCGACGTACCTATCAATTCTCAATATCTATCTTATCAAGTAGGCCGTGGAAAATAGACCAAGAATCAAAATTTCAAATATTTTATCATGGATCCTGACACTAAACACTGAATTAAAAACAGGATACAGAACATCAAAAGAGGGAAACAAGGGCATCATAATAATTATTATAACAGAATAGAAATGTTCAAACTACCGACCCCTTATTCTATGTTCTATGCACAAATCAATAAATCTTCTGATAGAATGATTTTTCAATCGTATTAGATTTCTGGAGAAATACAGTGCCGGTGAAAAGTGGTATTCTAGCTATAACATTTCGAACTGGCATTTATTGATGTAAAATCTTCAGTACATACATTTTGCCCCTCTTTCGAATGGTGCCATTTTTACCAGAAAGTGGCATTGTATCTAGAAATATAATCTTGTTATTATAATTATACTGTTTTTGTCCCTTTTTTATGTTTGGTCTCCTGTCAGTGATCCAGTGTTTAGATCCATAATTAATAATAACATTTATAACTTCAATTAATTATCTTGTTGGTTTTCCATGGCCTACTTGATCTCAATACCTACCTAGTATTGAGAATTGATATAACGACGGATTAATAGGAAAATGTAAATTTGAAAGAAAACTACCAGATATACCAACAACCGAATAACACCTGAAAGCTAATAAAAGTCTACATTCGATCAGATAAAAAAAGTTAGTTTTAGTTGAAAAAATCAAGTTAGCCTTTGATTGAAATTTTCTAAATTGGCATAGCTATTTCTCATAACTCAAAAAGAATTGAAGCTGGTACATATGTTCTGTATTAGCACATTTCGTGGTTAGCATCACCAAAAAATGCCAATTCTCTAACTCTTAGGATCAATGCGATATCCAATTTCCAGCTTTTTCAAAAAATCCAAATATGTAATTATATACAGGAAGTTCCGTTTAAAAATGTAACTTTGATATGAATCACCCCGTATACGCGATGCGAATGAAGTAAAACTATTTTAGGTTTGTAGCCTCAAGGTCTGTCTAGCATGCCTTGGCAACGAATTTGAAAAATGTGCTTCTATAAACCGACAATATCCCGTCAACGCACTATTGGCGCACCCTGTATAATATATGTTGGTATATGGTTCAGTCGCTTTTGCGCTATTCAAGCTCGAAGTCTCATGGAAATCACATCAAGTTGATCTGGATTCTATCGCGTATTAGTCCAGCAGGCAGTGAACCTTTTCGCAACTCAATTTCCCAGTCGCTGTATTTGAATGGATCTGTTCTTTTAGTGACAAAAAACAAGAATTTTTGAGTCTGGCTAAAATTTCTGGATGAATTCAGTGTGACTTTGAACTTGGATAGTGCGAAATAAGCTGAACCAAATACCAACATATATTATAAATTTCGAATCAGAAGAGAAAGATCTATTAGCCAATTATTTACAGGGTGTTTCATTTTAAAAAATATAACTTTATCAGTTTATCAATGTTGTGATGCCGATTTTTTATTTCCGCTATCACCAAAAGATACTACAGGAAAAAACCTAAAACTTTTGTACTCAAAGTTTTTTTCTACCAATCATAATAAGAGCTGTGGATGGAGGTCAAAATGATAGATATCCCTGTACATATGCAGCAAGAAATATTATGAATTATAGGCTATATCCATTATAGTAGTTGATTGTGCGTGAATGAGCAGAAATACCATTAACTGAGGAAAATCCGCTCTAAATCAAAACAAATCAAATATGCTTAATTGCCACAGACAAATTCGAATGCATTTTATGGACAAAGCGAATACAAAATGGTGAAATAAAAACAATACAAAACATCTCAAATACATTACGTAAAACAATAAAACAATACTAGTACAGTTTAAACGTGGTTAAAAACTAAAGCTTTTCTACAGACGAAATATTAGTATAGGTACGTGATAAGATTCACAATGCTTATTTATAACTTCGAATGCTAATTCCCCCGTTGATGTCATTCTCACCCCTGACAATTTCTCTCGTCGGTCGTTTTCATTGTTGATGCGGTATTGTTGCAATGCCCTGCGGAATTTTTCGAGGAGAGTCAAAAGTTTCACGATGACTCCTAGAAACGACGATATTTTATGATTTCACGTCCTGCGTGAATCCATTTTTACCACTTGTTATACAAAAAACTTTTTGGAGATCTGGCGTATGAAAATGTATGGAGGACTTGGGTCTGACAATATGAGTATGACATGTTACGATCAATATTATTTTTGAAAAAAAAATCCCATCTTTGTCAAAATACATGATCTTGTTTGTTGAGGGCCACTTCATAAACTGCATTGTGGACAAGATTGAGTTATTTGAAAAAAATATTTTCTAATTTGTGAAGATCATTTGCTGGTATGCGACTGCATTGATATTGGCGTGGTATTTTATTTCTAATAATTGCTGTTAATTATTAGGAATAAAATAAATAGAATAAATCATTAGTGGATATGATGAGGGACAGAGGATCTTGGAAATAATAATAATTAAATCACTAGATTTGTCTGGCGAGGATGTGTTTTACCCCAAAAACCCTGAATTTATGAGGTGAACTTGCGAATAGGACTGTTTTTGTTGATTTATTGAAAAAGAAACATGCAATCATATCAGCAGGAATGCCAGCAGATGCTTGAAACTCAGAAGTTGTGATCAGGGTCAAAGGTATCATTCGACCCCACTTTCTATTCAATATTTTGAGGGTGATCTCTACTACCGCTAATGATATGAACTTGCGAAGTCGGAAAAAGGCAAGACAACAATCGATGGATCCAAGCGTTTTTTTTAAGGGCCAGTTATTTGGAATGTTGGGACACTCTGTTGTGAAATTCAAATGTATTTGTTTTGAAAGTGATGCGATCTACTTTATACGATTTTAAATTGGCTCGAAGGAATTTTAAAAATGTCAATATTTTATCATTATAAATTGACAAACGTGCTTATTCTGTATACAGGGTTAAAAAAAAAAACTTCAAACTAGGTGCCAGTTTTTGTCGTGAAAGTGGTCAACATGGAGGTAGTGCTGTTTATGTGCACGATAGTGTTAATCTACGCAAAAGCAACCAGTTAAACAAGTTCGCGATCAAGAATCACTTTGAGTATACTGCAGTGGAGTGTAATATCAGTGACATCCAAGTTATAATTGTATCTGTATACAGACCACCTTCAGGTAATATTGTTAATTTTCTGAATAATGTTGAGAAATTTTTGGATTGTATTGCTAGGGAGAACAAAAATATTTTGATTGCCGGCGATTTCAACATAGAAATGTTGAAAGATAATGTAAATGGGAATAGCTTAATATCAATGTTACTATCTTTTAACTTGAAACAGTCAATCTTTGTAAATACCAGAATAACGCAGACTTCGGAATCGTGTATAGACAATATTTTCACAAACTTAAGTTATGTACAAAGTGAAATTTTAGAACTATTTATTTCTGATCATACAGCACAAAAGTTAGTTATCAGAGTAGAAAAACAGAATAAGCATGATGTGCAGTATAGAAGGACGTTCTCTGATAAGAATAAACAATTATTTATAAGTCATCTGAAAGATCAAGACTGGACTCAAATTTAGGAAGTGGATAGAAATGATGTGAATAAACAATGGTATATTTTTATGAACCACTTTTTAGTACTTTTTAATGGTTGTTTTCCTCTCCATCTGAGTAGGGCAAACCATAAAAATAAATCAGATTTTGAGGATGTTAGAGTTAAGGAATGTAAAGATAGGTTAGATATTTTGTCAACCTTGTCTAGGTATAAGAGCAATAATTATCGCACCAATATGATATCTTGTTAAAACAAGTAAATACTGAAAATTATGAGAAAAGACTACGATCATCGGATGATAAAAATTAATGCATGTGGACGTTCTGCGAAGAAATAATAGGAAATAATACAAAAACTGTGATATAGGTATTAAGGGAGATGCTGCGACAATTCCTGATGAATACAATGAATATTTATTATCCATTGTACCCCAACTCATTAGCGAACTTGAATCATTGCCAACAAATATAAAAATTATAAAAAATGATCAATCAATGTTCTTAAGGCCGTTATCACCAAGCGAACTCATTGAAATAGCGAAAAACATTAAAAATAAACACAGCAGCGGAGTTGACGAGGTCCCCGCCAGTCTTGTTAAAGTCATAATCCCTTTCATTTCAAATATTCTTTGTTTTTTAATCAATAATGCTTTCAAATATGGGATTTTTCCAGACCAGCTGAAAGTAGCACTTATTAAACCATTATTTAAGAAAAGAGACTGTCAGTTGATGGAAAACTATAGACCTAAAAGTACTTTCCCAGCATTTTCTTAAGTGATTGAATTAGCGATGTGCCATCAACTGTTGATTTTCCTGAACAAATGCAACATTTTAAATAACAATCAGCATGGTTATATGCTTGGTAAGTCAACGCAAACTGTAGTCTTCCAATTCACAAAAAAAAATCTGGAGTTCATTGAGGAAGAAAACATAGCTCTAGGTATGTTTCTAGACTTATCCAAGGCATACGACTGTATTGACCCAATTTTACTACTTAGGAAATTAGAATTATATGGCATTAGAGGTAACGCATTGAAATTGTTTACATCTTATATAACAAATAGACAACAGAAAGTAAAAATAACAAAAAACGGTCAAAATTATTTTTCACAATCAATGACAAATAGCTTGGGAATTGCCCAGGGCAGTATTGCCGGTCCGATACTTTTTGTTGTTTTCCTAAACGATTTGTACTCGATTGTAACATCTGCAAATGAAGATATAACTTGTTACGCCGACGATACGAACCTTATAACAAAAGTAAATAGTTTGGCAAGCTTGGAGGCTGCAGGAGTATCCCTGTTTAATAGGGCTAACAATTGGTTTCTGGAAAATAAACTCATTCTGAATAAGAATAAAACCAACGTCGTAGTTTTTAGAACGAAACAATCTAAAATCGTCAAGCCTCAGGAATTGGTCCTTAATGGATAGGAAATTAAAATAAGCGAAAACACAAAGTTTCTGGGAATTCACTTGGATGAATTCTTGGACTGGACACAACAAACATCATCATTGTCACAAAGACTGAATTCGGTTTTTTATGGAATTCGAGTAATTGGAAGATATATGAATGAAACTACTTTGAAAATACTGTAGTTTGCTAATTTTGAATCTATTCTTAAATACGGTATAATTTTCTGGGGCGGTCATAGCTCAATTGAGAAAATATTTGTTGCACAAAAACGAGTGATTAGAATAATAAGGAAAATGAGCTCTAAGGAGAGTTGCAAAGGTGTATTCAAATCCCTTGGTATTCTTACAGTGTATGGGCTTTATATCTATAAATTTTTGCTATTCTTCTACAAGAATAAATGTATGTTCAATCTGCAAACGTTCCATGAATATAACACAAGAACTCTCAATGTAAATTATCCTAGGCATAGACTAACTCTGACAGAAAAAAATCCGTCCTATACATGTCGAGAATTTTTTAATTTCTGCCAAATGATATAAAATCAATAAATACTTTTAAATTATATAAGGCAAAGGTAAAGAGTCTGTTTTTGAATTTAGAACCATATGTTCTGCACGATTATATAAGTTAACGTTAAGTCTTAGTTATAAGAAAACTTTGTTCCAATTAGACGCCATTTCTTTTATGTTTGTACTCTATCCTATTATTATTATTATAATTATTATTATTATTATTCATTTTCAGTTCTCGTAAACCATTCATCATAGAGACCCAATACAAAAAATCTGAAAAGTAATGTGCCCAAGAAAAAATGCTGGAAATATAATTCAAGCTTCTAAGATCACCGCAAGGGGCGTAACGGTAATGTGGAAACAGAGAATCGATACATTTTCGAAATTTTTCACGGTGAAATACCAAATAAGAATATGGACAGATTTTGGTAGATATTGGGCCCTATGATTGATTCACGTTAAGTTTACGTATACGTTGAGATTGTTTACTAATGCAAATGTTCCATTTGCTAACAGCATTACCATGGTAAAATGGACATTTTAAGTTAACGTAAACGTTCAATCATACACTGTGGGCCAAATTAATTTAAAACCTAGTTTGATCCTTGATAGCTTTTTTGTTTGTTCATGGATTTAGATGAATTTTGGATATGATATTGGTCAATATGTTCTGGATGATCCTCCAAAATTAAGTTTTCGAATTTAGGACAGGACCGGACTGACGACGTTTTTATAAAATTGGTGCATTTAAGCTCGTTGCAAAAACGAACTGCGCTACGTACAGACCAACTGATATATTTTTTGAGGAGAACATTAGTGGGAAAAGGTATCCTGATAATATCAATATTTTAGAACCATAACCTAAGAAACTATGATTTTTTCTATATGATGGTGCTTGTCGGCATTAAAACTATTTCACTTCGTTTTGATCAAAATTTCTTGAAATTCCATTGCAACGTGGATTGTTTGTTGATAATTGTTAACATTTTTGAGATTCCAGAGTTTGCCTGTTTGATTTTGAATACGTAGACATGGTTCTATCTATGAAAGATAAAATCTCGATCAAACGATTAATGGAAAAGAACATTTATGCACGGCAATGTTGCGGCCCCTTTCAAATTATTGAGTGAAATTAAACAAAGTTTATAAACGAAAAAAAAAAAAAAATAATTGGGTATTATTTTTTTTCCAAATTAAAAAATCTAAAATGTGAAAAAATCGACAAATCTCTAACAAACAATCCACGTTGCTATGAAATTTTTAAAAACTTTGATCAAAATGAAGTGAAATAGTTTTTATGCCGACAAGCACCATCATATAGAAAAAATCATAGTTTCTTAGGTTATGTTTCTAAAATATTGATATTATCAGGATACCTTTTCCTACTAATGTCCTTTTTAAAAAATATATCGGTTGGTCTGTACGTAGCGCAGTTCGTTTTTGCAACGAGCTTAAATGCACCAATTTTATAAAAACGTCGTAAGTCCGGTCCTGTCCAAAATTCGAAAACTTAATTCTGGAGAAACATCCAGAACATATTGACCAATATCATATCCAAAATTCATCTAAATCCATAAACAAACAAAATAGTTATCAACGATCAAACTAGGTTCTAAATTAATTTGGCCCACGGTGTAGAACCCAATGTCTACAAAATTGCTTCCCGACACTTCTCTTTAAGATTAAGTAAGACAGCTACAGGCTATCAAACTGGATGTTACTAGATTGCCTATAACTTCGAAATTCTACCGATTTTACTTTTCTTAAGCTCATTATAAAAAGGAAAATCTGCCTTTTCTTGTCCATTTACTCGGGGTTGACTTTATTCGCTCTAGCTGATCACACAACATGAATTGTGAAAGTCAAACCTGTATTTGAGTTTTTTTCGAAATTTTCAAATGTAAACCCACAAAAAAGATCGCGTTATTTGAATAATTTCCTATCACTTTCATACAGATCATTTTTCTATATCTTCTGAAATAGAAGAGTTACGGAGAGTTTATCAGGAATCCCCAGAGGAATACTTTTGAAAAGCCCCTGTAAATTTGAATGTGTCAAAAAGATACACATCGGATCTATTTTTGATTCGCGTTTGACGTGTTCTTGAGTAATTGTCAAAAAGAAAAACCTATAAGTGAGAATGCTAAATATATTTCGTTTTTGTTTATACGAGCAACTGTCAAGTTGAATAAAGTGCGCCACAAGCCACAAATAATACAATGGACCAGTGAACGCCTGATTCCAAAAATATTTTGAAAAATGATATTAACACAAAACACACAAAAAACTGAAGCTGAAATGCCCCACCATTGGCAAGACACTCCTACTTTTTGACACATTCAGATTTACAGGGGCTGTTTCAAAAGTAGTTCTCGAGGGATTCCTGATGTAGCCTTTGTAACTCTTCTATTTCAAGAATTTGGAAAAATTACTTTCATGAAAGTGGCAGAAAATTTTCCAAATAACACGATGGAGGCATCTATTTAGTGGGTTTGGATTCAAAATTTTCGAAAAAACCTCCAATTCATGTTTGAGTTTTACAATTCATGTTGAATAGTCAAATCGGTTGAGAAATCACGAAGTTATAGGTAATTTAGTAACATCAAGTTTGATGGCCTGTAGCTGTCTTATTTGACAACTTAGAGAGAAGTGTCGAGGTGCAATTTTCTGAAGAATATCGTCCGAGATCTGTTTCCATATATTTTTTTGGTAGTTCAATGGGAAAAATTTCTCAAATATGTCGATTTTCCGTTATGCCCCCGTTCGACGATCCTAGAAGCTGGAAATATATTGTTGTTGAAGAAAAAAGGTTTCAGCTTTCCTTTGACAATATATTAATGATCAATATCAATAAGCCAACGTTTTGCAACTGGTCCGTTGCATCATCAGGGCTAAAACATGAAACATTGAAGAATATTACATAACATACAGCCCCTTTCTCGAAAAACCAATCAAAACTTTTTCATAAAATCCAACAACAAAGTTCACAGGAATGATAACACAACATGACATGTGTAACTAGCACCAAAAACTGTTGACTTGATAATTGAAGTTTCGCAATACGTATAAAATAGTGAAACTGTGAAACTATGCACGTATAGTGCATAGATATATGCATAGATCATTGTTGTACATTATTGTATACTATCTGTAAAATAGTAAAACTGCGAGTCTATGCACTATTGTATAGTGCATAGATATATGCATAGATCTATGGACTCGCAGTTTTACTATTTTACAGATAGTATACAATACACACCGCAGTGGCTTGATAACTTCTGTTATACATGGTCTAAAACTAGAAGTCATCAAAGTGAACAAACTACACGTGATCGGGGACAGTGGAACAATCTGGCGGATCAGATGTGTTGGTTTATTTCGCCCTGGTATACTATTTTGACATATCACGAGGGTTGTCAAAAAAATAACTGTTTTAAATAATGTGTGCGAGTTCCAATGCTTTCCACTGTACGTATTACGTAGATATCAAAGTTGGCAAATTTGGCAAAAGACAGTCAATTTCGTATGATTTGGTCAATATTCATAGGGTTCAGTAAATGCATAAACATAATAATAAATACAGAGAACAGGAAATCTTGTCTTCGTGTTTGTTGTATTTATTATTTTGAAATACACGGTCTCGTGGAGATGATGGACGATTAATACAATATGAATGATCCATGCATCCATTCATGCATAGAGCATGAGAGATTATGTTTATGGAAGGCGTCACTGGAGGGGACATGTGGGAAGAAGCTTTGAAATTGCTGTTTGGTTTTTATTGTGTACTTGACAGTGTTGAAAATCAAGACAAACATTGCTGCATTAGCATCCTATAAGTTTTCACATGCGTTGAGGTTGAAGGCCAATAAAAAGAAATAGACCCAGGGAGGCTCCTTCCTCCTCCCTCCTGCCTCCATCAAAAAAGATATCCAACAAAATGGTTTGAGCTCGCGTGATCCACTTTCGACTTCAGGAAACACTAACACCAAAACCCAAACAACAAAAAAATGAGGCTGGTCTGTTTCTTTCCCATCACATATAGCGTGATCATGCGCAGTCTTGTTCTAATTTAGTGCATAAGTTGAAAGTTGAGATCTTTCAAGCTTATGCATAAAAATATGCTTTGATCATTGAGACTCATTTTTTTCAGTAGAAACTGTGTAGTCTTTATCCATTCATTCAACTGTGATGACTCATGCACTGAAATCAAGCTTTGATAAATAGTTTATGCTGATGCGTTCGCTAAACCCGGCAAAAATGTGGGTTTGCTATCCAAAACTACTCCAAGTTCTCTCATTTGGGATAATCTTTGTAACGGATTTATCAATACAAATATTGGGTTGACATGATTGATATGCGAGATTATCGTTTTACAAATACCAACATCGTTCTCAGAAATAGGATGAAATTTTCATACAATAGCAAATACAGGGTGGTCACGCGAATACTTCATACGAATACGAATTATCTTTCAAGTTAAGGAAAATAGTGAGAAGAAAAATCTTGTAGGTATCATCTCTGGATTCATTTTCTATATCAGAAAGTTTAGTAGTGCCCCTATCATAATAAAATTTTTGTTGGGCCTGATGATCCTCAAGCTTTGATTCTATCTCAGCTGCATCATATCCATTTGGTTTAAGGTATTCCATGTGTATAGGCAATTTTCTTGAAAAGATTTTGGTAGGTCTGATTATGTCGTTCCACCATTCCATTAGACTTTGGGTAATTGGGGCTCGAGGTAGTTAATTTAATAATAATAATAATAATTATGTATCTTTATTTAGCACTTGGCTACAAAGTGTTACAAAAATAGATATCAGCATTAGTAAATGATAAAACTGATAAGTGAATAATTGAAAAAAAAATAATAACAAAATTCTCACGAAAAACTCAATTCATACAATGTACAAACATAAAAAGCAGTAAATAGAGTAAGACTTGAAAAATTCAAACAAAATCAAAATATATGTGACATAACATGTTGTCTTAAAATAGTTCTAAAGCTGTGGAGATTTGTACAAACTTTCAGTTCATTAGGCAATTGGTTGAACTCGAAGAGTCCCTTGAACAGTAATGAGTTAAGTAATTGACTAGTGCGGCATTTTTCACTTAGTATAAAGTCATTACAATTCCTAGTACTGTAGTGGTGAACATCACTAAACATTTTTATTTTATTACATATATAACCTGGTAGGATTTTTAACTTTATCTTAAAAATAAACATTTTAACATTGAATACAATTTTTTGTTTAACAGACATGTAATTTAAAACGTTTAACATCGATTCAATCGGAGTATAGCTGTCACATTTTAGGATGATTCGCATTGCACGATTCTGTATTTTCTGAATCCTATCGACCTTGAATTTCGGAAGGACGTATAAAATTGTTGAACAAAAGTCCAAGTGTGGTGCGGCTTCTCATCATCAAATCGGCATGTGATTGAAAATTCAAATTTTCATCAAAAACCACTCCCAAGTACTTTATCTCACTTACATGTTCTAACTTAACATTATTTATACATATATTTATATTATTATTCTTCACATCACGGAGCCTGGATTTTTTACCAAAAATACAGTATTTGGACTTGGCGATATTAATACATAGTTGGTTCTCACAGAGTCAAAAAAATATATTCTGGAGGTCACGATTGATGTTTTGGATCATTTCATTAAGATTGTTGCCAGTAATATAAAGCATAGTGTCATCGGCAAACAATACGATCTCACTCCGCTCCACCACATTGACAACATCGTTAATATATAAAAGAAACAATAATGGTCCAAGAACAGTTCCCTGAGGAACCCCGTACTGAACACACATTGGACTAGATATACAGTTCTTGAATTTAACATTCTCAGATGTTAACCACCAAGCCAAAGTTTTGATTCGCGACATTGCTGATGTTGTTGATAATATGTGTCCCAGAATCCAAATCGACATCAAACAAAAATATGCGGATAAGAAATGGATCACACATGAAATTAGACTGATGATGGAGGAAAGGGATGTCTTCTATAAAAGAGCCGCTTATTATAAAACTGAAGAAAACTGGAATGCATTTAAAGTTAAGAGAAATGCGATTGTTGCGAAAATTCGGATTGGCCTTGGAATTTTTTTTTACAAATGAGACATGATGAAATCAGATTTTCAATATCTTTCATCAATCCAGGCCAGTAGAATGCGTCTCTAGCTACATTTTGACAAGAGTTAATACCTTGATGTGCTTGATGTAATTTTGACAGAAATTCTTTTCTCAAGGAAGTTGGAACTATTATTCTTTTCTTAAAAAATAAAACATTTCGTGTAGAGATTTCATTTCTGATAGACCAATATTTGAGTGTATTGATATCTCGGATGCTTTTATTTGAGTTACAAATTATTGGATTGTATAACAAAATATACAGTCCAACTGACATTTATTATTCACAGGTAATTCCACATGTCATTCAGATGAATGCAGTCATATTTTTCTATGCGCATGATGAATCCATTTTCTCAAAAAAAAAATTTCTTAGGTGACGACTGTCGGGGGAAGAAAAGTGGAGAAAAAGCTCATATGGACTTACGCCTTCACACAAGATGTTCAGGTTCTATTCAGGACGTAAATACGTGTTCTCACCAATTCCGCCCAAATTGCCACGGGAAATTCTGCATCTGGATTGGAATACTTCGAGCCATTTCAACGATCGTTCGATTTTCACGCTCACTTCCGACATTTTGCACTGTACCCTCAGAGTGATACCTCTTGACTTCAAAACTTTTTTGAACGCCCCACTAGCGAACTCTCCTCCGCCATCTGACAGAATCTCTTTCACTGGATGTCCCATTCTTTCTGCATGGGCTAGCATGTCGTACAAGACATCTTTAGCTTCTGACTTCTCCTGTAATAGATACCCATACCTGAATTTTGTAAAGGCATCTCTAAAAACAATCAAATACCTTTTCTTCTGGAACGACAGATCAAAAGGTCCACATATATCCACAGAAAACAACCCACCAGGCTGTGTTAGTTTCACTCTGGATCCAAAAGGCAGACGATGTGACTTTCCATACATGCAGGGTTCACATAAGTCTCTGTTCAACCCCACACTGATTTCAAGTTCTTGCTGTGATTTATTCTTCACATGATTGTTATCTTGATGTCCCCATCTTTCGTGATACAACTGAAACACAGAACCGTCTGCAGCAGTGCTGTTTGTTGAGGAACAATCGGTTGATATCAGTTTTGAAAGGAGTCCCACCAAATTCTCTTTTACCAGTGACATCCATCTTACCATCAACTTGAAACCAGCACTGTCTTGCGGATGATTGGAAAACACTTTTGATATTCATGTGCCGTCAAAACTGAAAATACATTTTTCGAAACTTCCGAAATAACGACACATCATTCAGTGTCATGACTTCTGATACTAACATATCTGTCCATGCTTTGTTTGTGTCTACCTTCGACAATAAAAAAAGTGTCTACAAACTAAATAGTGCCTTTTCCAACAGCCTCAACAGCAGCTTTCATTGAACAAGGAGCACTGAAATGCTCAAAATCACTGAAGTAAATCGCTGGTTTGGTAACATGCTTGGTTGCAATATTATTTTTCTACAGCCGTGCGGAAAATTCAATTTTCCGCACCGATATCCGTGTGGAAAATCAGATTTCCCGCACCAGTGCGGAAAAATTTTACCGCACGACATTTCCGTGCGGAAAATTTTTTCTCACGGATATGTCAAAATTAACAATATCATAAGCAAACAGCAACCAGGTTTCCAGGTAACTATGGTCGCTTGGTTACATATTTCGACATCCATTATTATTTATTTGTCATTAGTTGCATCAGAAACTTTTAAATTACGAATTATATCCTCATTTCCGCACGTCTGTAGAAAAACAATTGTATATAACACTTGCGGAAAATGTTTTTCCGCTCTCGACTGCTTCACCGAACTCCGCTACGCGTCGGTCGGTGAACGGCAGACTCGTGCGGAAAAACTAATTTTTCTACGAGCGTGCGCAAAGTAGCCACTTCGCACACTCATTTGCGTGTGCAGAGTAGCCTTTTCCCGCACTAGTGCTGGAAAAAATTTTCCCGCACTCAAATGTCAAATCAAATAACTACCTACCAATTTGTTGTTTTAAACTTCGTTTCCATACCAACCAAACTGTAGATAATGCACTTTGTAATGCACAAAATAATGTTCTTGTTACTTTTCCCTTTTCAGTCAAAATCAAAATGAAACACTCAATTCTTTTTTTGCGTTAAAAACGCATTCGCCAGTAACGTAAACAAACATTGATAATGATGACTTTCAATCGGCATTTGTGAGTTGTTCTTGCTTGATTTTGGTGCAAACTACTGTGTTTATCGGAAATCTTCGAAAGATTTGAGCTGAATACTGGCATCAAAAAAACCTGATCATGTATACAAACAAACGGACAATAAAATTTATAAAAGTATAAACGATTAAACGAAGACTGACTGCAGCTGTCTAGAGTGTCATGTCAAATCAAAATCAAAACAGTGTTGCCAATAGCAGGGAATAAGGCGACAAAAGAGGAAATTTTATGAACAGTAATCGGACATGCCCTTGCATTTCAAATATAAAATAAATCAATTATGATTTTGATTATACCCATATTATCCAATTTCCAGCTGCCGCCACAAACTGTTCTTTCAATATAAATATATTGTTAAGCATAAATAATCATTATTCTCAAGTTCTATGTTTTTAAGTGCGTTCAAATAATATATTATCTAACGTTTTTCGTGTCTAATCTGTGAACGCTCGTAGAAAAAATATTGTTCCTAACAAGTTCGCAAAGTGTCTTTCCCGCCCTTAAAGCATATCCGTCTAACTGCTTTTGCGTGCGGGAAAGCATCACTTTGCGAACTTGTTAGGAAAATAACTATTTCCGCACTTGTTAGGTAAATAGCTATTTCCTAGAGCCGTGCGGAAAATTGTTTTCCGCACCGATATCCGTGTGGAAAATCAGATTTCCCGCACCAGTGCGGAAAAATTAACAAAATCATAAGCAAACAGCAAACAGGTTTTCAGGGAACTATGGTCGCTCAGTTACACATTTCGACATTCATTATTATTTATTTGTCATTAGTTGCATCAGAAACTTTTAAATTACGAATTATGTCCTTATTTCCGCACGTCTGTAGAAAAACTATTGTACCTAACACTTGCGGAAAATGTTTTTCCAACCTCGGCTGCTTCACCGAACTCCGGTACGCGTCGGTCGGTGAACGGCAGACTCGTGCGGAAAAACTAATTTTCCGCACTTGTTAGGTAAATGGCTATAACACAACACACTGATTTTTCTGGCTCGGTTGACTGAACTTTTTAATCCACCGATGTTAAAAGTATGTGTGGAGCTGTGGACTCAGTATTCTGTCCTACTGCTTTTTCGTCTTGATTTCTAGGTGGTCACCCATCTGCTATCCATTTGCGGCAATCTCTTATCCATTGGCCTCCCTTTTAACAGTAGTGACAGATAGTATTAGCTGTTGGATCTCTCTTATTCAAAATCTTCCTCTTCCCAATACTGTTGGCTTTTAGCACCATTGCCTATGCATCTGTGTTTTGATCTAACCGTCTTGTGAAGTTTATTTTAAACATACACAGCTGCACAGCTAATCCGAGAGTATTTTCATTTTCTTTGGTCAGTAACATCCAATCTGATTTGAATGATTCAAAAGAACTAGATAGAATATGGAGGATTTCACAAATAATTAGTGGTGAGTGTATACGGACCTCGATAACGCTTGCCAACACGTTAGTTGAGGTGTTATGTGGTTGGATGTAACCAGGACATACCAGGAAGTTATGGAGTGATTGATTTTGGAGGTGTATAAAGTGCGAACTTGCTATGTTTTTAACTTTTTGATGGAAAGTCAAGAGATGCCATTTTTTTGTCCCGATCCATGAACGTCATGTCCATAGTTGAAAGCATAGAATTAAAATATACTGATCGTCACCTCCGGTACAATTTATCGGACACTATCTGTCAAACGGGACTGCCATCATACGGCGTAGTCATGGAACTAAGGCTGCGACAATTTGGCGGGTGATTTAAATGACTCATTCCACGGGATTTGAGTAAAATCATCAAAGTCAAACGAAGGATTTTTGAGTGACTCAGACTCAAACTTTGCTGTAAAAGTTCGCTACCGGCGAACTTTGTGATGAGCAGTTTATTATACCTTCCTAATAATATTATTATTTCGTTTCCTTGTGTACCTACCTATTCTACTTGGTTAACTTGGTTATTGTTCATTTGTTCAAGTATTCAATACACAGCAATATAATAATAAAAAAATAAGTGAGACAAAACAAATTGATTATTCATACAGGGTGTAATAGAGTAAGTGTTACAACGTGAGACTGTAGATTCTTTATCAAAAAAGAAAAATTTTTTTTCTTAAAAAAAATTTTCCGCGGACTTTCGATTTCGATATACACATATACGCCACTGGTTAATTTTTTCGATCGATTTTTTAATAAAATAATCCTAACTAGTGGGTTTTGACACTGTACCAAATCTGATACAAATATTCCAAGTGGTTTAGAAGTAATTGAGAAAAATCTTTTTTTTTATATAACTTTGACACCCTGTATATCGAAAACGAAAGCCCGCGGAAAATTTTTGTTAGGGAAAAATCTTTTTTTTTTTGATAGCGAATCTACAGTTTCACGTTGTAACACTTACTCTGTTACACCCTTTATGTATATTTCTTATTAGGATCATTTCACCCAGAGTTTATCGAGACAAACAGAACAAGGAAATTGCAATGCATACATACAAAATATATTTTGTATACAGAGCATAATAATTTGAAGTGATGTTGAAAATGTGACACGACTTTCCATTTGTCTGATTTTTCTGGGATTCATTCACCATTGCAGTTTCACTCAATCTTGCCGCCTTCTCCAATAGTCGAAGAGTGAACATCTTCATCTGCAGGCTTTATTCGGGTATGAAATGAATTTGATCATTTTCAAGAATCATCATGAAAACCTGAAAATAGATGGTAGACCTTTTAGTTTGAAAAATTGCATTGAAATAGACTTTATACAGTAAGGACGTGTAGGTTGAAATGAATTCATTTAAAATCCAGGGATTGGTTAGGTGGGAAAACGCTCGGAAACATCAATTTTAATTTTTGACTACGGTTTTTTATGATAATATAAGTTACGACTATCAACTTCATTTTTTCAATTAGAAACCCCCATTTTCCACTTCATTTTCGAATTCTACATCAAATTCCAAGTGAGTTGCATGTACCCTGTCTATTTTGTGATCAATCGTGAATTTCTCGATAACTGTTGGGTTTAAGGACATGATACATGAAACCTACTTAAAATTTCATGTAGAAGTTGAAAATGAAAAAAAAAGGGTTTCCATTTGAAAAAATGAATTTGATGGTCATAACTTATTTTTGGTCCATCCTGTATTGTGTGGTCGTTTTGTCTTGATACCATTTTGATTGAATAAGACTTTTTTATTTTGGACGATTGAAAGACGAACCAAACCTAACCAATCGTCACCTCATCTAGTTTTTTTACATAGGAAAAAAAAGGCCAACGTCGTTGCTATATTTTTGTAATGATCAACGAATATATTATTATGTAATTATATTGATTTTGTGAAGTATTACATTGAAAAGTGAAACGTTTATGATAATTTCATAATATTAGGGACATTTTTAATTTCTGAACGGCATTTTATTGGGTACCAAAATGCGCAACTTTGCCATGATTCAAAGGATATTTATGCGCATAGACAAAAAATATGAATACAACTAATGTTCCTAAATTCAACCGTTATCGAGATATCGCGTTTTAAAAATGGCATTTTTGCAACTTTGACATGCTATAAAACTCAAACTATTCAAGTTAGAGGAAAATGGTTTGCACTTTCCTATCTTAACTTTTCAAGAGCTCTTCTGTCATTTGGATAGAAGGTAACGTCAACTGTCAACTTTTCTCGGCACATTTTGACATTTTTTCACACTAATGGATTTAATCTCCTCGAATAGCTCTTGAAAAGTTAATATAGGAATGTGCAATCCATTTTTCTCTAACTTGAATAGTTTGAGTTTTATAGCATGTCAAAGTTGCAAAAATGCCATTTTTAAAACGCGATATCTCGATAACGGTTGAATTTAGGAACATTAGTTGTATCACAATTTTTGTTCCAAATTGAAGATAGAATTGAAATATCAATTAATATACAGGGGGTTCCATTTAAAAAAATCATACTTTTTCGTGCCATACTTTTGTGTATGTTTCCAAATATTTTCAGAATGTGCGCTATTCACACCCCTAACCTGTGACGCATATTGATATTGATATTTTTCATATTCTATATGATAAAACCTACTTCACTCTATCGTTGGGACACCCTGTACATAGTCGGAACTTACCAGCCCGGTCTAATGGTAACTTCCTGGTTTCGGAGGTACTTTTGGGAATCGTGCATGGCCATACAAAATGAAGTTCACATATTCTATAATTCGTGTAAACTGGATTGAACTGCTGCAGTTTCCTGTTTCCAATTCGTGAGATCCAAATAGAAAATATCTGTTGAATGTAATTTTTGAACAAATAACATTATTTGAAATTCGAAAATGCCATTCAAAAGTTTTATAAACTACCTAACATATCATAATAATCAATATCATCAATATTTGAACTGGAAGAGTAGGATATAAAGCGAGTTATGATGTTAAATGAGTAATAAAAGAAAAAAAAAACGTGCATAAGGTATATAGGCCATCTCAGAAACCTGTCAAAATAACGTCAAAATTGACAGCTTGTACCGTGAACAATACATATATTACAAAATAATCAATCAAATTGTTAGTGAAACATCAAGAAAAAAGTACTTATAATGTGGATATAACTTTCTTTAGCTCTGATAATAATATGGTCTGCGAATTTGCAACTTCCACAGTGACCACAAAACCCGCCCTCTAAATTTTTGAAAGCATCATTCAAACATGTATGAGCTTTCACTGCCTATGCAGTATAATAACTTGTGGTAAGCACCAAATAACTGATTATGTCCATGTTAGTTATTTTTAGAAGACTCTGAGGGCTTGCATTGCATCTTAGTCTGAATCACTTCAACTAAAAGGGTGTAGGGTTCATAATCGAAATTTTGTGTTTGGATCAGATCAAAATTCCTGGGCTTCCAGCTTCTTACTTCGCGAGATAATCACTCATTTCACAGCTTTTCAGAATCAGAATCTCAACAAAACCATATTGCACACTTGCATTTCGAAAAATGTATCAGAAAGTGAAGGAAAAAGTGACCATGGGAGGTTAATGTTTGTTCACGGTACAATCATCTGACTTTCAGGTTATATTCTGAAATGGCCTATTATATCTGTGAAGCAGCGTCCAGAACAAGTGGAGGTTGAGGTTACGAATGAAAAAAAAACTACTTATCAATTGTTCAGAGTATGGAAATCTAAGCATAGTGCGAGATTTATTCTCACATGATGCAACACAACAATAGAACATATGTTTTTGAATTTAATTCAAAACGCAACACAAAAACTCGAGATCAAAATGACAACGAACAATGTCATAATGATATTTATTTCAAAATTGTTTGATGTCACCATGGCATGAGATTTTTTTTTTACATTTTTGTCCTGTAAACGCCGTTTCTGAACCTTGGATAACTGAACTGAAATATTCTCGAAAAACATCCTCTTATATTAAAGAAGGGGGTTTTCGTGGCGTAGGGAAAGAAAGGGAAGTGAGAACAGTTGGCACCTTCGTCAGGTCGTGGGTCCAAATCCCGCCTGGTGCCAACTTTTCTCACTTCTCTTTCTGTCCCTACGCCACGAAAACCCCCTTCTTTACATGATTTGGACAAAGAAACTTCCCTTACATTCTCTAATATTGTTTTGAAGAGTAGTTCCTGCGACGGTAATTTATCAGTTTCTACCTCGGCTCCTTGACTTCCACTTGGCCATAAATCTGCCGTATGACTGACTTGATTTCATAATTTACAACATCCTCGTTCTGGAATGTTTAATCAAAATTGAAAAGTTTCCTGGAAATAAAGTCACTAAGCAACTCTTGTACAGACTTTCATGATTTTGCTCACATAACTCCCGCTGATGCTTGTATATCCAATAAGAAACCCGCACACTCAAACTCGGAGGTAAAATTTTACGTGACTTTTATCTGAGCTTTCGCCGTCACATTTGCACAATCATTGACTGATAACTTTCAAAACATATCACAATTTATTGTATGAGGATACTAAAACTGAACCACAACTTTTTATCAAGTAGGTATAGCTTTCCCACAGTACCAATAGATATTAAAATATGAAGTCCGATAATATTTGCATTAACGGAGTATTTGTTTGGAACACGATCGTTTTCATAAACTATTTTTTTTTTAATTTCGTTCTAGTTTTGATTATTTCGTTATGATTGCCATGTGTATTTTGAAGTGTCGTTGTTGCTAAAGTACTTCAAACTTCAAACATTGTTTCGGCCTTTGACGTTTTTCGGTTTGATGAATGTTTTTGACAAGTTTACTCCCCAAGCATAATCCCGCCACCCTAAATTTTTAATGTTTATCCTTCTTGTACAAATTTTGTAACAGTTTGTGGATCAATCTATTGTTTGTTTAATTGTTATTTAATTGTTTATTTCCGAGACCTCCGAAGGGAGTGGCATTTTCTCATAGTCACCATCACACACAGGGTAAGCGCCCCACAGAGCTTACGCAGATAGACAGCCCACACTGACCCCATACCCAGATGGTTCTGGACATTCAAGAAAAACCAAAAAAACTACACTTATTCAAAGTTTTTGGCTTTATTTAATGAATAAAGACATTTTCAACGTCAATGTCAATGTCAATGCTTTTATGTAAAGGGAACTGTATAATATATTACAGAAATCTTCAATAATACATTATCCAAGGGTATGAAGGTTTGTAGCACGAACCGAAGGCAAGTGCAGCAATTCATACGAGTAGGAATTGGTGATTCCATGCGAGTTGTACACTTTACTTTTTCAACGACTTTTGATTATTATCACTATTGTGTAATTATATTCCATGGCAACAGTTAGGGAATTGTTTCATTTCCGTACAGTTGTACAATGTGCTACGTTTTCTAATCGATTTCGATTGCACAATGGTGATATTACCGTACAGTCGTAGAAAAATAGTATATTGTTCAACAAGCATGGAATGATACCCATTTCCTACGAGTATAAAGGTTTGTAGCACGAGCCAAAGGCGAGTGCAGCAATCCATACGAGTGGGAAATGGTCATTCCATGCGAGTTGTACAATATACTTCTTCCACGACTCTTAATTATTATCACTCTTGTGTAATTAATATCGATTTTTACTTTTTGTTTTTGGCGAAGGTGTCAGATCATTTCATTTCCGTACAGTAGTACAATGTGCTACGTTTTCTAATCGATATCGATTGCACAATGGTGATATTACCGTACAGTCGTAGAAAAATAATATTATGTAGATTAGGTGGTATCTTGTGGTATTTCAAAATAAGATGATGAATTATTTGTTATACCATAGGGATTTCCTGATTGGTTTTCTTTATCTATGAGCTGAGTCTGAAGAAGTGCCCATTTCGACATGGTGAATAGAGTACCTATGATACTTCATTATTTATGAATAAACATGTTTCCGTAAACGTGTCGTTGAAAAATACAGTGTTGAAAGTTGAGGAAAATTTTGATTTTTTGTCTGTAGATTCCAGAGTCGATACGAAATACTACGAACGCGTACGGCGTAACAGGTATCAGCGAATAACAGTCTGTAACAGGTATCGATTTGAAAAATGCCATGTTACCGAAATACTCGTAAGTTCGGCTCGCAAGACGCGTACTTTGCATACGTTCATGAACAAACCTGAACCAGTTCTGATTGAAACACTAGGTGTGTTTGTTATCCTCGACTAGTGCACACGAATTTATACTTTTCTTCACTCTGCTACACTCGTTGTGGCTTTGATTGTAAAGTGTTTGTCGATTTTTCATGTTAGATATCTTCACTAAATGTACCAACACGTTCGGTGATTCCCTTTTACTTACACTGGTAGCCATAAGTTACACCATCAATCTGCATTACACAATTCCTCATCAAACCAACAAACACACCTTATGATGATGAACTTATCATGGATAAACTTTGATGTGAAAAAAAAAACAGAGGACTCTCATTTTGTAATATTTTTGTCACTTTTTACCACGTAAACCGGCAACGGCAAGGTACATATTCGAACTAAAATAAAAGAACGGGGATGGAAAATCGATTATAAATTATCATGATAAATAATTATATCCGCCGTCTTTATTGGCATCCGGAATGCGGAAAAGAAAACAATACATTTAATTATTCAAAGGGTACGTATGGTCACCAAACCCCCTTATTTTGTGAATGTGAGGGTGTGGTACTTTTTTGGTATAAAATGTCAGAACTATCGCCATCAAAGATCTTGATTCACATGGAAATTGAAATCAACAGTTTGAACAAATAGAGGATAACACACTCCTAAAGTGTACTCCTGTTACTCTTTTTGCTATTAGAGTTAACAAGAATCGACAATAATACATTGTCATTTACACATCATAATAGGTGCGTTTGTTATCCTCCACTATACACGAAACTACACTTTTCTACCCTGCGACGTTTGTTATGCTGTTAGTGCAAACAGTTTAGAGTGTTTGTTATATCAGGGTAGGTTGCCCATTACTGCACTCGCTACACCAGGTCAAGAGGAGGTGTGACAGGTGTAGCGTAGTGTAGAATATGGTGGGGAGCTTATTCCGTGTATTTTGTAAACAAAGTATGTCTCAACCTAACCTTTGATAAATATAGACAAACAAAAAGGAAAATTTGTAATGAAGAATCAGTGTGGATCTTATCAAATAAATCGGAATGGGTGATGAAAATAGTGAAAGTGAATGTATACAGTTCTACGATATAGACTCCGATCAAACATATCAAGTCTTTTTATCCACTCAAGATGCAAAAAGATGCGAATCTGGTAAGCTTTGTATTCATTATATATATTTTTTTATTCTTGTATTCAGTTTTCTTTCCTGCTTAGATTTGGACTTCGCAAAACTTCTCATAAACTTTCAAATATCAACATTAGCCGCAATCACGATAATGATCCCAAGCCAAGGTGTAGTGGCTTCTTATCTGGTAGAGCATGCATGTCAGCCTAAATCCAACCCAACTGTTGATAGACTAATAACATTAACTAAATTGTAGATATCAAGATAATTCGTTGAATAAATCTTTGCCAATGCGGAAATGCCTTTTGAATTCAATATCCGTACAGGCAGACACCAAGCACTGCACTACAGTTTCAAACATCTCTGCTTTATACAGTTTCGCTTCTTTTGCAGTAATGTTGTATTTAAAATTATTTCGGTTCCAGAATCAGAACTTGAAGATGAGGAATAATCATCATCGTCAAAAACTTCAGACAATAAAGTATTATATTGTCTGAAGTTTTTGTTAAAAAAGATTACTATTCGAGTCATCCATCGGTGTTTTGTCTGTTTATTTTTTAGGTTAGATTAGCTCCAGAATCTGCACGAACGCGTTTGTTGAATCTCCTTTACACTGACAGCCAGGACTCACACCAGCAGTCTGCACTACCCTACCCTACACCGAAATAGCAAACACACCTAATATATCAACTAGGTACTTGATAAATTGCCAGGTAACAGGTCACGCATCGTACGCACGTACCTACATGTTATTTTTCAATCCAACCAGACCAGCAAATTCCTGACGCGGCTACCGAAACTGGTCAAAATACTTGGTATTATAATAACAGGTATTTGAAACAGGTATGGAATTGGACCTGTTACAGAGCGTACCTGTTATCAAAAAATACTGATTTGTTACAACTCTAGTTTTTGTTCACTTTCAGGAAGTATATCCGCTTGAGAAATTCATTTGAGTTTAACTTTTCCAGGACTGGACCTAGAACGACTCATATTCATATTCATTTAAGAAAAAAGTGGTACGACTTTAAGTTTTCAACAATTTTTTGATTTTCCGTTCAATTTTGAGCAAAAGAAGAAAATTTAATTTTTTCTTCTTCTATGTGTCGTTTTCGAGATAAAAAATAAAAATCAATGTCATGCAAAAAAACTCAATCATTTCAAGCTCCAAGAAAAATGGAAATTCAAATGATTTCATGACGCTCAGCGCTTTGTTGCTTGAAAAAAAAACAAAACTGTAAATTTTATTAGAATCGCTTGAGACGGTTAGAATTTACAAACAAAAAATCGAAATTATTATTCCTATTATTTTTTTTTACAAATAGTTTATACGGATATGTTCATTTACAAAAAGTGATTATTCCACCACACTCTATTCACCATGTTGAAATGCGCACTGTTAACAGACTCACCCTGTAGATATTATATTTTGATTATCTACAACGACAAAAGTTCACTGAACAATAAATATAGTCGTCCATTATTATTTTTCGAAATCTTTAATCATTTTAACACAAAAAAACGTCAAAATGATTGGAGATTTTGAACAATTGACGACTATGAATTCGACCATCATTCTTGTTTGTGAGAACTTTTTGATAGGTTGTGGCGAAGTACCCAAAAAAACTTTTGAAAACCTTAACTTTGTAGGTCAAATCGTGGGATCATTATAACACAATTGAAAATTTAAGCTTGGTTTAAATGAAATCAAAATTTTCTTTAGTGATGAAATCTTAGTTCAAATAACAAAGCCAGTAAAGTTCCTATACAATAACTAAACAGTGATGGAGCAAAATAAATTTATACATTCTATGAACATGAACACAGGAAACATCTTGGACCTTGGATATACCTACCCTAGCTGGAATATCTATACCAAAGATTTATCCACATAATCTTTGCCTAGACATAGATATAGACTAAACTGCATGGTTTTTCTGTTATTATTGCTTTGCAAATTAAATTAAAATATTATATTTGGACACAGAATAGAATCTTTAATCTTCTATGAAAATGGGTGACACTTGAGATTACCGTACACCTAGATTCATATAAAAATGTTAAGTAAAATTTAGCACATTTCCTGCGCAACGAATGTGCAGCGAAATGAAAATATTGACAAGAAAATAAAAATTAAATGATCAATCAAGTAGACTGAGTGCACATCACGGCTTGTTCAATGCTTTTCTGCGGTCACGTTACAGTATTTGACGTTTGGCAGTATGTCGTGGATTGATCGCTCCACATGTGACATTTGTCAAATCGATCCGAAAGACCCTCGTCCAGACGTACGTGATTTTTTTTTCAATGTGAAAGGGAGAGACGGAGAAGTATGAAAGCCATGAACAGACTATACATTCACATTAGTGCACTGCAAAACAGGGAAGAAGTCGTCTCCTTCTCGATAAATTTTTTTTTGGCGTACAACCGCATGGGATGGTTATAAAATGATGGACTAGGTCTCTAGACATTGGAAATCGGAAATTATCACATTTTTTATCAGGGCCGAAATTTTTCATTGCGAAATATGTCATAAATCTGTCGAAAGTGTATTTTACTACTTTTTACACATACCTCGTCATATCTCCGGAAAAAATCGAGATATCAAAAACTTTTTTTTTACAAATGATAAAGGAATTGTGGGAGAAGGCAACCGGGGTAGTTTCGTTAGTTTGAAAAATTTAGTTTTTTTGTAAAACTGCGAAAAACTTCAACAATAAAATTTTCTGCAGAACTATTTTCAGTAAGCGAGAAACTTTTTTGTTTTAAGGAATTTTGCTATACTATCTGCGTACGAAATAAGGCCAAAGGTTCAAAAAAGTTTTTGAGAAAAGAATCAACTTTCTAAGTTGTACAGTTTTTGACTTATAATTTTTTGAAGTTGATGAGTTTCCGCATGGGCGGCTCGCGTCGCGGCGTTTAAACAGCCATGCCATGCCGCGCCTTGCATTAAATACTATTATTGCGCTATTATCCAATTGGTTTTATGTGTAAACTCAAAACTGTAAATACAAGTTCAGAAAGATTCTGAAATATATTATAGCCTTGGATCAATGATCTTCAAAATCTGTTAAGCTTTCTTGGTTTAGGCTGTTGATGCAATTTGCATAATTCTCAGTTTTTGCAACATTTTATTTCTAATGCAATGCAGGAAATAGACTTTGTCATCTTGTCGTCAAAGTTTCTCTCACATCATCGAACTCTGATTCATGAGTAGAAAAATTGACCTTCCAAGTATCTTCTTTCTGGCTTTATTCGAATTGTACCAAATTCTTGATTAATATAGACATCTAAGAAAACATGATACATAGATTAATTTGAGTTTCGTCTTTGTTATACTGGGTGGTTTATTTTAGTTGAGACAATGTTGAAAAGTTCCAGTGAAAGTTATTGGGTCCTGGGACATTGAAAAAATGATTAGGATTTTGGATATTGAAATAATAATAAAAAACGTAGTTAAGACGTTCTAATCTATGGAATACATGACATTAAAATCGTAAAACGTAAGCATGTTGTGCGTATGAATAAAGTCATATGACTGCAACCCCATAAACACCAAGCTTGATGTTTAGATAGTCAGTCAATACTACCCTTCCGCTCTGTAATAATATATGTATGTAGCTATTTATGGGTATTTTTTTGTCAACTTTTCTTAAAAATATATTTTTCAGGCCACACATGCTTTCGTTTTAAGAATTGTATGTGATGTGTTCCATAATTTAAAACGTCTTGACTTTTTTTTTTACTATTCGAAATTCCAAAATCTCAATCATTTTTTCAATGTCACAGTACCCGGTAACTTTAACTTCAACTCTTTAAGTAATTATCATTTTTCAGATATCGGGCTGTTTCAACTTAAATGAACCACCCAGTAGGTATAACAAAGACGAAACTCAAATGAATCTATTGTTTTGTTACATGTCTGTATCAATTAAAAATTTGGTGAAATTGCCATATTCGAGAGGCAGAAGAAAAATACTTGGATGGTCAATTTTTCTACTCAAGAAACAATGCTTGATGATGTGAGAGAAACTTTAACGATAAGATGTACCTGCATTGCACCAGGAATAAAATTTTGCAATGACTGTGAATATGCAAGAGAATCTGTCTAAATCAAGAAAGCTTGAAAGATTGTGAAGATTATTGATCTAAGGCTATAATATACTTTCGAATCTTACGGAACTTGTATTTACAATTCTGAGTTTACAGCAAGAACCAATAATAATATTATTCAATGCAAGGCGTGGCAGGAAATTTGAACGCCGCGCCATGCGGAAACTCAACTTTCACTAACTATAACTCGAAAAGTATATAACTAAAAAAAAAATGATCGCTTAACGGAAAATACAAATTACTCAAGAACCATAACCAATGAATTGGACACAGAACGATGCCTTTCGTCACAAACCCTAGTGCGGGCCTGCATTTTTTCGGCTTGTCTCCACTTCGCCTAGGTGTCGATTGTCATGTCGTCTCGAGTTTCGAGAAGCCTCATCCCTGGTGACCGTGACCTGTGACCATAACCTTGGGCAGCTAAGTAACAACACCAACATCTGATAGGTACTGCTGACGCATCATAGGGTTGTATGCTTGTATGATTCAGGTGGAACCAGATGCATTATTGTGTCGCTGTTTTGTTGAAGGTCGCAATGGGTTTTGCTGGAATTTTGCGAACCTTGCAGGATCTCGCTGTGCCATTTAGTTAAAGTAAAGCGGGCACATTGTGAGATGTACTGGTTTGATCAATCTCACTGCTACAATTTTGTGTTGTGCGTTGTAGCAGGATTGGGATCAGTCAGTGAGGGGGTTGGTCTCATTGTCTGCGTGTCGGGACTTGCTTTGCCGAGTTTGAGGTGGCTGGTCAGTGTGGTGGTCAGAGTGGTGGTCTCCTGAGGACTTCGTGATCTCAAGACTTGCATTTGTCAGCTTTGACTTTGGCCATACGGCTCCTCCCATTCATTCTGAGATGCTGATGGTGATGGACGCTGGAGAGCTGAGTGTCGTGGCTTCGTACGATTGTTTTGTCGGGATGGTTCATTGGCAGGTTTTACATGCAAAGGAAGAAACAAAGAGTAAGTATGTTCTCCTATTGTGCTCAATAGTCTGTTAGCTTACATTTAGGAATGATAATGATCTGCATTTAATAATTATAATAATCATTGATAAGCAGTGTATATTAAATAAGACCAGGCCGAATATATAGAAGAAAAAAAAATAAATGAAGAAAAGACAAGAGAAAAAAAAAATAATAAAATAAAATAAGGAAATGATATATTCTTCTCATTTATGTAGGATTTTGTCGACCTTCCTATCGAGTTGTTTGCCCTCTATCTCCCACCTACAGGTGAATTTCAGTTTATCGCTTTACTTTGATAAGTATTTGATCAAGTCTTTATAAAGGAAAATCTCTTGAACATAGCGACTGTTTAAATAAAATCTTTTTATTTCAGTAATTATTTTCGTATTTCGATTCATTTCGTTTCTTCAGATGACCGCTGCATCTTTACTTTTATAAGGATTCTAGAGTGTATTGTTCAATTTACAATGATATTTATCCCGAAATTGTTAATTAAAAGTAGCTACATACAATTCAGGCTTGAATAACTAGGTGAAAATCACGCTAGAGGAGCTCCCAGGGGTATTATTTATGACATTTTCGTTCTTTACATTTATAAATTGAATAAGTAACTAGGGCAAACATAGTTTACTCAAAAGTTTATCAGTTTTTATCAATGCATTCTATGCTTGCATTTGATTTTTCACCGGGAGATAGTGAAAGGAGGTTTTGACTGTTGATTATTTCAACTCGAAATCTTGAAGAATTTATCACTTGTTGTGATTTGTCCCGCTTGTCATCCATTGACGTATCGTTTGTGGTTTCATTATTTCGCTGAGAGTAATGTCTATAATTCGATTGCTCTGGACTGTTTTGAAGATTTGAGTTTACATGTCTCTTTTTGATTTTTGGTTTTATAAAATGGTTAAACGCGAAGTGTGAGATGAGATATAGTAAGAAGAATGTGAATGTAAAACAGACTAGGATGAAGAATATGTCGTGGATACTATTTGTTTGGTTGCTGGGTGATTGACTGTGCGCCGCTTGGAACAAGGGCGTCGCAACCGCGATTCGGCTACGATTGAAAAGAAGATAGGCGACAAGAATTGATAAAAAAACGTTCCAGACTAGGAAAAGTGAGTCACTATGAAGGCCATAAGTATCACTGTACGACAAAACATTTGAAGATACGCTTTCAATAGATTTCACAATATTTTGAATTGTGGTCTCACTTGAAGTTAAATTCATATGGGGTATATGTAGTGTCCAATTCGTATTAAGACATTCGGAAATATTTTTATATGTTGGAGAAAAATGACTGACACTTGGATTTAGGACAAATGACTGTAGATTAGACCAGGTTGCTGGTATTATATGGATGGCCTTGGCATAGTCTGCCGACGGAGATTCTGGGCAAGGGAATTTTTTCGGAATGATGATCTCAGTCGATGTATGTAGGTGGCAGCTACAAGAAAGATGAATTTTTATAGCTCCATGGCATGACAACTTCGAGTTTAATCTAATCGTGTTGTTGTTTTTGTTGTTTTTGTCTGATTCCTCTCTCTCTCAATCCAACTAGTTTGGTAGGTTATGGGAATTGTTGCGTCATAAATGTTTGTATCCGGGAGAAGTTTCCAATACGCTCCGGCGCTTATTTCTATATTATTGTCTTCAGCATTGTCGGTTCCAACATTTTTAATGGTAACGAGTAGTATCCTAAAGAGAGCCTCGAAATAATATTAATTCTTGAAATGTATTAGAAAACTCGTGAGAAAAAATGGTCATCTTTGATATATTCTCTTTGGTTAAATCTCGTGAATTAAAATATAATGTTATGCATATTTTTCCGTTCATCTTGATGATAGATCTATTTACTATAAATCAAGATTTGCTTATATTCCTTGCTCTCTCGTCTATTTATAGATTTATGCTGACCGCAAAGATTATTTTATTATAGATAAGCATATAGTTTTATAAAATTAACCTAGTAGTTTGTTATATTGTTATTCACAATAATATTATTATTCTATGTTATTGGGAATTGCCTCGGGAGTCCAGGGGTCGTGATATGGTAAAATTCTACTAACATGGCAACGTCCTTTCGAGCATTTTTATTTCTGCCTTTTAGAATCTCATAATCAACATCTGAAACTTTCTTGGTTATGTAATAGGGTCCAAACCATCTTAGCAAAAGCTTTCCACTTCTACCAACTTTTCTGATTGGTGTAAACACTTTGGTGGTTCCCTTCCACATATTCTATGTGCCTGTGTTCTGAATCATACCTGAGTTTATCAATATTCTGCCGGCGCTGTATATTGTTGACAGCTAAGTTTCTGATTGCTAAAGATCGGTCTCTTATTTCATGGCTGTCTTGTGGGTTTGGAGGTGGCATAATGTTTGCTTCTGTGGGCAGAATTGGTTCTTGTCCATAGACTAGCATGAATGGCGAAAATTGGGTGGTGTCTTGTTTGGTTGAATTATATGTCACATGTGGCAGATGTACGTCCCAATCTGTTGAAAATCATATCCGCTAATGTCTTATTCAGACGCTCTGTCAGGCCATTAGTTTGAGGATGGTATGATGTAGTGAACTGGCTAGTAGTACCCATCTTTTTTAGTAATTCCTTAACAAGCTCAGATTGGAATACTTTTCCTCTATCACTCAATAAATGTTTGGGTGCGCCATGAAGAGTTATAATTTTCTCTAGAGTAAACTTAGCTACTGGGCCTGCCTTTCCACTCGGCAATGCCTCTGTTTCGGCCCATCGTGTTGCGTAATCTGTTGCTACGACGATAATTGTTTTTCCATTAGCACTTTTTCTGGAAGGTACTAGGAGGTCAATTCCCACCTTTTCAAATGGTGTTCCTACTACTATAGGATGTAGTAAGCCAATTGGTTTCTTATTCTTTTGACCTTTTCTTGCTTGGCAGTCTGGACAGCCTTTCACAAACTTTTCCACGTCCTTTTGGATTCCTTCCCAATAGAATCTTTGTCTGATTTTGCTTAACGTTTTGGTTGTACCGAGGTGTCCGCTCAAAGGTTCTGAATGATTGGCATACATTATTTCACCAATTAGTTTTTTGGGTACAATCAGAAGATTTTCTCCACCATGTCCACTGGAGTTTATTTTATATAGAATTCCATTCTCAATCCTGAAGTTTTTTGCGCGTCTTCTCACTCCTATTGGCACCTCACTAGGGTTTTCGATTGCCTCCATCAAGTTTTTTACTTCGTCGTCCTCTGCTTGTAACTTTGAAATGTCTTCGGGCTCTATAAGAAACGTAGGAACCTTGTCAAGTTCTTCAACATTCTCGGGTTGTATTACTGGGTAGCGGCTTACGCAGTCGGCATCTTTATGCGACACCCCACTTTTATGTACAATTGTATGTTCGGATTCGGAGAGTTTGATAGCCCATCTCGCAAGTCTACCCGTGGGATCTTTTAATGACTTTAGCCAACAAAGAGCATGATGATCGGTGACAATTCGTACAGGTTTTCCGTAAATCAAGTGTCTCAAGTAAGTAAGTGCTCAAATAGCTGCTAGTCCTTCTAACTCTGTGATAGTACAGTTCTTTTCGGCATTGGAAAGACTTCTACTGGCGTAAGCCACTGGATGAAGCTGCATATCATTTCCTTCTTGAAGTAAGACCGCTCCGATGCCAAGGCAGCATGCATCTGTTCTTAACTCACATGGTTTATTGGGATTGTAGTGTATAAGGACTGGTGTTGTTATGAGTTTTTCTTTAAGAGTGTCGAATGCCAATTGTTGTTCATCTCCCCATGTGAATCCTATATCTTTCTTTGTTATATGATGCAACAGCTGAGCTATTTTTGAAAAATTTTCCATGAATTTTCGATAGTAGTTACACAAGCCAATAAAACTTTGTACATCCTTCACTGTCTCTGGTTTTGGAAACTCTCTTATAGAAACTATCTTGCCTTCATCAGGTAAAATCCCATGTTGCGTTATGGTGTAACCCAATAAGTTTATTTTTTCTTTCATGTATTCGCACTTACTGGATTTTAGAGTAAGCCCTGCTTCTCTCATGCGTGCGAATACTTTTTCTAATTTTTGTAGATGCTCCTGGAAAGTTTCGGAAAATATTATGATGTCATCGAGATATATCAAAATATCTTTCCATTTAAGGTCTTGAAAGACTGTGTCAGCTAACTGTTGAAATGTGGCTGGTGCGTTACATAGTCCGAAACTCATGTAGTTGAATTCCCATAGTCCGTGGCCTTGAGCTTGAAAAGCTGTTAAAGGTTTTGATTTTTCTTTCATTTTAACCTGCCAAAATCCAGAAAACATGTCGAGTGATAAAAAATATTTCGCGTTTCCTAGATAGGTTAAGATATCATCGATGTTCGGTATTGGATAGGTTACCTTTTTTGTGACATCATTCAATTTTCTGTAGTCCACACAAAATCTCGTCTCTCCAGACTTTTTCTTGACTAAAACTACAGGGCTGGACCAGGCTGACTGACTGGGTCGGATAATGTTGTATTTTGCCATTTCTGTTATTTGTTTATCTATGATGTCTCTTTCCTTTTGGGATACCCTGTAGCCTTTTTGTTTTATTGGCCGTGCATCTCCTACTTCTATGGTATGGTTCACTAGATCGGTCTTCCCCATGTTCTTGGGTGTCTTTGAGAAGACGTCGTTGAATTCTTCCAAGAGGCTTTCGAGCTGTTGTTTCACTTCATGATTTTTTATATGATCTATTTTATGGTCGGACATTGTGACCTTATGCTCTATATAATCATCATGATCTTCTTCGTCTATGTAGCACAATGACGATTCCATGACTAGATTATATAAATGTAGTTTTTTCAAATACCTTAACGTAGTTCCTCTAAATATTTTTACACTTTGGTGACTCTTCGTCGTTGCGCTGATCAGAAGACTGTCTCCCACGAAATGCGGAGAAGATTCCAGAATAATGCCTCTTGGCCTTAGGAATCTATCATTTTCTGTAAATCTCACCCCCTGTAGGTCTTCTCAAGTTAAATATCCTATGTTACTTGTCAATCTAATATTAATCTGTACATTGGGTTTCATAATATAATCATCTTTCGCGACAATTTTAATCATTGGGTTTTCTGCTTCTACAATATCTGGATATGCATCTGGATACTGATCTGGATATATTGGAAGAGCATTGTCGTTTGTGACCTTTTCACTTGATTTTTCGAATAGAAGAGTTGTTTCTACATCGCCGTTGATCAATCTCACAGTTTCTTGACCATAATCAATTTTTGCTTCATTTTTTGATAAGAAATCCGCTCCTAGAATCAATGGTTTTGACAATTTCTCCACTACCAATGCCATAACATGCCCAGATAAATTGCCCAATTGTATATCTTCTTTTGACGTTCCCAAAGGTACAATCCTATGTCCTCCTGCCGCTATCAATGATTTTGTGCAGGTCAGTGGGTTTATATTATGAACCAAGGTACTTTCAACCACGCATTGGCTCGATCCAGTATCTAATATTACTTCTGAATTATCTCTATTATTTACAACTCCTCTAACACACAATATCTGTTGCTTATGGTCCCCTTGGTAGAGGACGATTTCGTCGGGGCTTTCTAATTGAGTCGTCCTGCTCCATTTGGGGATGACGATCTGGTGAAGGACACCCTTCTTTGTTATTCTCCCTCACAAGAGTAGTGGTCGGAACGATTACAAGAGCAGCAACGAGGTCTACCATCGTTACATCTAGTATTTGGCATGTAGTTTCCCCCATAATTTCTATAGGACCTTGTCTGGCTGCTACTTCTGTCCCTCTGATTCCAGTTACCCTCTGGACGTCCTCCGCGATGTTGTCGATAATTTTGTGACCTTGGTCCCTGGAATGATCTTCCTTGCATGCCTCTAAATGATCCTCTGTTTCCTCTGAAGAAACCTCTTGTATTGTTGCCGTGGTGTGTGTTCATCTGTCCTTGCCTCCTATTTGAGTAATTATTATTATTTTGTTGACCTCGATCTGAACGAAATGATGATCGGCCTCTGGTTTGGTCCTGTTGAGGTTCTTGCGTTACGTCGCTGATTGCTAGCAATGAGGCTTGAGCAGTCATTTGTCTCACAAGAGCTCGTTCCCTCACTTTACTCAATTTAAAGACTAGGGTTTTTAGACGCTGATGATTCATGTCATTTGAGCTCATCAGATAATAAGTTTCGTAGAAAGATGAGTGAAGAGCATTTTCAAAATGATCTCTGAATGTGTCAAATGACATATCTGGATCAACTTCTTGGCACAAGGATAATAGATCATGATAATATTTCTTGATGTCTTCGTTGTCTTGCTGTTTCCGAGTGTTAAGTCTAAATTTCAGTTTTCTTAGAGGCTGATCCCAGCTGAACTCTATTACGAAGTCGTTTTTTATTTCATCCCAGGTGTTCTTCATATTTGCCACGTCCTTCGAATAATCACCGTACCAGTAATTTGCTGGACTCTCGAGAAAATTGCCCAAATACGAAATCTTATATGAATCTGTGCATCCGTTGCATAATGCCGCCTTCTCATATTTGGATAAAAATGTAACGGCAGAATCCAGACTTGGGTTAAAGAAAGGAGGGGTGGTGAATTTCGGAATTGCCGGATTTTTCGCTTCGGCTAATGGGTTTTCTAGAGTAGTGTTAGCCATTGTGTTTTTACAGACTTTATTTATATTATCAAGAATATTTTTTATTTGATACGATATTTTGTTTTGTGTTGGAGTATTTTGTTCGACTGCGAGTAGTATAGATGGTTTATTAAAAAGTGACTCTGAATTTTGGTTTTTGAATTGATTTTCTAAGTTGTCCGAGTTGTAAGTTGTGTGTGTTTTGGTGTTTTCTTGAGGTGTTTTTGACTCTTTATCTTTTTCTATATTTACTACAGGAGTGTGAATTTGTACGTTTGGTGTTTTGATGTCTTGTGTATTGTGTATTACTGGGTTATTTTCAGTGTTATTTTTATATTCCGCAATTTCCTCTATTTGAAAATCGAAAGATACGAACGAGTCGTCCAAACTTGAGTTTTTTGGCGGGCTTCGACCCAAGGTAGTATTCGGACGAAACGGATTATCAGAACCAATATTCGTGCTACGATGACTTGGATTAAAGTTAGAATAATTAGCTACGTTGATTTTTGGTGAATTTTTAGGATCACTAGCTTTCGCCGCAGTATTAATTTCTTTAGCTTTACTACGAGTTATCCGATCGTCGCCGTTCATCGGCCTTTCGTACACCAGAGAAAGATAGAAAAAGAAATATAAAATCAATCGTTTAGATATACTGGGTTATTAAACCAACGAAAAAACCATCACAATCGTAAATATAAAAATGTACAAAATAAAAATAAAAAAAATAGATATGGGAATTGTAAGATTCGGCGCCTCCACCACAATGTCACGCCCTAATTTGTATAGGGTGCAACGAGGGACGTCGAGGTAGGGTCGAATTAATTATGAACACAAATTATCAAACTCCAATACAATTTATTAAACGATATGATAAAAGTGCCGAGTTACAATTCCCACATAACAATACTAAAAGGTACTTACATTAAAATATTTAAACTGGTAAACACTGCACACTTCATGGCCGAGGGATGTTTTTTAGTTCGGACGGAAGCAAGTTGATAATTTTCATCTTTATGTCCAGTTATGCAAAAATCGGAACAGCGCAGGCGTCATTTCTGGCAGTGTACGGTAGAAGTCAGATATAATCCTGTCTTCATAAAAGTATTATAATGATTTTCTTTGGCACGTGGCTTCTCGATGGTTGTTTATGTTCTCTTTTGGTTTCTAAACTGCTAACTATTTTGTGCATTTTTGTGAATATTTCAGTATTTTCTGAAGTCAGTTTTAGTTTGATGACAAGTATAAGTTTTGATTGACAAGCAAATTTTTAACGTTTATGCTTATGAAGTTGTATAAACCACCTTGAAGTTATGCCTATATTTACGACTGTTCTTTTGACTAAAGTTATGCTTATTCTTATGAATGTATTGTTTAGACCAGGCTTTGAAGTTGCTATCAAAATGTCAGTGTCAGTGTCATCCCGTGAACTATCCACTAGACCAGTGTGTTGCATTTTCAAAATGCATAGAATAATGTTTGGGGCGGGGGTCAAAATGCATTTTGTTGAGACAGCAATAATTATTGTTCTGAATTTTGTGAAAAAAAAAGACAATCAGAAACGATCAAGACACAATGATTTAGTTGCCTTGACCAGAGAGTTGTTGATGCGCAAATATCCTAAAACGAGCAATGCGTTTCACTGGCAGTTTTTAAGTTGTGCTACATTTTTCAAATTCAAAATATACGTATGCGAATATTTGCAAACGTATATTTCGTGATTGGAGAATATGGACAAGTACCTTTATCGCTTTCGATTTTCGGGGGTTATACCACGAGCGCTTAAAAATTACCGATAAATTAGACAACACGCATGAGTGAAGATTTTACCGGTTAATTTCAAAGCACGACTGTTATTCAAAAGAATATTTCACGAATTCTAGAATATTACTTTACCAAATTTGCGTTGCCATATTGATTGCCCTGACAACGTGGTTATTTGTGTCAAAAAATTGATACTGACAATACATGATCAACAGATCTGTGTTGCCATGACAGCGTTTTAAGCACTCGTGGTGTTATCGGGGGTAGTACCACGAGTGCTTAAAAATTACCGATTAATTTTCACGAATAAGTGTTTTCTCTACAAATTTCACTCGACCTTCGGTCTCGTGAAATTTTGAGAAAACACGCATGAGCGAAAATTTTAGCGGTTAATTTTAAAGCACGAATGGTATTTAGAAGAATATTTCACGGATTCTAGAATATAACTTCACAAAATTTGCGTTGCCATGTTGATTGCCCTGACAACGTGGTTATTTGTGTCAAAAAATTGTCGTTGCTATATCGATTGCTCTGACAACGTGTTTATTTGTGTTGCCATGACAGTGGTATTATCGATTTGGTGTTATCGGGGGTAATACCACGAGTGCTTAAAAATAACCGATAAATTTTCACGAATGCGTGTTTTCTCGAAATTTCACGAGACCGTAGGTCGAGTGAAATTTGTAGAGAAAACACGCATGAGCGAAAATTTTACCGGTTTATTTTGAAGCACGAATGGTATTTAGAAGAATATTTCACGAAATCTAGAATATAACTTCACTAAATTTGCGTTGCCATGTTGATTGCCCTGACAACGTGGTTATTTGTGTCAAAATATTGTCGTTGCCATATCGATTGCTCTGACAACGTGTTTATTTGTGTTGCCATGACAGAGTGGTATTATCGATTTGGTGTTATCGAAGGTAATACCACGAGTGCTTAAAAATCACCGATAAATTTTCACGAATGCGTGTTTTCTCGAGTGAAATTTGTAGAGAAAACACGCATGAGCGAAAATTTATCCGGTTAATTTTAAAGCACGAATGGTATTTAGAAGAATATTTCACGAATTCTAGAATATAACTTCACTAAATTTGCGTTGCCATGGCGATTGTCCTGACAACGTGGTTATATGTGTCGAAAAATTGTCGTTGCCATATCGATAGCTCTGACAACGTGTTTATTTGTGTTGCCATGACAGAGTGGTATTTTCGATTTGGTGTTATCGAAGGTAATACCACGAGTGCTTAAAAATTACCGATAAATTTTCACGAATGCGTGTTTTCTCAAAATAAATTTGTAGAGAAAACACGCATGAGCGAAAATTTATCCGGTTAATTTTAAAGCACGAATGGTATTTAGAAGAATATTTCAAGAATTCTAGAATATAACTTCACTAAATTTGCGTTGCCATGTTGATTGCCCTGACAACGTGGTTATTTGTGTCAAAAAATGGTCGTTGCCATATCGATTGCCCTGACAACCTGGTTATTTGTGTTGCCATGACAGAGTGGTATTTTCGATTTGGTGTTATCGCTGTAAGCCTCCGAAAATTCAACTGCTCTTATGAGATTTTTTGTACATGAGTGGAATATTCGCTGTAAGTCTCCGAAAATTCAACTGCTCTTATGGGATTTTTTGTACATGAGTGGAATATTCGCTGTAAGCCTCCGAAAATTCAACTGCTCTTATGAGATTTTTTGTACATGAGTGGAGTATTCGCTGTAAGCCTCCGAAAATTCAGCTGCTCTTATGGGATTTTTTGTTCATGTGTGGAATACTCGCTGTAAGCCTCCGAAAAGTCAGCTGCTCTTATGGGATTTTCTGTACATGAGTGGAATATTCGGGGGTTATATGGTAATACCACGAGTGCCGCTGCTCCTATGAGATTTTTTGTACATGAGTGGAATATTCTGCATAAGCATTTCTGATCACCTCTACTCTGAATGGTTAGAATTAAAAAATGATTTGGCTCTAGTTGGTCTAGTGCAAGTTCCACCGCATGTTATCACTCTTCAGCCCGACATCATAGAAATACACGGATTTGCTGATGCGAGCGAGAAAGCGTATGCGTGCTGTGTATACATTCGTTCTATCAATGTATTACAAGAAAAAATTGAAAGTCATTTACTTTGCGCCAAATCACGAGTTAGTCCTTTGAAATCTTTATCTTTGCCGCGACTGGAGCTTTCAGGTGCTTTATTACTTGCTAAATTGATGAAATTGATAAATGTTTTAAAGCTTAACATGAATAAAACTTTTTTGTGGACGGATTCTACTATTGTACTCTCATGGATTTCCAATGAACCACGATCGTTGAAAACTTTTGTGGCCAATCGTGTTGCGGAGATTCAGGAAATCACTAACACTGAAGATTGCAACTATATTTCTTCGGAAATGATTCCAGCTGATATTATTTCACGTGGCGCCAATATAAAGGATTTGATCAATTCGAATTTGTGGCTGCATGGTCCAAATATTTTGTAGACATTGAACGGTGGCCCCAAAATTGCAACATTTCAAAATTTGCACGATCAGTAAAGGATATTCCTGAATTGAGACCAATGCCGAAAATATCTTTATCAAACCAAAATACGGATAATGAAATATTTGAAAGATTTTCAAGTTTTGAAAAGACAATTCGTGTAGTAGCTTACTGTTTGAGATTTGCTAATAACCTCAAATCTTCAGTCGAAAAACGGATCACCGGAAAACTTACGACATTGGAAGTTCGTCAAGCTGAATTAAATTTGATAAAGTTAGTGCAGTCTCAATGCTTCTCTTTAGAAATTCATGACTTAAAAAAATCACAGCTAGTGTCCCACAAGAGTAAACTAAAATCGCTTGCACCATTTATTGATCAAAGCGGTATAGTTAGAATCGGTGGTAGATTAAGAAACTCAGAGTATAGATATGACAAGTAGATATGCTCTGTAGTTTTGTGGCGCATCCATAATTTACAAGATTTTTTTGGGTATTTCGCCACACCCTATCAAATATCAATCAAACTAGTATTTATGCACCCGATCTTTTATATTACCTGAAAAAAGTCTATTAGTAAATGATAAAACCTATCAATATCAAACGTTTCGGGAACGAATCTGCTCCCGTCGTCAGTGAAAACCTAAAAATGGAACAATTAACTCAAATTATGAAAATATAGTTCGTTTTTTGTAGTGAAATTGACTCTTTCGTGTTTTTGGCACAAAATGTCACTTTTACTGACATTGAAGTGTGTGGTGTTGATTGTTTAACTTTACATATGTTCAGTATTTATAATTTACTTTTTTGGGCTATGTTCAATTTCTTAATAAAGTTAACCATGTATTACTTAAATCTACAGAGCAAGTTGCTAAACATTCATTAGAATTTAACATAATATATGCACTTTCTTTAAGTTTACGTTTTTTAGAACATGGCTCCTTTGCTAAGATTTTTGAATTATCCCAATTTATTCTATGATTTTTATCAAATGCATGTTGACAAATTCCCGATTTATGAAATTCCCTTTTTTTCATGTATGATTTATGTTCCTCAATTCTCTTTTTTAAAGGTCGTGAGGTCTCTCCAATATAGAATTTATTACATTCACAAGGAATTTTATAAATTACATTTTTAGTGGACTCATTAATATTATTGGGTCGTGTATTTGTTAAATTAGAGCGAAGTGTGTTATTAGTTTTGAAAATGGTCCGTATATTATATGTCTGACCTAAACGTTTCAGTTTATGAGAAATTCCAGGTATGTATGGAATAATTAAATTAGTTATGGGTATATTCTGTTCTTGTTGTCTGGTTTGTTCAAAACTATCAGAACACTTTTCAATAAAATTCATTGGATAATTATTTTTTGATAAAACGTCTCTTATGAAATCTTTTTCGGATTCAAAATTATCATTATCACAAATTATTTTTGCTCTATCATATAGACTTCTTACCACACCTTTTTTAATGTTCAATGGATGATTGGAATTGAAATTGAGATATCTATTTGTGTGGGTTGGTTTTCTGTAAATTTTTGTTTTGAAATTTTGAAAATCTTTTTTTATTAGTATATCTAAAAAGGGAATTTCATTATTTTGTTCTTTTCCAATTGTAAATTTGATCGTGGGTTCTTTATCATTTATGTGAATTAAAAAATCATTAAGTTTTGGTTCATCATATTCATATATAGAAAAAATATCATCTACATATCTCCACCAAATCATTGGTTTGTATCTATATGTTTCTACATAAATTGTTTCAAAATGTTCCATGGAAATATTACTTAAAAGTGGAGATAAAGGAGAACCCATTGCCATGCCAAAATCTTGTTGATAAAATTCATCATTATATTGAAAATATGTTGTTTTAACACAAATTGTTAAAAGTTCCAGAATAGCATCGATATCCAAGTCTGTTCTTTCTTTTAAATGTGTATCATTTTCAAGTTTATCTCTTATGATCATCAATGTTTTATCAACAGGTACATTAGTGAAAAGACTTACTACATCAAAACTTACAAAAAGATTATTGGGATTATAATTGATATTTGATAATTTCTCTAAGAAATGTTGTGAATTTTTTATGTATGATTGTGTGTTACCTGTTAAAGGAGTGAGTATGTTTAATAAAAATCTTGCTAATGCATGAGTTGGTGAGTTAATTTTGCAAATGATTTATAGGTTGAGTTATTGATGTTTCACGTCTAACCCAACTTCAGACTCGCGGTGACGCCATGCGCGGGTTGGTTCTAATGGTTTTTCATGGATACAAGCGATGCTTTCAACTGTCAGTTTGAATAATTTTTCTGTCCATCTCACACGTTTTTTTATCACAAATCAATAGCAGAACCGCAGAACGATAGAATTATGACCAAGTTAATCAACTATCAACTATCAACTATCCAATAAAATAATTTGAAACCTACGCGTGCCGTTGCTCAACCGGTAGCCGGTTTTTGAGCAAGAGATGCAGTGACTTCACTGCGACGCTGAAGATATTTTGATATTTGAAGTCCCGTAAGTTTTTTTATTTTCATCGATCCGAAATTCTGTTAATGCGTTATTGGTGTGTGATATAACATAATAGTGACAAAAAATATCGTTGTCGAAATTTTACTGAACGAGCCTATTCAGCTTGAGCCGATGAATTCAAGCAGCCAAGTCAAGTTCCACGAGGATATTAAAAAATTCGCTCCTTTCTCACGTTTTATCCTTTCATTTATATTGCCTCTGATAGATTAGCAAATTGGATTAACATGATTTATTTTGAGTTTGCACTGTTCGCTATATACGTTGTTTAATTGTCTAGAGTAGTTGTCCTGCTTTTATTTTCCACTATAGCTGAAAAAGTCATCAAAGAGTGGAATAGAAAAAGAGGAGAAGTAACAGGGAAACTCACTACTTCAAGCAACTATATTGTCAAATTAAAACAGTTGTTTGATAATAAGGAAAGCATTCCATAGCCAAAAATTATAGAATTGCAAGAACGTGTCTGTCTCAAAAACTGTTAGTATTTGAAGTGAACTTGATGATATTCAAAGTTGAATTGAGTTTCAAGTATTGGATGGTGGAAGTGGATTCTCTAAATAATTAAAAATACGTGGAGGGGTTTTTCGATCCTATCATGACTCAGTTTTAATGGCATAATATAAATAGATAATCACAATCACGGTATTCTAGCAAGAGAGATTCCGTTTGTCACAATTCTATTACAAATGATATAAATTATTGCTTCTCCTTCGGTTAAACTGCCAGATATTAAACTACCAACATCTAGTGCATCTTCAGAGTCATGGTTAGAGTCAAGAGACACGGTCACTTCATTAATTACTAGCAATGCTGATATAAATAAATTTCATCATCTAAGTGCTAGTCCAGAAGAAAGTGCAAGTCAAGTTATCAAGTCTCTCGAAGTTTCATCTAGTAACTACTGGGTAGCCTAGAGGGAGACGTTTTGACAAAAAAAAACTTTCAATCCATAACCATTTGGATGTATTTTTCAATTTGTGGAAAATATAACATGAAGCCTCCATTGAGAATAAGGAAATTATCAGATACTATAGCTAAACATTTGCGAGCTCTAAATAGAGTTAGTTAGAGTTGCCTACAACTACAAATCAACAGGATATTCCAATTTTATATTTGATATCAAAGAGATCAGATGATGGTCCGATGGCGAAGAGGGAGGTGTCCATTCGCATACATTTTCAAATCTAGACATTATTTGAAAGTCAGCAGCGAAAAATTTTTTTCGAAATACCCAAAAATATACCAAATAAATAAAAAAGAAGACGCGAATTTCACTGCATGATCGCAAAAGGGGTGGGGCCATATCACCCTCCCGAAAGACAGAAAGTCATCTCAGTCAATACGTCAGACGGAGATAGATAGTGTATTCTGTGACGTGGTAGATGTTGATTGGCGCTCTTTAATCGGTGATTACTACATTATTAGAGGTCGAAAGTTGATTTTTTGAACATCAGTGCCATAAGTACTAACTTATCCTTATATTTTTCATATTTCCAAAAAATGTGCAAATTGTCCATTAAAGTTAAAAAAAATCTTTCTTTCCTTGTTGAAAACATGTGAAGTGAATTTATTTATTTGTCCGGAATAACAAGGGGCTTATTTGCATCTGAAGATAATAGACAAGTTAAATTCATAGGGGTAAAAGTCAAATGTTCGATATGCAGTGACGAGCACAAAAATTACTTTTGTGAAAAATAAGCTATGCCAGTTTCTGATCGTGTAGAACAAGTCCAGAAATTGAGGTCATGCTCTAATTGTCTTTGTGGCGGTTATAAAACAAATCAATGTAGATTGTATGCTACATGTAACACCTGTCATGGTAAGAATTATACTTCAAATAGAAGGTCAGATCATAAATCTGACGAGGTAGCTTTCACATCTAACTCAAAGTTTGATGTAACCAAACTCGTTGCTGAAGATTAAACATGCCCAAAAAATAGATCGAATTTCAATTTCTGGCCTAAATAATGCACATTCCAAAATCAATTTTTAATGTGAGGTTTCTTTTAAATCGAGAAATAATAATTCCAAGACAAATTTGTCCTGTTTTTTTTTACCAGAAATAACAAACAATCTGCCTACTTATACAATAGACGATGAACTGCTATGTCTACCCACTGACTTAAGACTAGCTGGTGATAGTTCAATTCAGAGTTTGGGGCTGACATATTTTGGAGTATTTTATGTGCCAAACAGTTCAGCTTGAGTACCAATCTGCCTGTTTTACAAGAAACTCAGCTCGGATGAGTGGTTTCAAGCAGAATAAATAATTTTGAATCCGCTCTCACAGTCTGTAACTTTATAGAAAATGAAATAAAATCGGAAGTTCCTGTCAGCTTGCAGAATTCCTCAAATTAGAAAACATCAAAGAGGCCAATTTCTGGTTTGAAGAGGAAATTGAATGTGAGAACCATTTCTTAAGATCAATGAAAAGTTTGGCAAACGGTCGTTTTATTGTATCCATTCCTTTAAAAAAAGTTATTGAAGTTCTTGGTTATTCCCTAGATTTAGCAAAGAAAAAGATTGCATTCTTCAGAACACAATTTCAAAGGTAACTATACTTTCTATTGACTTTATAGAGGCTTTATTCAAGAGTACGAATAACTTGGCCATATCAAGAGAGTGTTATATTTCTGACAGTTGTAGTTGTAGGAGCGGCAGAAATAACGACAAAAGACGTATATGATCTACTGCAATGTTTTATTAGGCAAAGTGTAACTTCTGCAGAGTATATAAAATCAGAGATCAAGACATTGAGAACTGATATTTCGTTGCAAATTGAAAACCTGGCCCTGAAAGAAGAAAACGAGGACCCTAAACACAGGACTCCAAACACTGAAAGAGCTCAAAGAATATTTAATCTGTCATTCTATGTTATCCCGGAGCAGGAAGACCTCGAAGACTTTTCGAAAGTACTAAGTACCATTGAAGAGACACTTGAATTTGATTGCCATTTTGAAGACATCCAAAACTTGACAAGGATTGGAAAAAATCAGAAAACAAACAATTTTAACGGAGTTTCCTTACATTCCTGCATTATTTCAATAGTGAAAATACTCAACAAAACGCATGCATTTCTAGTATTTTACAGATCGATCTCAATAGATTTCAACAGCATTATCAGTGATTTCGAAAATATTATATTCTCTGGTCGTTACCCTATTGAAGAGGATTTTTTTGCTTCGGTGATTTTAACGTTTTTCAAACCTTCAAACCTCATCAACTACTCTGTTTGAGAACTATAACCCTGTGCAAATCATAAGGGAATCACCAGAATATTCGGAAATACAAGTACTTTCCTTGCTACCATTACCATTTTTGTAAGTACTGTGATCTAGATTTGGCCTGTCGCCAAAAATGATAAAATATCGATGTTTTGAAAATTTCAACAGCTCAGTTTTCTAGAAAAATGCTCTCTTTGTAATGGGGCTCCATAATCTATGAAAACGACATAGATAATATTTAACAGTCATATCATAACGCTGTTTGATATGCATGCTTCTGTTGAAGAGTCTTGAAGAACATAGCCGAATGCTCCTTGGCTATTCCCTAACTTGGAAATATTCATGAGATAAAGAGACTCAACGTTGCAAAAGTTTGAGAAAACGAAGAGTACTGAAGACTGGATTCGCTACAAGGCTTCAAGAGATTTTATTTTGGCAATGGTTGAAATAAAAAAAAAAACCTATCTAGATTTCTTATTTTCACAAAAAAAAATCCTGGTAAACTGTGGTCAGTTATACAAGAACTTGATGTGAGTAATTCATGGTAAAAGCCACTCGATACCGCCTGCATTATCTGATCCCGATGATATAAATGGTTTTTTGGTGTTTTTCTTCAGTGTATCGGACTGTAGATGAAAATGCCACAGGAACAGAGGATATGTTGAAATGTTGCAGCCCTCACATGCATAGTTGTATATTACGTACTCATAATAATTAACTGCTGTTTGGGAAAGGGCTATTTTCCTGATCAACAAAAAGTGCAATCGGTAAACATTTGGCAAAGGAATCCAGTCCGCATGGCCTCAATGATATAAAAGTATCCTTCCTGCTGTCTCCATAATATTCGAGAAATTTTCATATGATGTACAAATGTATGAATATGTTATGGTAAATATAGTGTTATTCAACCAACACAATGTGATCTCAGAAAGGGGTTTTGGTAAATACCATGGTAGCTTTGACGAACGTAATTGATGACATTCTACGAGCTTGTGCTAAGAACATTAGTGGTATACTGATTCTTTTGGACTTTTCTAAAGCATTCGATACAATCAATCATGCACTGCTAATTGTCAAGCTCAAGTATTATAGATTTGATGCACAATCGTATCTTTCTTATCAGGAAGATCACAGAGGATATTTTCTAATAACAAATATTTGGAAGAAGCAATGATTTTGACTGTGTACTGCAGGGTTCTAACTTGAGCCCCTTATTGTTTCAGATTTACAGATCCGATATTATTGAATCTTTGAATCATCGTAGAGTCCAGGAGTTTGCGGATGATACGCAGTTTTATTATTGTTTTGATTCTGTTTGATTCGATGAGGCAGAAAGAGCCATAAATCAAGATCTCGCTATTCTCAGTGGACTTTCCGGGAATCATGAGTGGTTGACATGCACTTTGAATATAACCCTCAATAGATCTAAACTGAGTTTTGTCAATACTGCGAACAATCTGATTGATGATACAAACCACCGTTTCAAAGAACATCTCAAGAAAATGTTCCAGAAGACCTTCTTGTCCCTCAAGATGTAAATAAAGACAGACACATTTTGAATACTGGATTGAGAAAGAAGTGAGTCCCTTGTGCTCCCAAACTTACCATACCATTTAAATTTTTGCGGTAAAATGAGAAACACTGTTTTTAATTCAAATTACGACTTCTAGGAACTTTTCTGGAGACAATCACGCATCACTGGATACGATATACGAAAGTACTCACATTTATCTTCCAAACAAGCCTATACGCAACAAAATCGGACAAGTCGTTTATAAGTTACAGCCACTTGAACAATTACACTTTCACTACCTTCCCCTACTCACACGAAGATCGGTACGCCAATGAGCCCTGTACCAAAAAGACGTGAAATTGTCTAGGTTTTCTTCAAGCCCGTTTATTGGCCATGAGGGAATTCCTAGAGTTGACGAGCGTTTGACTAACACATATTTTTCTGATAATAAAATGCATCAAAAAATTTTGTCTACGAAACATCACTCAAAATATGAGCATGAAGCATTAATGCATGCAGGACCACAACTAAGAGCTTCTCTTCAGTGTGCGTGAGAAGTTATGACCAGTCGCAGCTCGAGGTTTATCCTAATCTGTGGTTCATCATAGTAGAAGGAGAAGAGTGGTGGGGAGCAGTCAGAAATCAGAGGCCTACGATATGTGAGTTATCATGTATTATCTGATCGAGCTTTCGGAACTGATTCGTTCCATCTCCAGGATGACAATTAGAGATACATTAGGATAGCACATACATAAGTAGGAGATTTAACATAATAGTTATCAGCAGTAGACATACATAGCAACTTGATAAAACCAATTTTGGTAATAAAACTTTAACTTGGACAATAAAATCACAATCACTTGTTAAAACGTTGGAAGTAATATAAACATTGAACGAGTTAAAATTGTGAAACAGATAATTAAAATGATCAAAATAGTTAGGTTTAGTTTGATTTAAACGAAACAAACAGAATTGGTGTGGACGGACTATTACTTTACATATTACGCTATCGGATAAAACTGAGAACCAATGAACCCATTATGGAAAATTTATCAGGCATGTACTATACACGCCCGTTTTTCCTTTTAGATAAGAAGGGACGTGGCTCTAAACTCTCTGAAAGCTTTGTCTGTTTATTCATCTGCATTGCGACAATGGCAGTACATTTGGAGTTGGTTGGTAGCCGTTCCATAGAAGCCGGTCTTTTAGCGTTTGGACGTTTTATTAGTAGACGCGATAAACCTGCACAAGTGTACACCGATCATGACACTAATTTTGTTGAAGTTGTGAATCAAAATTTCACACTGTGTCAAGTTAAGACATTACTTGATAACTCCGGCTCATTTTATAATAATTGGAAGAACAAACACGTCAGTTCTTGAAACTTTTCAATGGCAATGGCCTTTTCAATGGCAAAGGAGTCATGGCTATATATAGGTGTCAGAGGTGGAGAATGCCAAACAACATTTCTGGTCTAGGTGATACAGGAGTACGTGTGCCTTCAAACTTTGGGGGTGGAAAGAGAATGGAAGGACCTTTCAAATAAGGTATCACATGACCCCCTTTTCCATTTAATAATTTGTTTCAAAATGGTGCCCAGCTGTCAGTTTGACAGTTGAAATTTTTTTCTGGAGGTCAAAACTTAGTAAAGCCTACCCTGAACAACACCTCCAAATTTGAGCCAAAAATATTAATGCGTTCAAAAGTTAGAGGGGGGGGGGGACTATTTACGTCCTCACTGTATAATTGCGGTGGAGAAAAAATAATACATAAATGTGAAATCTATTTTGATTCATCTCTTTGTTAATCTCACTAAAAAAACTATTTAAAAAATCATACCTATTTGGTTTGTGAATATGTATGTACAGGGTGTCCCATTTTAGATACTTTAGCGGAGTATCTCCTTTATTTTTACAGATAGAAAGTTGCGGTTTTCGCGACAGTGTCCTATTTTTTCGTAAAACAAAAGATGCCGTTGACAAAATTTTTATGGCCCTTACGATTTGTAAGATACAGGGCTAAATTGAAAATGTTGAATTTTGGAGCACTCCTCGTATCTAGAAAAACTATCAGATAACTTATGGAAAATATGAAAACTGTGCCTTGTATAACTTTTCCCGTAAAACCCCTGCTAATTAAAATGAACAATATTTATTCTATAGAAATACATTCTGAAAGGCGACGAAATAGCCCCTCGAACCATGACAAAAACCACTCAAACAATAGGAGTTTTATCCATGTTTTATCCATGTTTGAAAAAGCCTCTGAAAAGTATCTGAGTATTTTAAAATGTTTCATAGAATAGATTTGCCACAAATTCACTGTTGATAAAAAAGTCTATGGATATTTTATATAGAAAGATTAGTTGTTTATTATTATTCATGGCCTACTATCAAATTATGCATTTAATCCAGAAAATTGTCATTTTTTTGAATGTTTACACTACTATACAGTATGTCCGCGGATGCGGTCAACAAGAAGTGAAATGGACCAAAAATTAAAAGATACGACAAAAAGTCATTCTTCATAAAAAAGTCTTCTTGCCAAAAAAATAGGAGGTGTGATGAGAAAATTATGTTTATTACACAGGACGTCTCAAAAATTCAAAAATATAAAATTAGACAAAAGCAAACATTTTTTGGCCAATCGGCACAACATCAAGCTCTTTAAACTTCTGTCACACAGAACTGCGCCTCAATATACGTGGTCTGCCCTGCCACATGGTTAAATTCTTCGGGCGGTCCTGTGCTTCTTTGTCACGCAGCTCATTATTCGCCTACTTGAAGGTATAATAAAAAAGTTGATTTGAATTCATCCTTCTTTGTAGCACAGTCATAGTATTTTAAATACTGCATCTGAAGCATTGTTATCAACAATGCAGCGAAAAAAAAAGTAATTTGTCATTATTATTATTAATTTTGAAGTGGCAAGAAACTTACGTTTTTTACGACGTATTTGCATTTGCTTACCCACCCATTACACTTGTCGCTAGACGTGCTTCCGAGCTTCCGCGTGTAAATTTCATATTTCACTGTCTTTTTTGCTTCAATGAGTTTTAGTCCTTTACAATAGGGATATTTCCACCAAACTCAAACTGATCCAACGCAGCCTCACCCATTTTTTTTTCACTTTTCAAACTATTTATGATCTTTTAATCCACAGGAATGTCGCTAAGGCTTGTTTTCATTTTTAGTCATAACTGTTTTTGTTCAAGAGAGATCACGCACAAAGATATTGAAAAGTAATCAGCAGGAATATTGATATTTTGATTTAGTTTCGTATTTCTTTTTGTTCAAAAGCTGTTTAAAATTCCTTTTGAATAAAATGATAACTTTGGTGGAAAATGTATTCTAGACATCATTTGATCGTAAAGGTAATTGATTAGACAAGCATGGACATTTCGTATGGGTTTGATGAAACCTTCTTATTTTTGAGTTATTTGACGATGGAATCAGGAAGGCCGTACACGTGGAGCTAGAGGTACAGGACGTGTCAGAAGAACGACCTCACTTAAAAATCACCGCCTGAGGCTTTTGACTACGGGACCATTTCACATCCACAAGGCCAGCTGTTGACCAATGGTTTGCAGAGCATAGCAGGCCAATTCAAATGCGAACTGTTTATCGCCGGATCAGAACTTTTGGACTCACTTCATACCGTCCTCAGTATGTCCTACCTCTCACTCCTTGGCTTCGAGGTGATCGACTGGCTTGGTGCAGAGAACGACTGAGCTGGGAAATTGAATGAACGTCATCTTTACTGATGAATCCAGATTCTGTTTGAGCATGCATGAGGGCCATACAAAGTTGAGAAAGTGGCGTGGTGAAATACAAGATCCACAATGTGAAAAAGAACGTGCATCATACTGTCGGAATTATGGTATGTGGGGCTATGCTCATGGAAGGAGGTCACCTTTGATATTCATCATAGGCAACATGACCGTCGTGCGTTACATACAGGAGGTGGTAGAACCCTATGTCCGGTCTTATATTTGGACACTTCCCAACCCACTTTTCTAATAAGATGATGCACGACCACATGTAGCCAGAATTACGTTGGCCTATTTTGAAGACAAACAAATTTGATGCCTTTGCCCCATAGATCTCCCGATCTTTCACCCATAGAACACGTCTGGGATATTGTGGGAAGAAGATCACTCCGTTTACCCCATCCTCCACAGACTCTAGTGGCACTTTAGCATAAGGTACAAGTTGCTTGGGATAAGATACCCCAAGAAAAATCGACCATCCTATTAGAAGTGTGACAGATTTCCAGAATTATTGGACCCCTTTATATTTTTCAAAATTCAACAATATTATTTGCGGTCAAGACGTGTATCACAAAGTACCCAGCAAACACCTTTGGTCGGCAAGGTACATATTCAATGATGGCATCGTTGGCATTATGATGGCAAATTATTGATGTGCATTATTTGCAAAATAATAACAACTGCAAACATGCATTGTTTGTCAAATAAAGAAAAAGTACTGGCACATTACCCATAAAAAGGCAAATTTCCAATTTTCAATATGCCTGTGAAGCCAAGTTACATTTTCTTTATACAATAGCCAATGCCTTTTAATAGCCTTGCATACAGCAATGTTCAATCACATGTTAACTGGTGATCTTCATGTAAAGCTTTATTATCAATCATTGAGTAGATAGGAAACGATACAATATATTTAATCCATGAATTGTACTTTTAGACTGAAACGATGCCAATATTTTCAGTTTACAATTGACATTTGACAAATGCGCAGACGCAGATCCCGGATCCCGGTATTTGTTTTTGGCAGAGCAATTCTTATAGGAATATGCACTCATAGTGTGTACAGTGCATTATGGAGTTCCTAAATATGTGTAGACAAACCCTTAGGTTTGACATTTGATAGATGTTAAAATACTGTCATGTCACGAGTTAGAAATTGTCAAGAAATAATTGTTAACCGATATTTCATCACCAAGTTTGTGTGCCCCTTTTTTCATGCTTTCACGCCATTAAAAGTGCTTCTAAAATCATCAGTGTGTTTCACTAGGAATCTCAAATTACTACATTTGTTCGTTTCAGTTCAAAAACATGTTTATTTGTGGATTTGTGCAGTGAGTGCGGAACAAAAATAAGTTCGTATTGAATTGAAACAAATTCATTCACAGTACATGTGGTTATTCGTGCATTTGATTACGTCCTAAGACTTATTGGGGAAAGAACACAAGAAGCTACATATGCACATGCTACAAAAAAAAGGTTATGTCCGAACTCATTGGACACGAATGGCTCAGTTTATCAACAAGGTGTAATCAAAACTGGACAATAGGCAAGACGGAATAAAAAGCCACCCTTTCATATGCTTTTAGTGGTATGGTTCGACTTATTTGTGGTAAGAATGTTACGTTTTATATCTTACAATTTCTTAGAAATGCATCAGTTGATTTTGTACCTATCATTTTCTGATACTTGATGAAAGTACTGTACTTATATCAACAATGGTGAATGAAGCATAGGAAGGCGTTTATCAGCTCAACATACATTGCTAAAATGTGCGATTCAATCACTCAAACATGAAATCTCCATTTTTTTATTGCAGATTGCAGACTCACTCAAGGCTAATCCACTTCCAGTCAACAATTTCACGTTATCTTTAAGTGCCTCGCATAGGAGGACACACAAACAGAAAAAGACAATAAATTGCATTTAGTTTTAGATATTGTCCCGGTTATTGTTATCCTAACCACATTTTTTTTTTATATCAGAACCAGAACTGAAATATGCCAATAAATATAATGCACTGAATTGGTGGTGTTTATTTATCACTCCTTGACGTTTGATGGTGAAGTAGTGATTTGCCATCCATTATCCATCATGGCAAAATGCCTTGCGGCCAAATGACGGCCGGCGTGCCAAATTGATACTCCTCAGGTGATAACTGCCTGTACATAGCCAATGAGAATTGCAGGCAATGCCGTTACTATAGAGTTACAGTCCGTTTCACGAGGGTTCATACTCACGTCATAGATGACGTCATTACTTGAAAAAAAACGTATGTCGTAGCTAATTCATATAGTTTCAAGAGCGTTCAAATTTTGTATTGAAGCCGAACAAGTATGTTCCAAAACGCTCTCCAGAACACGTTCAGATTTGTTTTCCATTTAGATTTTGGATTAAGGCTGGTCATCCATTGGAAGCGTAGTCGCGTGTATATCCGCCATCCGGATGCGAGCGATCGTTAGACTAGGCAGCTTACAGCGTGCACTGCTTGTGACTCTACCATTAGACTCAACGCTATTCCAGTTCGCTTCTGTTTGCGCATTAGGAAAATCATGTAGAATGAAATTCCAAGATATTTAGTTTTTGAAAAATCCTCACATGGAGGGATTGCAAGCTCGAGAGAGTGAAAAAATACATCCACCCATACATTCGTCCAGTAGAAATATCATTATTGAAAAAAAAAAAATTGCTGAGGAGCTGATCTTTTTGGAGGATACATTCGCCACAATTGTGTGTTTTTGCAAAGGGCTTTTTTCTATTTATAATAGTTCACAAAACGGACTTCTCTTAGTATACTAATAAGCAATCGTTGCTATATAGACACGTTTGAATAAAAGCAAAGAAAGCACCATTTTCGCAAAAACCCACAATAGTCGAGTTTTATTCTTATCAGTAGAGGTCCCCCCATCACTGGATGAACATCAACCCACGAGAAATCAGCTAGTCAGCATTTTTTTTCATGAATTATTAGGTAAACGAGATTTAATACATCAGTTTGTTGGCCAAAAGTAGATTAACAGCCTAAAACTTGATAACACTTTGATCCTGCAACAGTTATCAAAGATTTAATGGTGCATTAAAGAACTTGAATCCATTTGTCAGTTCACTAAACCAGCGATTCTTTTCGATTTTCATAGGGAACACAAATTTTCCCTTTCGGATGGTGCTAACCAATTTTTCCAGAACTTACACATTTTTTTTGTATCGTGAACAAAGAGACCTAAACAATATTTTGAATAAAATCGCCATGACCGATCAAATGACAGACCAATAATTTTTTGATAACTGAAGCAGGATGACTTTGTAAAGCTTATTAGCTTAATAAACGATTATCATAATATATTATATTATAATATCAAAGTTTTATCAAATTTTAGGCATGTGCTGTTTATCCGACCGTGAGTGTATATTTTGATTCTACAGAGTGTATGTATTTTTCCAAGTTTTATGATAGTGTCAAAAAGAACAAAGCGTCAGACTATTGTGTTCTTTGAAAATGCGGAGTAAAGGATTTTCCTTGTAATTTGCAAACCGCCTTAATAGCCGTTATTTCAAGTTATAAAAAAATGATAAATTATCAATAATCTTTTTATACCTAACTCATGAAATAACGGCCATTTGAGGGGGAGTGAAAAATGGAAACATTTTTCAGATCAGTTATCAACTGCAAGACATCACCTCCTGTCCAATCATAAGGTGATAAATAAGTCACATTCCTTACTATAGGAGAAGAAAATAATAAACGTAATTTTATTACAAACAAGTACCAGCGGAACATAGATGAGGAGACTGAAATCATGAACACGAACTGGATATAGACTAAAATAATGTCAAATTCTGCCTGCCCAAAATATTCATTTGATAAGAATACTAGCCCTTTTTTTCTTTTCTCAACAACGCATGACTGCTCCAATAATCCATCTATCTTTCTGATCTCTGGACTGCAATTGACGTGGATGCCTTGAAGTCCTCATCAATTCTGATTCAATAAGATCTGATCTTTTAAGAGTTGTAATTTCAATTCAAAGGGCATCAGATACTCTCTACAAAAGTTCAGGAGATAGAATAGGAAATGAATAGGTACAAAGAACTAGTTTTTTGAAATAACTCACCTCCAAAACTGCCTCAAGTGGTAAAAAAGGTTTCTCAGCATCTCCATCCTTTGTAAAGTAGACCACAAGCTTTTTTATCGTATTTTATTCACATTCTGAATACCGACGAGGCATTTTATACAACAAAACTGTGACATTGGAGAAGTTAACTGACTTGTGTTTTGACAACAACATTGTTTTGATTAATCACTTGATCACATAACCAAATTTTAGGTTATTATTATTCTGAGATGATAGAAATCAGCTGTTGCTCGGCGGCCATTTTGGATTCTAGTAACGACCGATGTTTATTACGTCATTAATTCTGTTTCAGTCTGTTTTTAAACCTCTCCATGAGTTAGTAAAGGAGAGACAATCAATGACGTGAGTACAAACCCTCGTGGAACGGACTATACATTGCCGGGATGGCATGTTTGCTGGGTACTTTTGATTCAGATATGTATCCAATGGAAATTGACTTAATTCAATTTTAACTGGACAAAGAAAAAATTATAAACGAGAAATAGTGCGAAATAAAATGATCAAATTTCAAAATCTGGAAAAGAATCACTTTTAAAAGAGTTTACAAAGATCATGAATAATTATCGGTATGTCTGTCCCTGTTCTGTAGTAGTGAGATATCAAATCACCTGTGCAAAGAAACAATAACGGCGTTGATGTTATCCATTGAAATATTGTTCCATTTTGAGATTAATCGTGCAACTAGATCCCACATGTTCATAATGAGATTCTTGTCAGCGGAATGTACTTGCCACGGTTATCTTTGAATGTCCCCAATCTCTAGATCATTTTGTGAAATTCTCTTGCGATGGGTCTTAGCGTTGTCATCCATGAAAATGAAATCGCCAACAATTTCATTCCGAAAACAATAACTAATGGCTTCGATAATTTTTCGAACATTACCATTCCCTTTCACGGTCTAGTTTCATCCCAGATTAGCTGAGTACGACTATGCGTTTTGCAGCTCCAAAATATTACATGGTATGGAATGACTTGTCTGACAAAAAAAGGACTTGCCTGTCACCTTGACCATCTCCAAACTCTTGGACGCCAACTATCACTAACTAAACCAAATCTGGTTTTGTTCAAAAAGAGGACACTGCCACTGAGCTAGAATCCAGTCTCTGGGAAGTAGGCTGGGTACCCCTAATGGTTTTCTGGATCGCAAAGTTGTTCTAACAAGAGTCCGCCGTCTTGTGGTACTGGCAATTATTATGAGACTCTACGTTCTTCTCAAATGAGTCTGGACAGCTGCGACCGATATGGTTCAATTCCGATGTACATAATCTGCTGAATACCAATATTTTCTTGCATTAGACCGGCCAGTTCCAAGTCTCCAATCAACGCTGTTGGTTTCCTGGTTAACACGATCCAATTCGGATGTGCAGCCAAGCCGTAGTCTATACGCGATTCGTTGCACAGACAGACTCTAATAATGCAAATCCACCATGTCTGCTCAGACATAATTACAAAATCAGAATTTCTCAAACACTTTTAATCGATATGAACCAGTCTTTTAACGTTGTTATTCAAAACAAGGGAAAATTGTTTTTGTGAGCATTTTTATATGCCTAGCCATGGTGAAATAAACAAAGAATGAATGTACAAAAGAACGCCATCATAGATACTTTGTTTCAAAACTTACCTGGTAGGTCCAAGAGTTTTTGCGATGTGCGTATTTTGTTAATGATTTTTTGGAAAAAGTTATTCGTCAGATATTAAAATTCTCAATTCGTATGCGAGGATTGTCAAAAAAATTGAATCTCGGCCATTTTTGATAAAATAGGATTTTTTATTGAGAAAAGTTGTCACTTGACATGAGAAAATAAAGTTTCTTTATGTTTTGTGATAACAATAAGTCCATGATAATCACGAGGATAATTATGATTAGTTGAAATATGCGACTTACATTAACCATCACACTAAAATAATTCGAAATCTTATAATATATCAACTTCGTGCTCTCACAACTCAATGATAGGATTTTCAAAATATGAAGGTTTTGATTGACAACATATTTTCCCCTTTCTCAAGCTTAACTGCAGTGAAATGCGGTGATAGGTTACCACAAAAACTAATAAGTTCCTTTTGATTGCAATAGCGCCCAATAGCTATTACGGCGGTAGACAGGACACATTATCAGGTTTGAGAACCTCGATCCATTGAAAACCCACATGGATTGAATGATTGCTTTATCAAGGACATTATGGATAGCACACATGTACAAATGTTATTCTAACCACATGATTAGATTAAATAATCAGACAAAGTTTATATCACTGACGATTTATTATTGATCGTCTTCATTTCAGTTGAGCCATAAAACAATGGCGCGACTACCAAAGTCATCCTACTCCACCCCAACTTCGATCGGTAATGACTGGCCGTTATGGAAAGAGTCTCTACATTTTGAAGAACCAGAGAAAGTTAGCTCTCCAAAATTGTGCCTCAGCAGCCCGACAAGCTCTGAAAGTCGCCCTTCTGAGTCTGATTATTCAAAAGGTTAGTTGACTTGTTTTAGTTGTTATTACGATTACTCAAATCAAAATAAGGTTTATTAAGTAGAGCACAATGCATCCATTCATAAAACAGAATTGATAAAAAACAGTAATACTGTAGGTTAAGTTTTTCATATTATACAGATCGGTCTTGTTCCAGACCCTGTATAGAATATTTTTAATTTTGGTACCGGTGTACACCAAATTACGCAAGGAATCCAAAAAAGTTATAAAAAAGTGAGTATCGCATTTAAAAATAAGAACTTGTCACTGCATTCATGAAAATTGAACATCTGGCAATGCCGGCGGTACTTCCATCGAATGCAGAATGTTGTTTACCCCCTTAGTTCCAAATTTCATACAGTAGGTTTTGATGGAAAGGGAGATAATTGGATCTTCCGGGACTTCTAGGACTACACGAACACGTTATTCCCAAGGAAAACGAAAAATAAACTTGTTGACGAGACAAGACTCTGAATAACAATCCAATCTCGATACATTGATATTTAGTTGAACCTAATACCTACAACAACAAAATTGTGTTTCAAAAAAAAATCAATAAAAAATGGAATCAGTTTTGGCGTAAGTGTTCAAAAATATTGTCATTTAAAAAAATAAATAAAAATATTAGTTTTTGTTTATTTAACGATCCAGCAAATTTGTAGACGAGTGTGGTTAATTTGTTTGGTTTGAGGATCGTTGTGTTGAACCCAAGTGTGATGTTAACTTTTGTTTATTTAACGATCCAGCAAATTTGTAGACGAGTGTGGTTAATTTGTTTGGTTTGAGGATTTCACTGATCCTCAAACCCAACAAATTAACCACACTCGTCTAAAAATATTAGTAATAAATAATGATTAAAAATCTCCATAACCAAAAGCTCAAAGGCTAGGGGTTGCGAAAGACATGCATTTCTCTCCCTGAGGAATACATTATACTTTCTCTCCCTGAGGGAGAGGAATGCATGTCTTTCGCAACCCCTAGCCTTTGGGCATTTGGTTATGAAAAAACGTTGGCAGTACTCAACTGCATTGTTGCTATTGTGTGGGATAGAAACGTTTATTCTTGAAATTGAAATTCACCACCAATAGATGGAGATGCTGTCTCCACATCTTCGTATCAACAATCTTGTCAACTTATTGCCTAACGTCTAACGGGGTTAAAAGAAACCATTTTTGAAGAATTGATTCCAAAACTATCTAGAAAAAGAATATAAAATCAAAATTATAAATTATCCCATGTATTTCGGCTCTTTCTCAGAATAGCCTGTCAGGATATAGATAGAAATACATGCGAATTCTTATCAAAGGATGTTTTACTAATTACAAATTGTTATACTGGAGTGAACGAAAACAACTCTGTTTTCACAGTGTTTATCTGTTAAGCCCACTATGGGGAAAATTAAAACATTCTTCATAGGTTTCCGAATAGAGATGATAACAAAAATGTTAGTGAGAACGATTTATTCATGTAAAAAACATTGAACAACACAATAAGGGATTACCAATAAATTGAATAAAACGTTTAAAAACTCTAGTTCTTTTCAAGACTTTTTTTTTGTTGGTATTCTGTAGAGATCAGAAGTTTCCCGATTTGTCAAATTATTGGCTAATACATCAGCCACGGCTTCTCGAAAGTCCTCGGATAAATATGACCGTATTGGTTCTCTTCCCAAAGTAAGTTCGTGGCATCTGAAAAAAAACCTCTTTGGGAGTATAGGAAACATGTTTTCTTTAACACCAGACTTGAGTTTTCATTTACCCCAACGTGGTAATTTGAATAAGTTGAATGGAAACCCCTCGTAGTTTTTATCGGGGTAATATATTTGACTTAACCTTAAAAACAACGTGTAAACAAAACATTTAATTACCAAAATACATGTTTAGACTAAAAATATCAACATGTCTTTAGGCTTAGAGTTCCGGTTTTTCGATAAAAACAGGGGTCCGGCGGTAAGACGGGAGGTAGCCTAGCGGGCTTCAAAAGAAGTGTCTACCTTCGTCTCTCGCATCTCCACCGCTGCACAAATCTGAATAAGTTCCGTGGTTTGAAGGTGGCGTGAATAGGCTTGTTTCGTGATATTTTATTTGTAAGTTTTTTATACGTTTTCCAATAGTACTTGTCATAAGAACCATAACCCTGAAGTTTCATCTCGAAAGCTTTTTGCACTTTCCAAATATTAGTGATTAAAGTTAGCGCGAAATCCATACGAGTTGTGACGTCACACCACTCCCTGGGAAGCCGGCCGCGCGCGAAATCCCCATATAAGCGCTCATTTCGTCGAAAAGAGACGTTTGAAATTGAATCAACATTGCGTTTGGTTATGGTTTTGTAAGTTTCTTTATAGTTATTTGGGTTGTGTCAGAGCCGTCTTTGTGTACTTTCGTGACTTCATTGGAAGCGGGATACAATAAGGTTGACTCCAGTAATCTCCCAGAGCTGGACATGTTTATGATTATGGACTATTTCAATAGAAATATGGAGTACTTTGGTTCTGAATTGAAGGGAATAAAGCTTCAAAGTCAAGGGAACTTTCTATAATTTATTATTTATTCTAGGTATCATACTGCAGTAGGATAAACAGTGTGTTTCATTTTGTTTGGCGACAATTCGGTATTTTATTAAAAATTGGCCGATTTGAATTTTTTTTTTTTCAGTTCATAGTACTCAAAAAGCTCTATCTTATAAAAGGGCACCAAAAACGTGAAAAGTTATTAGGCATTTTTTTATTTAGAAAATGGACAGCGGGCATATTTGAAAACCCCTATAACGATAATTTTGAAATGAAAATTTTACAGGATGCTCAAATAGTCAGGTCAAATTTGGAAAAGTCAATTTTGCTTTTCACCAAGAACCACCAGAAACCAAGCCAACGGCAATATTGAAATATGTTTATTATTGGAAAATACCGGTTTAAAAATTAATTTGGAAATACATAATTATTGAAAAAAATTTTTTTTTAACCACAACCAATATTATCAGTCCAAATTTTGTTCAATTATACCAAGTGGCTCAAAAGCTAGAGAGGGGGGAAATTCATGTCCGCACTGTTTATTTGTATGTATATTTCAAATCAGAAAAAAAAGTACTATAAAAGATTTCGAAGAAGTTCTCCAGGTTGAAGTGTATAGTGACACAAGGTGATCCCTATGTGTTAACAAATGTGTTAACATTTAAGCGTAAAGATCCCTAAAGTTCATGAAAAATCATGAAACTTTTGTATTAACCATATTTCAGTATCTTTTAAAATTAACCGCTCGTTTCAGTGGTGTGGAAAAATATCGGTGTGGGCATGAGTCAGCCGGGAGCATAGAAAACAGTGCATTCTGATGATGAACGGTGAACATTTTCAACAACTGGTAAATATTTTTGCGGTATAAGAAAACGAAACCAACGTTTCTTAAAGTTGTGTTTTCGTTTTTCAAGTTTATTACTAAATATGTGCATTTGCCAGGTTACTTATGCCCACCCTGTATATGAAGGACCCATTCTACTCAACTCAGATTAAAGTGATCTTCACATCAAAACTTACTGCCTTTGTCATCGGTTCTCCGCATTACACGTTGCCACAATCTTCTCAACTTTTGATCGGATGGTAAGGAAATAAACAGTTTATCGCGAGCATTTTTTCCAGTATTCTTGCAATCTAGTTCCTGATTGCAATATTTTTTCTTAGTCTTTTTCCCAATCATAGTCAACCAAGCAACACAAAAACACACACAAACCCTGTTTGTTTACAGCATAAACACTTTATAAGCGAACAAACCATTATGTCTAATGCAAATACCATATGGCTCCAGAGAAGAGAGAGTGATGTGACGTAGCATTGTGGCCACGCCCCGTTTTCGAGAATCTGATGTTTGTACCTGTTTTTAAGGGACTAAACGTGCTAGGAAAATTCTGATTTTTGTACATCGACTATTTTTCAGTCGTACTTTCGATTTATGGAATAAAAAAAAAGTGAAACAAGCCCATTCCAGGGCCAGTCTTGCGTTATTTTATTTACTGGGTTGAAAGATGTTTTTCCCATAAGGGATCCCGCGTGATTTCATTAGTAATTTTTAAATTAAAAACGCCAATTTGAAGGTTTTTATATTAAGTGTTTTTGGTTTATTATTGTATATTGCTGTTAAACAGTGATTTGTGTGTGTAATGCTTATATCAAAATCAAGCCTACATTTGAAATTGATAAATATATTCGCGAATATATTAGTATCAACACAAAAAATACTCATTTACATTATTTCTTCTTGCTTCAACCTACTGACCACAAAATTACGTCTTCTAATAATAGAAAATATTTCTGAAGTAGGTAAACAACATTATCAACATCAGGGAAATCAATGCTGATAATCTTGTATCACAAATCAACAAAAAATCCTTATTATATTTTATTATCTCGTACTTTGATCACAACATTTTCTCTTATTTTAAGTAGGTACTTTCCGAAAATTAAATATCGGAGCATTTTCACCAAAAACTACTCCGGATTCAAAACGGTTCAGTTATGTGGACAAAACTGAATATCAATCATATTCTCTTATATTGACCATCCCAAGAGCATCAATTTTCCAAGTCCATTAAAAACACAAACCGGTCCTGATATCATAAGACAAAATCCAAGCTAAACAGCTGATACTTAAACTACGCCCCAAAGTCGAGTTCGAATAATAATCTGTGATGTCACCACTAAATGGGGTCAAAATAAGTAATAATGTGAAGGTTTTGAAAAACGCACTTTATTAGTAAACTGCAGAGCATTTCTCTATGATTTTTGTTTTAGCCTTTCACCAAATGTTCAGTACACGTCCTATACTTTATTTCGACCAGATAAAATAAGTATAAAGTTGAAAAAAGGCGGTTAAATTTGATCAACTTTGAGCAAAAAATCTTTTATATTTCAAATCAATTTTGATTTTTTTCATTAAGTAGAGGACATTAATCAAAGCTTCGTCTATAACTAGAAAAAAAAACTTTTCGGAAATGTCAACAGATGTGTTTAAAAAGCGTGTATTTCTGAACCACTTTAAGGCCGCTCAAAAGCTCGCGGGACTCTGAGCCTTAAGTTTTTTGTTCGCGTGGTTGAAAATGCCAGACAAATTCTGTTGTAGTACATAGTTTGCATCAACCTACGTTCACGTTGTAGCGTTAAAGGCCATATCACATACGAAATATTATAATCAAAGTAGTCACTATAATCAATTGACATACCTACTCATTTGAAGAATTCACACTGAAAAATTCCCAATATTCGCTTTAACACGCTGTATCTCGGAAACGGCGCCGGTGGAATTTCGGATAAGTGTTACTTTGATACGGCATATTTTGAAGTCAGGAACATCATGGTAATGTTTTGAATAATTTTTTTATACGTTGGCGTCAAGTAGTCGAATGTTAGGTTATATCTAGTTCTATTGAAAATGGAACAGCAAAATGAAGTTGCATCTCTTGGACTATCAGCTTTTTGGGTGACTGACATGTCAAAACAAGTATTAAGTATTTTTTGAATGCTCGAAGCGCAGACGCAAAAGAGCACTTTCTTTACTCGATCGAGGAATGGGCATCAAATAAGAAAATCGCAGATTAATTGGGAATTGGCAAAAATATCGTGCTGTTGGCTGAGCACAAAATTGCAAGATATGGAAGTGTTGTCAGAAAACTAGGTTCCGGTTGCTCCAAAGTTTCGAATGAGTTATGAAGCATAAACCATCGTGCAGCTTTTTGAGTGATAGACATGTCAAAACAATTTTTTTTCTAATGCGCAAAGCGCAGACAAAAAAGAGCACTTTATTTCAATCGATTGACGTATGATCATGGACATCAATAAAAAACTGGAAATGAATTGGGAATTAGCAAAAATTGCTGTTGACTGAGCACAAAATTGCAGAAAATGGAAGTATTGTCAAAAAACTATGTTCCGGTTTGTAACGTTTAATTTTCCTCAGTGGTAAAGTCTTCAAATTTGGCAATTATGAATTTTTCATTCCTTCGCTAATATGTAAGGAATCCGTGCAAAATCAATTGCAGATTTCTGCGAACTACAGTTTCCTAGTTTATCATAGTACAGAACGTGGGATGTAACAGCGTTGTCACTTCTTTCTTTTGGCTGAATTCGCTTGATTGGGAATGCGTATTTTACTGGTTGTTATCAGGTTTTCCATCTCTTACTTTAGGAAATTCAGTCTTAGGGTGTTCAAATGATTCCCTGTAGGTTTGGCGTTTCTTCAGAACCTACAATTATTCTATAGTTTCACATGTGGGAGTGAACTCTTCTTACTCCAGAATTAGTTTGACAACGTTGGTTTTCCATCTCAAACTAGTTTTTGTTGAAATTTAGTTCGGGACCAAATGTTCATACATTGTTGGTGAATTCTTCAATTGTTTTTTTTATATTTGGAACTCGCATGTTATTGTTGGAATTACTGCTTGCTCTCGTTCTAAAGTGCAGAAGAATTGTCAAATCTGGTTCCTTTTTCGTCACTTTTGGTTTCCATGTTGGAATAGTAACTCAAAGTCGTAGTGATTTTTTCCATTTAAGGCTTTTTAGTGTTGAATTACTGAATTTCGTTGTGAGATTAGTATCCAATTGTGGGATTTGATGCACTAAGGCTGCTGAAGTAGATTTTGGCTGACGTTTTGCCCTGATTTTGGAGATAATTCAGGATTGTGTGTTCAGCATTCTACAATCCACGTTGTGGGATTTATAGGAAAAACACTATTTGACTGGGTCTTATCCCTTTATAACATCAGGTATGTTTTTTTTTGCTCTCATTGGTTTCATTTTGGTATTTGTTTGGATTTTTGCATCGATTCAGGAAAGGTTACTATTGTGACGTATTCACAGGACGAATTGTTGTACAATTTTGACAAGAACTACCCCGTACACTGCCATTGGATCGACGAGCGTACAGGACTAATCTATATCACATCTATATTAACCCTCTGCCGGAGGTAAAGTACCTTTAACCAGTTACGATTATGTCTAATTTCGACCTACGAATTTTAGGGTTTTTATTTCACCCCGTACATTCCACTGTCACTTGTATTTTGAACTACATATTAATTTGAATAATAGATTGAGTAACCCCACCCACACGAATTAACTTTCTTTTATTCTTTGATTGAGCTTGTTAGAAAATAAAAAAATGGACGCAGGACTCCACATTTCGTGGTTAGTGGATGCTCTATCACTCACATCTTTAGGGAAGATAGATTTTGTTTACCTCAAACCACGTGGCGCTCGAATCACTTTCACTCTTTTACCCCGCCCCTCTACACTAAAAGCTAGCGGCTCTGTCTCTCCCTAAAAGCGTTCAACAAGTTTGACAATTTTTAATAAAATTATTGCGATATCTTACTCCGTGAAATCGAGAGCGTCTCATGACTTGACTTGACTCAAGTCAATCCTAAAAACTATTGAGATTGGATTTATTTTTCCAAGCCGCTTGACCGCTCAATCACAACCGTTTATATAGAGGATTAGAGTGTATTCAAGTGGGATTTACCAAGCCACTTGAGTTTCGATCCAGATCGAACCGTTCATTTCGGTCAGGTCGGTTTATTTCGAGGATTGAGATTTAGATTGATAGCGTTTGACACGATCGAAACACCGAATTGTAACCTCACTTTTCATGTAGACATACAAAAGTAGCAAGAGTTCAACTGATAATTTGTTGTCTCCAAACCAAACAATAAAACTCATTATTTATGTCGTAGGCAGACGTTACGTAAATCAAAAGCTAATTACAACGACTGAAAATTCCAAATTCTGCACACATATAATGATGGTTTATTTCACTCACCGAAATCTTCTTCTTGCTCAGTTGGAGAGGGCCCTCCTCCTTTGGTTCTGCTCACCTCCACACAACAACACAATACATAATAATTGATTGTGACCGAAAGACCGAAAATGTCTATCAACGGAAAATTAGCACGTGTCAGTACGGTAGGTACGTAGTCACTCTCTCGAGCGTGTCAGATCAATCCACTGTTCACGCTATTTCGGGTAAAAATGCAGTCTGTGTCATCCGGCGGAGATATGCGTGCAAAATGTTATAACGCGAAATTTAACTTCAAAATAATAAAAACGTTCAGTTTTGAACATTCCACCCACCAAAAGAAATATAATTTTTTTTTATTCAAGAGATCCGAGAAGTAAGCTAAAGATGACAACCAAAAAAAAAAAAACAATTTATCTGCTCTACAAGTGACATGCCCCTGCACTTACAGAGAATGTCAAAAAATTGACTGGTGAAAGTTAAGCAGTTGGTAAAGGACACAGCTTCACCACTGGCCTTTGAAAAAACCCTTGCTGGGTTCGCACAGTCGCCACTCGCACCACACCATTCTGGCCAGAATGAAGTTTGACCACACGGCCAAGCGTCCATTTCAAAGATGGTCTCAGCTCATTTTTGATCAGAACCAAGGTGTTTAACCCGATGTTTTCTCGGCTTTCCAACCATTCAGATCTCTGTTGCAAGGTACGCAAATATTCTTGACTCCATCGGCTCCAGGTATCCGCTAGCATTCTTTGAATCAGCTGCCATCGATCTAGGCGATTGAGATTGCAGTCTCGGTAGTCCGGTTCCGGGAAAGAACATGCTGGTTCAAGGTTTAAAAAATGTGTCGGTGTGAGGGATAGAAGATCGTTCGGATCTTCACTAAGGTTACAAAGAGGTCACGAGTTGAGAATGTATTCTACTTGCGTTAGTAGAGTGTAAAGTTAGTAGAGTGTGAAATTCTTCTTCGTCACACGATAGATATGTGTTTCCACAGAACAGAACACCAGGCCGTTGAAATGAGGACTGGCCGGGGGGTTGAAATGCGACTTTATAGACAGCCTTTCTGCGGTTGCCTTGGAGAAGGAATGAAGAAGAGAAGAGGCTTCCATAAAATTGGTTCCTTGGTTGCTATAAACATTGCTAACTCTCCCACGCCGTGAAATAAATCTGCGAAAAGCAGCCAAAAGCACAGCTCTAAATGGAGAGCTTTAGTTGCACAACATACGAAGAGGCATATGTATGACCTGCTCGTTTCGCTCCTCGATGTCTACCCAAAGTGTTTGAGAATGGACCGGCGTAATCCAAGCACACATCCGAAAATGCCTTCAACTGAGACAACCAAAAGCTAGGTAAATCAGCCATGACTGGAGCGTATGATTTGGGTTTGAGCCTAAAACATCTAAAGCACTTAGATAAACAACGATAAATAGCTGCACAGGGGAAGAGGATCCAAAAGGTTTGAGCGAGTATATTATGAAGCGTCGTTAAGCCAGGATAAAGGTTGCCACGATGTGAGAGTTCTATGACCAAATCCGTAAAGCGACTATTCTCAGGCAATAGAATGGGGTGTTTACTTTCAAAAGATAGGGCAGATTTTCTGAGTCTACCACCCACCAATACCAACCTCGTAGATAAAGAGGGCAAGCTTCCTGAAGGGCTTCGGCAATAAGCGGTTTTTATCGATATCACCTAAAATATCAGAAAAATACTCTCTTTGAATTTGCAAAATGATAGCTTGACGAGCTCGAGATAATTCTACGGGACACAGAGCACCCGTATTACGACTCTCTTCCGAGTCCGAGTTTGAATTTGAAATGAAGCGGAAAACAAACGCAAGTATACGTATGATTTTGTACAAGGAAGAAAAACGGCAAAGCAACTCGGAAATAATACCTTGGTCGAAGGAAGTGTGCAGAGAGATTATTTATCTTCCTTTAGGATGTCCGTAGAAGCTTGCTCTATAAGCGGGGGCTGTTGAGACCAAGAAACCTCACTTTCCAATAGAAAGTTAGGTCCCTGCCACCAAAGTCCATGACAAAGAAGCCGATTGGGGCTGAGACCCCGAGAAGCGCAATCTGCAGGATTGATTTGTGTGGGAACGTATCTCCACTACGATGATGAGATGATGCTCTGTATGTGACTGACTCTGTTCGCGATAAACGTCTTCCACCGATGAGGGGAAGCTGAAATCCAGGCAAGAGCGACTTGTGAATCGGACCAGGCATACATACTATCGAATACCCAGGTTTTGGAATAAGTTTTCTGAACAAAGTACATAAGGTCGGCAAGAGGTACCGCTGCACAAAGTTCGAGGCGAGGTAAGGATTGAGCCTTTAACGGTGCTACCTTGGATTCTGCTGATACCATGGTGACTGAAATTTGGCCTGAAAAGGAAATTTCACGAATGTAGATCACGCAGCCGTTACCAATGCTAGAAGCTTCACAAAATCCATGTATCTCTAAGCGGGAAGAGTTTCCAGAGAAAAGTAACCGTTTTAACTTGATTTCTGATAAGCTGGGAAGTTCTGACTTGAAAACTTTCCATTGTGCCGTTATTGATTCGCTTGGTGAATCGTCCCAACCAGAATTTGAAATCCAAGGCTGTTGAAGCATATGTTTGGCGAAAAGACATATTCGAGCGAGAAAACCCAAGGGGTCAAATATACTAGCAATTTGGGAGAGTATGTTACTCTTAGTGCATTTAGATTCCACGGGAGTGGGAGAGTAAGAAAATACGTCGTTTGACGGGTCCCATTGAAGTCTTAAAACTTTGATCATAGTTGGACCTTCAGACTGAAAATCCAAAGACATCTAAGTATCGGTAGAAGCTTCAGCTGCAAGAAGTTCAGGGTGGCTTGATTTGAATTGATTTGAATGGGCCAGCCCATGTATCAAGTTCAAAGCCTCCCTTCCTGAACAGGCAAATCAATTCCCTCTGAATTTTCAAAGCTGTAGGCAAGTCCGGTGCCGATGAGCAACAGTCATCCACATAAATATTGTGACGCAGAACCTCTGAAGCCATAGGAAAGGAGCGTTGCTCCTGTCCTGCAAGCTCTTGCAGATTACGTTAGGCCAGGTACGGGGCAGATTTGATCCCAAAAGTGACTCGATTTATCTGATACTCTCTCACATCTTCGGAACGGAAAAACGCCACAGCATGCGCTGATATCGGGTATCATCCGAACTGATCAGAATTTGGCAATACATTTGTTTTGTGAGTTTAAACGAAATTTCAGAAGAATCTCTGAAACTTCGTGATGAAGCTTTGGACCTGACATGAGATTGTCATTCAGGGACAAGCCGTTGGAACTTTTTGCTCTGGCACCTCATACAACTCGAAATTTTGAAGTTGTGACGCAGTGATGCGGAATATAATAGGCAGACGCATCTCTGTAGTGAGAAATAAGCACTGCTGCTATATAATTCTTGTCGATGTATTCTTGCATGAATGCTGCATATCGCTAAAAAAGATATTCGTCTTTTGCCAGTCTATATTCCAAAAGAAACGCCGTAAAGCTTGACCATAGGAGTCTCCGAGTTCCGGAGCACCATGTCGAGAAGGAAGGCTCACTACAAATCTACCGGAATGGGTCCTGGATGTAGTAGTTTTAAAGAACTCCTCACACTTCAGATCTTCCTCTGAAAGTGGTGATACTTTGGGAACGCTCTCCAGTTCCCAGAATTTTTGAAGAAAAAAATCCAAAGAGAAGTCAATGGAAGTATGACATTACAGCAAGGAAGTAAACAAGGGTGTTGTGTCTTGAATTCCGCCCTGTAGTACCCAACCAAAGACTTTTTCCAAACCGACAGGCCGACCTGGACTTCCAAAAACACGACCTGGACCCAAAATGTAAGGGACAAGTTCGGCTTCTATCAAGATATCCATAGGACCTGGAATATTGAATTTGGGGTCCGCCAAGGACAATCCAATCACGTGCTTCCATCCAGTAAATTGGATTTTCATCTTGGGCTGATCAGAACATAGCTTAGGTAGAATCATGGCATCGAAGGATAACGTAGGATGCCGATTTCCAACCGGCTCAATATGGCAGCTCATATTGCTCATCCATGGGCCTTTACCACTGTTTGTAGACATTCCATTCAAGCCTTTAATGAATCAAGAATATTTGGTTTTTACCAAACACAGGCGATTGGCACAAGACTCAGAAATGAAGCGGTATCCAGAAGGACGCGAACCTTTCGATAACCACCGTAAGCGTCCCGAACTTCCACCTGTGCTGTTGAAAGCAAAACCGTTAAGGCAACATGGGATCTGGAAGTGGAAGCATCGAATAAAGGTGGCGGCTGCGACTCATTTGGACCAGGGTTTTTCACCAGCACGTCGGATGAGTCATCAAAAACTATATTTGAGCTTCACGACAAACCGTCCTTCAAATGGTATGAGGTAGAAGGCTGCTAATTTGTTTTGTTCAGGTGAAGCAATGTATGATGAGGATTTGAGCAAATTTGGCAGGTAATTGTGGACTGGCAATTACGCAAGGAACGCGGTGAACGGAGACAGTTTGCAGAGTTTGTGCTGCTTCACAAAAGACAATCTTTCATCTAAGGACTTTGAAAGAAAGGTAGGACACCTGTATAAACCATGGAAGGCTGTGCATAAAAGGCATTTTCCTTTTTGGGGATTAGATGAGCTTTTGTCCATATGATGAGGATTTTCTGCAGATAAGAATACCGACGTCCTTTTGGGGAAATGAGACTGTGGTTCCGGAGGGGAACGTTGCGCGAAGGGTTTGTTCTTTGGTGATGAATGTACCATATTGAAGACTGACTACAAGGCCTTACAGTGGTTTTCCAGAAACGAAACTAAGTCATTGTAAGTGGGCATCTAAATATGGCTATGACGAAGTTCGATATCAGTGCGTGTCTTTGCATCTAATTTTTGTAGCAAAATGTTGAAGAGTATAAAATCCCATCCGTTCACATTCAATCAATCAATCAATCAATCAAAAATGCTCTATTGTCCAAAGTTGAAAAACTCATTGACAAAGCTGTTGAAAATATGAAATATAATAAAATACAATATGTACATCACAATTAAATCTAAAACATTGCAAAAACGAATACAATAATCAAGACAGGTGTACAAAAACAGTAGAAGAAACAACAGTGACAAAAGAACATTATTAAAAAGTATCACACAGATATTCATCAACAGAGTAGTACGGACGTGACATTAAAAATCTTTTAACTCTGCGTTTAAAAAGTTTTTCATCATGAATACGTCTTAAGGATATAGGTAGATGGTTGAAAAGTTGTCTACTACGGAAAATAAGTGAGTCTCTTACTTGGGTACTCATAGGAATTGGCATCCCTATATTCAAGTTCTGTCTAGTGCTATAATGGCTTTTGTTACATACGATTTCATGTTTGAATTTTTTGTGCAGAAGGCAAACTGTTTCTAACAAAAACAAGGAGGGTAAGGTAAGGATGTTCTCACTCACAAAATAGTTCTTGCAGGACTCCCTCTGCTCAATTTTACATATATATCTAACAGCTTTCTTCTGCACCCTAAACAGACGTGTCATGTGGTTTTTGGAACAAGTTCCCCAAAAACAGATGCCGTATCGGAGATGGCTTTCCATCAAGGCAAAATAAGCATTTATGGCCACTTCCTTACCCAGTTCCGTTGAAATAACTCGGATAGAAATAAATAAACTGTCTATCTACAATGTACAATCCTAAGAACCTACATTGTTGTGCAAGACTCACAGGTTGCTCATCCATACATACATTGTTCAAATAACATCCCGATCACATCACATTCGTTTTGCTCACATTTAAACAAAGTCTATTCGAATCACACCAATCTTTGACAGACTTGAGATCTGCGTTCACCATACTCTTGATTTCCTCTGAATTTCTTCCACTCCAGAGGATCGAGGCATCATCGGCAAAGATAGTAAACCGCCCAGATATCTTTAATTCCATTAGGTCGTTAATGTAGATAAGAAAGAACAATGGACCTAAGACGACTCCTTGTGGAACTCCGCTTGAGATGCTCTGGGGTTGGGACTTGATACCATCAAGAATAACAGCTTGCACTCTTCCTGTCAAATAGGATTCAATCCAGTTCACCACATTGCCCCTAAATCCATAGATCTGCAGCTTCGTCAGCAGTATGTTATGATTCACACAGCCAAAAGCCTTCGACAAGTAACAGAACACAGCTGCAGCGACTTCACCATGATTGATGCGCAAGTATAAGTCCTCGAGAAATGCAAAAATAGCATCATCTGTGCCCCTGCCCTCTTGAAATCCATACATCAAATTTCAACAGTCGTCAAGCTTCCAAGTTTTTTCGAATAGTATTCAAAATACTTCTGAGCTCTATCGCTGAGGAGCGCATGAGTGACTGAGCTGTGTAGATTTCATTGAAATAGCTGGCAGCCAAAAACCTGGTATCCTGAAAGCGCTTAACCAAAGTGTGGTAGGCAATTGAGTACTTATCGTCAGAGACTGCAATGGATTTTATCAAATTGAAAGCATCCTTTTCCAATGACGTTCTTAAAAAATGAAATTTCTCAATAGAAATCTTCCGACAAAATCATAAAATGACGGTCACATTTTCAAATTACCATCAAAAGTTGGTATAGAAATTTTTGATAGCTTTGCAACAGCCTGAGAAGGTGTAGTATGTCGCATGTCTAGTGTAGATTGATGTGTTGCAAGTTTATTTGCCGCAGCTTTTACTCAAAAATGAAAAGTATCCTGTTTCCTGATATCGTCTTCGGAAGAAAAGTCCTCATCAGTGAAAATTAAAGACACGATTGAATTGTGGGCCTTTTCAAATTCATCATAAATCTCATCAATATCATCCGTACGCACTATCAAGTTCTCAGCAAAATTTTCATCATCTTTATGTTCTGATGAATATTCGAAAATTTCTTTTAACCGTTCATAGGACGTCTTACGCTTGAAACTGAATTTTACGCGTTTTTCAGCCATGGTACTATTACGTCAGCAGTCAAAAATAATAAGGAATTAATCTGGCTTATTATTTAAGGAACAAACTCCAACACAGAAAGAAAGTTGACAACCAAACAATGACAACAATATCGTCGAGCCGTTATTTATTTATTTTCAAATCAGCTGAGAAATCGTAAAAATAAATCAGTACTCCGAAGTTATTTCTCCCAAATATACGCACAAATACGATATTTGCGAAAAGCCTAATTTTTTGGTAGAAAGGAATTTGGTTGGAGCTTCGCCGAGAATGATATAACCGGCATGAAATTTTCGAGCATGAGCCCGTAAATTGGACAATCCCCGAAGCTTTTATCACATGCTGCACAAGATGATATGTTCTCCATTTCAAAAGGTACAAAAACAACCAAAAAGAACTAACAATGGCCAAGACTAACACTTAGCGTTAAGCGGGCTTTCCACTGATGCAACTTCGCATGCAATACAGACCCGTGCAACGGCTGCATGCGTGGAGGCACGTAGACGCAAGCAAGAGGCATGCCAAAAATAGTTACGCACGAGGCAGTTGCAGATAGACGCAAGTCTTTTGATTTGGTAGCGGGAGACACGTGCATCTATCTGCCTCTCGAACGTTTTTTTGAAGAATATCCAAAGTAAATTATCGTTTTTCCTTCAAAATATAGTTCTGTATGTCTAGGCGAAAAATGGAGTGTTCGAATGAAAAGAATATCGTTGAGGATTACCACAATTTTACTTGCCTTTGGAAGGCATCTGACAATAATTACAAAGACAAATTCAAACGAAGTGATGATCAACAATTTCTTGCGGATAAATATAATCTGCCTACAAAAAAAAGAAGTTGTGGTTACAATAATTGCTACTCCAGTAGCAATTGCAACAATTTCTAATTCATTCGACATTGGTAAAAAGACGAGAAACACAACTAACATCAAATCTAAACTCCTGTTATGTGTGAAAAATATAGAGGCAAACATGGAAACAGCATTATGCAAGACGCAAGTGGCAAGCACAGTTGCATGCGTTTGTTCTTGACATGTTGCATGCGTAGTTGCATGCGTGGTTGCATGCGTGGTTGCATAAGTGGAAAGCCCGCTTTAAATGAACAGTTGCGCTCGAGTATAGCCGAGCGCCGCGATCCGAAAGCTGAAGATTAAATAAAAGAAAACGGGAGATAAGAAAGCCGTCGCCGTCAACGGCTAGTATTGGGATTGACTTGACTCAAGATTGACTTGACTCAAGTCAATCTTGAAAACTATTTGGATTGGATTCATCTTTTCAAGCCGCCTGAGCGCTCAACCTCAACCGTTTATATTGAGGATTAGAGGGTATTCAAGTGGGATTTCCAAGCCACTTGAGTCTCGATCTGGATCAAGCTTCGAAATAAACGTAGTATTAGTCCACTGGAGCCGGAGTAAACAGATTGGGCAGGAATACAGGGGCAGGTTCTCCTCTCGGGAACGGTCTTCCAAGCCGAGGTGCTCCTGGAAATAGCAACTAAGGGGAAACAAAGGAAAAGGTGACAAGAGGTACAAACTTATCTATTTTGACTGTCATGGCATTATGCAAACAAAAAATCAGCTGTGCACTAATACAAGATTGCAGCTACATCCCCTCGGCGGCAGAAATTTTGTTGCCCCAGTTTTTTTGTGCATGATGGAACATACAAAATTAAATTGTGGAAGTGCCGGTTGTAGGCATCCCAATTTCGTTATAATTTCATCAATTGTATTCATTAAAAATTACGTTTTGCTAATTGTACAGGGTGTTTCCGTATATTTTTGCACCCCACTTAGAGAGTTTATTTGAAAAAATATTGAAATAAGGTTAATATAAAACTTTCATGGTTTTTCATGAACTTTCAGAATCTGTAGGCAAAAATGTCAAAAAAAGTTAGTAGATGTCGAATATTGACAGGTTGGTGATTTTTTCAAATGGAACAAAAATGGGAAAAAGAATATATATATATATATTTGAATTTTTTTTTCCATTTGAAAAAATCCTGTCAATATTTGACATTTACTAATTTTTTTGACATTTATGCCTAAAGATTCTGAAAGTTCATGAAAAACCATGACAGTTTTGTATTTACCTTATTTCAATGTCTTTTCAAATAAGCTTTCTAGGTGACGGGGTGCAAAAATAAACGGGAACACTCACATATCTCATTTGGATAATAGATAATGAATAAATGTTTTATTCATCACAGTAAATGAAATTCGGGCCGCAAAAGCTTTTGAAAACTTTAATATTCTACCAAACACCAAGGCTTTATGTAAAATCCTAATTAACCAGTCTATTAATTTAACAAAGGTAAGTAGTAGGTTTTGTTATAATGTCATGAGTATGTCGGCCAATAAGATAATGTGAGCAAGTCATATATCATGAGAGAATAGCGGCTGCTTTTCATATGTCCAAAGTTTTGGAATTACCCTCAAAACAAGGCAACTTCCACATAAAGTCTCATTGTGAAAACGGCTGGAGCCAGGGAAAAGTGTCGCATAAAAGTTTTCATAATAAGTAAAGAGAAATCAAGGACCTATCACTTCTCAATTATTGATGTTATGCTTTTCCACTTCAAAAGATCCCTTTCTTTAAATCAAAGTTGATATTCTGGTGAATAAAAAGGATGACTCAGTATGTTAAAATGCGGGATTCTTAGTCGCAAAAATTATGTGGACACAACATATTTCGAGATCATCATTTCCATTCTAGTCCATTCTAGACATGTGTCCAAAAATTCTTCATTACAGAGCTTGAGGTTGTGAAAGTATCTTATCAGAGATTCTGTGAATGGTTCAGAGACCATCAAAGTTTCAAGAAGTATTGTTGATAGAAGATCTTGTGATACCACAATATTGAATTCATTTCAATTTTTCTAGTACCCCGATCACCACGATCACCTAGAAGTCCACATTCTCGTGACCAATCGCAGACACCCTCGTCTCCAAAAGTATTCAAATTTGGATCCGAGACCATGATAGATATGGACGAACGAAATCAAGTTTTAGTTGATTCTAGTAGAAATGGTTTCAACTCCACCCGTCGAACATTCAAGGTAAGTTTGATCATGCACTTGCCAATCGTATTCTCTGTATAGCTACAGCTTATTTATCGTGGGAGATTCACATGATTGATGTACTGGTATCGAATGTCCATCAATCAAACTGTTATGATGATGGATTTTCAGTTTTATCGTTTGCTATATAGGAGACAAGCAACGTAATGATGACAAAACCGAAGAACACGAAAAAGTAGTTCGGGCTTTTTTCATCTAATGAGCTTGTTCCGTTAAATTTCGACAGCGATGTTTTTTAGAATGTTATGATTTATTTGATACATACCAATAACACACAAACCAAACTCAATTGGATAAAACTAAAAAAATTATTGGCCTTATGAATATTTCGATCGAACGACGGCGATGGGATCTGTCGCAGTGATGGACAATTTGCATACATTCTCAAATGACTAGAAATTTTATATGTACAGGGTGTCCCAACGATAGAGTAAAGTAGGTTTTATCATATAGGATATGAAAAATATCAATATCAATATGCGTCACCGGTTAGGAGTTTAAATAGCGCACATTCTGAAAATATTTGGAAACATACAGGGTGCGTCACAAAAGTATGGCACGAAAAAGTATGATTTTTTTAAATGGAATGCCCTGTATTTGATTTTATTTCTGGATTCTATGTGTCACTATAAACATTTTTTGTTCTATAATATATGGGTCTAAATTTGATAGTTTTTGAATTATTCGAAATTAACGGAAAATTTTCATGATATTGGAAAATGACTGTTTTCTCCCTTATTTAAGACATTAACTCTTGAGATTTGATGGAGATAAGGACTAGAGTCATATCAAAGCTTCCACAGAAAATGTTCGCTATTTGTTATACAGGGTGTTTTTTATAAAGGTCCAAATTTTTCGATTTTCAAAATAAAAAATGTCTTTTTTTTTAAATGGTACACCCCTTTTATTATTACTATAGTGAATTGAGTATTTGAAAACCTATCATTTTTGCTAATGATATCCTATACCTATCTTCGATAGTTATCGAGAAAATTCGAATTTTCCAAATCGTTCGGTCATATTATATGGAATGTATGGCGATCACCGGCCGTTGCCATGGAAAAAACAAAAATCATTGTTGACAGAAGTAAAAATTAATCCTTTCTTTTTGATCCATATTGGCTATGGACTATCCACTGAATGATTTGATTGACATGATCTTTGTATTGGAGGAAGCCGAGAGAAACCCTCTACTGACTCAAAGAATTTACCGAACAAAATATCCCGAACGGCGGCTACCCACTACTCTCTGTTCTCGAAATGTGATGGAAAGGTTTGATTCCAGTGGAAGTGTTCCATACACGAAACGTAAAATTGTTAACAAGAACGCAGCAAACGAAGAAAAAGAACTAGATATTTTGTTACATATTGAAGAAAATCCCCATGTAAGTAGTAGGGCATTATCAACCATATGCGGCACTTCAAAATCCACTGTGAATCGGACAACAAAAAAATTCAAATACCAGCCTTACCATATTCATCTTCATCAAGAATTGCTGGAAAGAGATTTTGAAAAACGAGTTCAGTTTTGCAATATCATCAATCAACGAATTCAGTTGGATAACAAGTTTTTGTGCAAAATTATGTTCTCCGATGAGGCGACATTTAGAAGCAACGGGGCTGTAAACAGGCATAATATGCACTATTATGCGACTGAATATCTATTTTGGCTACGAGAAGTCCAACATCAAAATTATTGGTCAATAAATGTATGGTGTGGCATCCACCATAACCAAATCATTGGTCCCTTCTTTTTTGATGAACATATTTATCGGGTCGCAACTATTTGAATTTCTTGCGTGAAAAAATGCCTCTGCTACTTGAAGATATCAATTTAGTCGAACGGGCAAATATGTGGCTGCAACAGGATGGTGCACCTCCACATTACCATCGTGATGTACGGGCATTTTTGGATATGCAATTCCCAGGAAAATGGATAGGACGTGGAGGTTCTATTCCGTGGCCACCGAGATCATGCGACTTAACTCCCCTCGATTTTTTTTTATGGGGATTCATAAAAGACCGAGTATACTTTACCAAGCCAACCACCATGGAAGATATAAAAAATAGAATACGGGACGTTTGTCATTCAGTGACGCCTTTGATGTTATCAGAAGTCAGGCTGAATCTTCAAAGAAGACTGAATCTGTGTATTCAACAGGGAGGTCACCTTTTTGAACATATATTAAGACAAAATATCGATTAACAATTTGAATATTAGTATTACCTTTGAATAATAACTTGAAACTTGGCATAGTTTATCGTTTTATTGCAAAACACAAGGTAGCGATTTAAAAAATTCGGAATCTCTCGATCACCATGAAAGATAGGTATAGGACATTATTTGCAAAAATGATAGGTTTTCAAATATTCAATCCACTACCGTAATAATAAAAGGGGTGTATCATTTGAAAAAAATGATTTTTTTTATTTTGAAAATCGGAAAGTTTGGACTTTAGTAAAAAACACCCTGTATAACAAATAGCGAATATCTCCGGTTCAAGCATTGATATGACACTAGTCCTTATCCCTACCAAATCTCAAGAGTGTAATATCTTAAATAACGGAGAAAACAATCATTTTTCAATATCATCAAAATGCAAAATGTTTTCGTTAAATTCGAATAATTCAAAAACCATCAAATTTAGACCCTTATATTATATAACAAAAAATGTTCATAGTGACACATAGAATCCAGAAATAAAATCAAAAACAGGGCATTCTATTTAAAAAAATCATACTTTTACACGCCATACTTTTGTGACGCACCCTGTATGTTTCCAAATATTTTCAGAATGTGCGCTATTTACACCCCTAACCTGTGACGCATATTGATATTGATATTTTTCATATCCTATATGATAAAACCTACTTTACTCTATCGTTGGGACACCCTGTACAGGGTGGCCAACTAAGAATGCGAGGTACTGTATCTCGGAAACTATACATCGTAGAGGCTTGCGGCAAAAAATTTTATTACTAAAACGGCCAAGAGAAAAACCTGGAAAATATTTTCAAGTTTCTGAAATGGTCGCTTGGGGGCGTAACAACCAACACCAAGTAGAAAAATATGATTTTTATGGAATTTTGTCCAATGAAAATATATCGATGAGCTCATTTTCGGATTTACTAACTATTTACCCACACTTTTTGTCAAAAACGTTTTTTTCTATCTATCATAATAAAGTGGTGGGGGAAGTTCAATTGTTTTATTAAACAAACGGACATTTCTCCCGTTTCGCTTGACCGATTTAAACGAACTTGGGCTCATATGAAAGGGAATAGTCTGCGCTATAAACTGCTCATTTGCTTTTTAATTTGTAACATTCGCCGTCGCCGCTAGATGGCGTTAACTGGAATGGTAGCATACTTTTGAGTTCTTTCCGAAAAAATCAAACGTAATGGTATATCCATTACCATATATTTTAAAAGGAGACACATTTTCCTATAAAAAAAATTAAAAAAAAAAACAAAAAAAAAATTCCATAGAAATCATATTTTTGTACTTGGTGTTGGTTGTTACGCCCCCTAGCGACCATTTCAGACTCTTGAGAATATTTTCCAGGTTTTTCTCTTGGCCGTTTTGGTCATAAAATTTTTTGCCGCAAGCCTCTACGATAAATAGTTTCCGAGAAACGGTACCTCGCATTCTTAGTTGGCCACCCGGTACGTAATTTAGACAGTATAAGAAAGTCATCAGCAAAATTTGTTTTCCAATATACCCAAAAATATACTCAATAAATGAAAAAGAAAACGCAATTTTCACAGTATGATCGAAAACAGGGTGGAGCCAGACTACCCTCTCTCTCGAGAGAGAAAGACATCTCAGTCAATACGCCAGACGGACATAGATAATGTATTCTGTGACGTAGTGGATGTTAATTGGCGCTGTTCAATCGGTCATTACTACATTAATAGAGGTCGTAGGTTGATTTTTTGAACATCAATGGTATCAGTACCAATCTTTATATTTTTCATATTTCCAAAAAATGTGAAAATTGATGACCAGACCAAGTAGCGGCAGGGTTCATGAATAATAAATGACTTCCTCTGTCTGTTTGATATTCTTGCATAGTTCTGGGATTGGTTTGTGATAACACCGGATTGACAAGACGGATACAGTGACGTCACCACTAAACTTGGGAGAGCGGCACGTTGTAAATTTGCGTCGTTCTGATTATTGATTTACGTGTGAACACGGGGCAATATTGAACGAGAATATTTTGAGCCAAATATTTAATATTTGATACCTAGTCGGGCTGGTTGAACCATTTACAACCCAATCAACCCGTTGGACCGATTTTTATGATTTTGGATTTGTCTTCGCTATAGAAAAATAACTTTTAAAACTTCGGAAAAATTCAGAAGAGAAAAATTGAAAAATATGTTTTCAACACAACATTAAATTTATTGATTATACAAGCTAGCCTGACGGATTTCATATCGCCTTATCTAATCCTGGTGTATAAAACAAAGCCGTGTTGATCATACCACTTATAACTCAAGAACCGCTGGACCGCGGTTTTATGATTTATGATTTGTTGGATTTGACCTCGCCCCGAATAATAGCAGAATAACTAAACTGTTTAACCCGGCAAATTTCCTAACGCACCATCTAATATACTATGTATTAAGCATAGCTGATTAAGTTGAAAAAAATACTTATTATCTTTTTCAAACAGCGTGAATGTACCATCGGGCCTCTAGATGAGTGTACAAATTCAATGTCTTTTTTATAACGGGAGTATTGATCTGAACTTTTAAAGGACTATTTAACATAGCTTTTGCCAACCTTTCTAAAGAAAATTACCTTTTCATGTGATTGAGCACGTCCAATTGAAATAACGTGCAAATCAATACCGATTTTTTTATGATGACGGCAATCCTGGAATGTTCTGATTCTGAAATAGATGTTCCAATTAGTCTCAATGATGAGAACATCAGCGTCATTTTTTTTCTGTTGATATTGACTGTTTATAATTTCAACCGTCATGCCATTTTTTTCATAGATTCGATGTTATGAGCAAATTAAACCTAAAAGTATTTCACTCTCTTAGGTAGGTACATTATCAGTTACTCACGTGAAAAATGTAATCACGAATGAAGAGAAAAATATATCGTATTCAAAAAGACCAATCAACCAAATAATATGACATGGCCAATCTGGAAAAAGTGAAATCAATCTGATCAAAAAATTTACATTCCATCCGCTTGTTTTAATAAATTCATTCAATGCGAAAGGTGTATTCTAGCAAGCCTGAAAGTGTTAGCAGGTCAAGTTGACAAATGTGATGAATAATTTTCCCTAACCTATACAAAATATATTATGTACAGTTTTTTTTATGTATTATTGACACATCTTTTATCGGTCTTTGAGACAAACAAATTGAATACATGAAAATACATAGACAGCAAATGAAATAGTCCCATCGAATCTCAAGTGAACGTGCTTGTGGGAGTGAAGTGTGACAGTATCGTGACCGACATAACTGGCCGATGGAAATGAGCCTCGCAACACGTCTAATTGAGAGATTCTGATGAATAGTCAAGTGGAGTAGTTCAATTTTGGTTATTTTGCTGTAAACAACTGTTCACATCGATATATTCTATGGAACGAGATCGAATAAAATCCAATCCAAAAACAAACCAACGTGTAAGTATCTAGGTGGAGTTTAAATAAGTTAGTAAGTGCCTCGCGAGCTCATAATATATGAGTGATGGGCGAGATGAGACTTAATTTCAGTGATAGAAGTTAAAAGAAAAAGGTGAAAGTGGAGTCATCACACATCAAAGCCATATCACGACATTATCCAATACAAAATCTTACCAAACGACAATATCAAACACGTTCTCACTTCTTTATCAACATAGAAAGCTTTTTATAGAACATGATAGCTCAAATCCTTCCGGATACAGAATAAATATCCACACTTACATTGTATGTACAACTTTGAGTCCAAGTCCAATAAATCATTGTTAACCTAGCGCAGTGGCGTTCCAAATTCAAATGAAGCGCTGTGTCTTATTCCAGGTATGCACATTGCCTGATTTTGATCAAATCAAATCAAACTGCTTCATTGTTCAAATACCATGTATTTATAACAAGGCCAAAATGTTACATGAAATTACGTTAAACATAATATGTGAAGTACAACCAGAACAAAATCTTTCCTTATTCTAGCTTGTCCGCGAGTAATTGGGCGACGTCGTAGTATGCCTTCTTTCTTAATAAATGATCAACTCTTTCTTAAGACACGATGTAAAGGTGTAGAATATTTCCGAATATCACCGAATTTTTGAGAGCGATAATTCTGGAATGAGTAACGAAAACATGTTGAAACTTGAAAGTGGTTTGGAAGTCATCAATACGGAGCTCTTTTAAGATGAGGCAGAAAGTCTCCAACAACAACAAAAATACTCGGAATAGTAAGAATGATATGTTGAATAAGAAGGGCTTGCAAGAATATACCCGATTAGTCCCGTATATAAATCGCACAACTCTTTCTTGGCTACATAATCCCCAGAAGGCAATTCCATATCTCAAATGACTGTCCATTAAAGAACGACTACTGCTCATTCCCAACTCATTCGAGATAGTTCTCACTGCATAGCAAGTACTAGCCAGCATTTTAGACAACGCTTCAACGTCAGTGGTACATTTAGTCGGTTATCAATGAGAAGCCCTCAATACATAGTGGCCATTTGAGAAGGAAACAGAGCTAATTTTGGGCGCCCGGAGACATTGAAGAAAAAACCCTTGACGGACCCGTCGGTTTTTGATTCAAGGGAAAACCATTTTTTTGGCATTTCCACATCATGAAGTGCAAAGGTGACAAGGGCCTCTCAAAATTTTAAATGGCATGAGGAGTCGAGTGATATCTTATTTTGAAGGTATTTTATGTAGATTACCATCCCCAAGTTTCACACTGCTAGTCATTACAGGGGCTAACCAAAGTTACCAAACAAATTCACAATTAGACGCATTTGTGGGGTGATTTGGCGACTATTCATTGTTACAGGTCTTTCACTGATATTGGCTGGAAAGCATTAATTCTAGTTTCAAATCTAAACATCTAACGGGCTCAAATCTGGAGACCATGGAGGCCACACAATAGCTATTTTTCTATTAAAATCCATTGTCTTGAAAAAGTTTGGTTCAATATCGACAAGAAAAGCATAGGATAGTGGAGTGGCTCACATCTTGCGATGGTTTTTGAACATTTCTTTGTAACTTCAATCAACCCTTGTAATGGCTGTGTAAAACTCAGGGGTTATAATCTACATAGAAATACCTTCATAAAAAGATATCACTTGGCTTCTTATGCCATTTAGAATCATTGGGTGCTTGTCACACCCGCTAGGACTTTGCACTTCGTTAAAATGCCAGTGAAATGGTTCCCTCCAAATAAAAAATCGACGGGTGCCTGAGTTTTCCTTAAATGTCTCGGGGCGCCTAAAACTACCTCTGTTTCATTTTCAAATGGTCATCCTGTATATGACTAAGGATATAGTATGTTCCAATTCCAAAAAACAAATTTTTACAGGAGACACAAAAAACCAGGTAAATACATAATCAAATTTCTGTAAAGATTGCTTTTTTGACAGTAACTTATTTTAGTCATTATTTTGACAGGTATATAAAATAATTTTGAACATATCAAGATTTCAGAAAATCAACGGAGATACGAGGTTTTTGCACTTAATTCCATTACAGAGTTGTGGAGTTACGAGGTTATCATTTCTAAATAGAAGAGTTGTCTCATACAATAAATTATTTAATATCCTAAAAAACAATCCAAATCACTTCAAAAAACTTTATTTTCCACAAAATAGATAATTGAAAAATATATAAACTGAAAGAGAAAAGAAAATCGACCTCAGATTTATTCAATAGGTAAACTATCAAAAAATTCATGGTAATCTTTCTCCAGAGAGCTTTAGATTTCTTGTAAGTGCTAATTTTTTTCATTTGATATTTTGAGCCTCTCTTTGTAGAGCTTTGGTATTTTCGAGTCTACTACTCCACTCCTCAGGATGTCTTAGTTTGTAGTCAATGGTTCTATTGGAATTGTACCTGAGGGTTCGAACGTTCTGTACAGTGGGATCTCAAACCATTTTTCCAGGTCTTATGGAATTCACGTATCTCAGTCGAGAATAATAATTGTTGAAAAAATCATGGGTTAAATATTTCACCTTATAAGGCTAGGGATTTTTCCTAGCCTTGAGGCAAACCCCAACATAAGCCGCCGGCACATTGATCTTGGAATGTTTCAGCTTTCTTTCTATGGCAGCATGCATTGTATCTGCTTCCATCTCGGTGTGTCCTTTTTTCAAGTATTTTTGACAGATTGTTATATTATTTTCAATCGACAGATGTAAAAGAGTATTCGAAAGTATAGCATTTCTGTTCTGCCCACAACATCCGTCACTAAAAAATATAACTTTTTCGTCCTCCTCCAATGCTGGTATCTGTTCATTTATGAAGAAGCTCAAAATACTTGAAAATTAATTTGCCGACAAGCCTCCCTCACACTCATTTCATTTCGTTTCAAATGAAACAATAACCTTCCTTGGTTTTTAAATTGAAGATTGTGAAATTTTGAAGTACCAACTTCTGCTTGTAGTAAAAAAGCGACACCGTAGACTTAGGAGCTAAGAGAACTGACTAAAGATCCATTGCTAAGACTTTATCTCTATCACTCATTTTATCAGTATATTTTTTTTCTTGGGCTGGTGAATTATGTATTGATCTTTCCCAATATTTCCTGTCTTCTTCGCGACACATACACTGCACTCGTCTTTTTTCGGGCTTGAAATGCTGGGATTCATTTCATCAAAAATAATTGAAAACAAAGTCAAAGATACTCCAATCTTGTTTGTCTTGCACCAGTTCTACACATAAAACCTATGAAGCTCAGATTTTGATGTCCATAGAGGTTCAAAATATTTCTTACTGGATCGTGCACGACAATAATGGGACTCAATCTTTGGCATGGTTTCAAAAAATGTCAGCAAGCTTTTCTTTCTCTTTTCGAAAACAAAATGCCTTGATTTTATGGTTTCCATCACTACATGAGGTTCCATAGTCTCACAATCTGCAGTTATATGAGCTGCTGGTTGATCATCATCTTTTCTTTTCCAGGCTATAGCAGACCACTCTCCTGAAGATAACGTATTGAGGAAAATCTTCTTACACACACGATATCGACGATCTCCTTGCCTCAAATGATACGAATAACTATATTTACGCCCATAAACTCTTTCCTCCTTTCTATCCCTGCATCTTAATGTCTCATCTTCAGTCATTAACATTTTCACGTTAGAACTTTTTTGTTTTTTATCCATTCTCCAAAACTCTTCAAAAATTTTTATTCTTTCTTCAGATAGCATTGCGCAATTTAGCTTGGAGGCTTCATTATTTTTTTGGGTTAACTTGCAGCTACATCTTTCTTTGATGTTTTTTTTTTCATGTTTGGGAACATAGTGTACCCACCCGCCATCTACTTTCTTCCTTCATACAGTTCACCGTACTCCCGCTTTTGTTTGTTATAGTTAGCTTACCTCAAGTTGGGATCCACATATCTCCGTTTTTTTTTAGTTCGTTTGTCTATAGTAGAAGCTTTATTCCCCTGTTGAGTGTCTAGTGGAATGGGATCTTGTTCCGTCGGAAGAGTAGCTTGAAGGTCATCAGACTCATCGGCATCTTTTTTTTGAAGAAGTTCGGCCTTCTCAGGATCTTCCTCTTCAACGATCTTCACCTCCATGTCGTCGGTCTGATGTATTAGAGGAAGACAGTTGGAACCTGAATCTGACTGAAGAACTGGTGGTCTCTCATAGTTGCTTGCTTCTTCCTCTTGTCTTTGATTCTGCCCATAGTCAAAAAAAATGTCTAAGTCTTGAGCATTGTCTCCTTCGCCAGTATTCTCCATAATTTCACCTTCATGAATAATTAGCTTTGCAAATCCCCATCAGTATTTTCATTTTTGTTATTGTACAATAGTTCTTAAGAAACATTTGAGTTAGTGAATGTTATGGGTGGAACTTGTAAATCTATATTCCCTTTAGCCATACCTAAAATTTTCTTCGAACGAGATGACATTCTGGAATAGATTTGAATAGGGGATTTTTCTACACTAGGTACCAATAAGAATATAGATATGAGAAATGTTGGCTTCGAACCTATATTCTTTTGAAATGAGAGGTTTGGATTTGGAGATAGATTATTGTTAAATTTGGCAAAGAAAAAATAATATGTGTTTTTTACCAAATTATTATTCGCAAATGAAAAGATGTATACTGGAAAATGTTTAAAATAGATCCATAAAACGCCATGAGAAAATCAATTTCGGAATTGTTTTTTAAGGGATGTATCAATACTTTATTTTATAAGCAATGTTAAGAAATTTCATATGAAAAACAAGGGGTGTTTTTTCACTCTTTTCCCAATTTTCTCATAAGTTTGGCATTATTGTTTGGCTATTCTACATGATAGTTATTGGAAGTGAAATAAGGTCTAGCAATAATAATGCTAGCATTATTTTGACAACTACGCATGTGCATTTGCCTGGTTTGATAAGGCTAGCGTCAATAACGTTTGTGCTCGACTTTATCACGGCACCAATAAAGTCGAGCCGTATTGTGATTTCGGCGTTATTTTTACAAGTTTGGCAGTGTTTTGTCATTTGACAATTATTTATGTAATTATTTGTTTGTTTATGTTTAGACGGAGTGGTTTTAAATTTTTATTTATAATGGGTTTTTGTTTTCCTGCATTTTCTCTGTGTGTGTTGTGGATATAAATCAAAATAAGTTTTATGAGTAAGCAACAAAAACCGGCTACGATTCTGTTAGGAGCGAGGTGAGGAGGGTGATGTATTGATCTAGTTCGTCTCCGTGAATCAATCAATAAACCTAAATAGATTAAATTATTCCAAACTTTGAAACTCCGGATCAATAGAGTTTTCAAAAAAATAAACCAAAACAATAAAAATACACTAGTGAAACACTGAATTGAAGATTTCTATTTGTTTGTTTATACAATCCAACGATGTTGTGGTTATGTTAGAAATAACGAAGAGTTGTGTGATATCTGACAAGCCATATTCAGGCTACAATAACTGTTTCTTTTCGGAAACAGTAACGTATTAAAATAAGTTATTTGCACTAATAATGCTAGCACTATTTTCCTATAGTTCTCTAATATTAAAGTGAACTACATACCTTATCTTCAAAAAACAACACAATCACTGTATTTTGCTCTGAACAACACTAGACCCAAGGTTGGAATGCGAAAATAATCGTGAACAACTAAGCTGATTGGAGTTACGAGTTTTTCGATGCGACAAAAAACGTGGGACTCCGCGGGATGGAGATAAGAGGTTTTCTCCTTTGGTTGGTATGACTGACAGGAATCTATTGTCATATCCACATAATAGGTGTGTTTGTTATACTCCACTAGTGCACACTTTTCGACACTACAACACTCAGTATGGCTTTGTCTGTGGAATGTTTGTCTGTTTTTTAGGATAGAATATCTTTACTAAACTGGTAAAGATATTCTATCTATGTAGTGTAGAAGTGTAGAAGTGTGCACTTGTGGAGCATAACAAACACACCTAATAGTTGAGTTGAACGAATACCTCAGATGGCACTAAAATCTAAAAATCATAAAAAATGGAGTAACGAGGTTTTCTTTTGAGGGTATCGATATTCTATGACACCATTTCGACAAGGTTTTCATGATGTCTATGCGACCACAGTATCATCGGCGAACGGTTTGGACTGACCACGAACATTTATCTATGCCGTGGTTAATATACAAATGGAACAAGATCGGTCCAAGTACAGACCCTGTGGGACATCAAACATATTGGGTAGTAGACTAGATACTCTTTCCGGTTCGCACCATCTGTTGCCTTCCAAACAAGTATCTGAATTATTCCAGAGCATTACCTCTAAAGCCATATCGGTTAAACTTGGCTCGGCCGACAATATCATGACTTTCACAGTCAAAAGCCTTAGAAAAGTCACAAGACACTGCAGCTACCAGATCTCTTTCATCAGGGACAAAAATAGGGACTGGAACAACTCAAACATGGCATCAAAACACTTTCCCGGATCCACTGGACAAGGTGCTACTAGAATTATTCAGACTTGAACGTCAGTTTATGCACGATGGAACATCGTCTTATTTTAATAAAAGTCTCGATAATAATGTTAGATACTTTTTGAACCATCAGTATCCAAATAAATGGACTACAAGAGGAGATTGCTCAGAACTTTCGTCTCCATGATCACCAGTTGCCGATTTTTAGTATGACTGCTACAATACGTGTCCCCATAAAATGAAACAATGATGTTTCAAGACCGCCAACGGGTTGAAAAATCAATTTTCCTTTAAAGGTGCATCATCCCTTATCAACACTTTGGAACACCTCGATTGAGCTCCAATTACTATCGATGAATGCTCTTAGTACATTTAGAATGTGGATCAAATTTGATGTTTCCATGTTCAGAGATAACTGAGATATTTAATTTTTTCGAAATTTGAAACCTGACTTGTCAGGCGTATAACTTCTTAGGGGTGCAGCAGCTTGAAATATAGGTTAGTTGCGTCAAATCATAATATTTTGGGTTACCCTACATGTTCCTGCTCTGTGTCGACATGTGGGACACCCGGTATTATTATTAAGGAAAGTGCATCAACTAGCATAACTAGATCAATATGAAAATCGGATTTATCGCAATGAATGCGCCAAATTCTATGACAGCGTATTTGATATTCGATTACAAGTATACAGTGCATTTTTTTTAAGACATAGGGGATTCCTGTTAAATTTTCAAACTCATGTTAGCAGTACTTCTATCCGTAGTAAACAGCTGAAACTTGCCGTAAATGAACTTTGGTGCTTCGGGATTAAGTAAGTTCATCAATTCCGATAGAGTAACTTGGAAAAAGACTCAAAAAATGCTTTGATTCATGAGAAAGTTATACTTTTAACATGCCTTGTATATGACGATGACAACCAATTTTCTGACGTGTCCAAGTTCATTAGTCGATTTCGGCTCGTTTGGTACATGCTTTGATCTGTCAAACACCTACCAACCAATTTCGGATCCTAAAATGATGACGTCACATCAAGTTTGGTATGCGTTTTGGTCTGTCAAAATGCCTACCGCGGTTTGCAGCACGGTTCTTTGTTTGGTATAGTGGTATCTTTATCTATTTTTCTTTTGTCTCGCTCGGGAGTAGTAAGTTCATCGTGAATGATCAAGTGAATGACGTAAATAAACAAATCGACCAGTTTTATCCAAATTTAAGTCTGTCCTTCAGTGGTTGCAATAGTTTATGTTCTATCTGATCTAAAAGTTGGTTTGCTGTTAATTGGAGTTTAGTTTTTACGACTATATTTACGTCAATCATTTTTTTCTCCAATTGATAGTTGGGAAATGGAAGAAGGAAATGAGTGAATTCGGGGACGTTTATATAGTTCCAAAACAGCCAAAACCATATAACTGCTTTTCTTTCAGGCATTTTTAGTAATGCGGCCAATACGGCCACAATCTGATTTTCACCAAATCATTGGACACAGCTTTAAGTTTTAACTTTATGACGAATAAGACAGATGAACTAAGTAGTGATAAACTATAACCTATGACATAATTTTTTTTATATATGCCTGTAACTAAACATAAACAAATAAACAAAAAAGTTGGGTTATATAAACACTCTGCCTTTGACTGTTTTGACCAAACACCTACCAGACGATCTCGGTAAAATGTTAGTCGTGACGTCATCACCATGACGTTGCAGTTGACGTTTGGTTTACCAAAATAGGCGGATTTTGGCGTTAACCAGGTAACGATTTGTTGTTACCAGGTTTGGTGAGTAATTGGTTACTGTATTTATACCAGCTCGGGATCAAACCCCAAAACGTTCTGGTTACTAAAAGTATTATTCATGGTATAACGTAACTACTTGTTTAGTAGTACCTCCCAAGCAATTTGCCCCTACTGCGAAGAAAAGTTAGGTTAGAAAATTCGTAACCTGGTTAACGCCAAAATCCGCCCTATGTAAACCAACCAAACGAGCCAAAATCGGCTATTGTCAATTTGTTTAACCAAACAATGACTTTTTTAAATATAGACCATCAAGGATACTGCTTGGCTGTTAATAGGGGACATTTTGAAAAGTTTATCTGAAAAATAATGTTTGATTTTCATTATCTTATTACACTGTTAGAAATAAATAAGATTACAATTTGACAATGAAGTTATTGATTGACAGTTGCATATACAAGGCTAGTAAAAAGTATTACTTTCCGAAATTAAGCAAGTTCGGCATTGTCGTCTCAGATCCGAGCAGATTTTGGTCACGTGACATCCGACGGATCAGAACAAGGTGGAATACAAGAACGATTCGGACTTGTTTATCTAACCTCATCACTTCCATTTCCCACAATCTTTAAATTGATCGTCTGTAACCGTGATAGAATAAGTTTTTTTCAAATCTTCGTCTTGCAAGTGAATAGTCTTCATTTTAATATCAAATTCGTCATTAACTGTTGACTTATAACAAACAAAACAGTTGAATTATAACCTCATAAACACAAATCTGACAGATCAATCGCTTTCGTCGGTCCCAATACGTCGAGCAAAAAGATCGTCATTCGATCTGTCAGATGTTTTTATCGAACGATTCCGATTAACCTCTGACACATCTAGATGTCATAAACGAACGATTCAGAGCAATCGGAGAAGTCTGATTGCGATGCCGAACCCGCTTATTGATGAAAGCATTTTTTAAATCTTTTTTCAATTTATTCTGTGTTAATTGATGGCAGAAACATGGATTCTAGGCACCAAAGTTTATTTCGAGTTTACACTAACTTTTTAGGAAGCGTCAGATGTGCAAGTATTTTGACTAATCTCACGCGAAAAGCGATCATTGATTTCTCATGAACTGGAATATCAGCCCTCAGATGTTCCAGGATACTCCCTGTACGCGTGCTGGCAATAAACTTGAATTTATCTTTTTTTTTTTTAAATGACATCATTCTGATCTTCACTAATTGTTCCACCATTTTGGAAATAACTGACAGTAGAGCTGTAAGTCGGAGATTGCTCAGATCATCCGTTCTCTCACCATTGTGAATGAGAATAATAACCCCAATTTTCAAGATATCCGGGAATACACAGTCGAACGAGTTTTTGATCACTTGAGCTAGTGCATCATCACTCATAATAGTTTTCACAGATAACTCGTTTAAACCGCTGGAAATGTTTGCCTTTCGAGTTTGTCCCTATCAGTGGAAAATAAAACAAAAGAGTGTGTAACTAAGCTCTTCACATAAGTGATTGGATCGACACTACAAGAGATATTTTCAGTTGAGCATTCAGCAACTGTGCAATAATGATGATTGAGATTACCAATATCCATAGACATGTCGTCGCGGGAATTTGGTTTTTCCTCGCAGCTCGTTGATGATGATCCATATTTTCCTAGATCTGTCTGATGCATCATTCATTTTTATAATGTTTCATCTTTGATAACTGATCTTAGGATGTCGAGGTGGATAAAACATGTCTTTCCATGAACGACTGAAAATTGGCATTGATGAGTATGTGAGCTAGTCCAATCAGCAACTGATGCTGCTTCTCTGAACATATCGAGATTCTGCTTGTAAAAAACTCTGCCCATCTTGGGGACCTCTCCACTTGGTTTTTTCGGAAAGCAAGTTAAGCAACAGCTCATGATCAGTTCAGCCGAACTCACACAAAGATAATCAATTGTTGTGGAGGAATGCGGAGTTATTTTTGTTGACTTATCAGAATACGTTAGAACACTTCAACAGATTTTTGAGATACGATGAATCACAGACACTGTCCATAAAGTTTATATCGAAATCACCAACTTATACAAATTTACAGTTTTTTTGGTTGGCGAAGAAACATGATTTCCAGTCTTCCGCCCTTTTATTTTTTGAACGGCTCAACTTGGAGACTTCAAATTCCAGGTGATAAAATACAAGCATGTTTATTATGTTTTGACATAAAATTGATATATGAAAAATCCAAGATGGCGACTGTGCGCCATTTCGTGATGTTTTTTTGAATAAGACTAGGGGTTATGTGACACCGCATTTTGAAGGTCCTGAGTACTTTATAACCTTAGAATATTGAATCGATATCTTCAAGTACTACAAAATGGCGGTAGATTTAATAACTACACTAATGCATACACTTATACCCCAGCTTATATTAACTAAATAACTCTTATAATACATTAAGATCAATTCAAAAGATTTTGGAAATGGGTGCCTTGAACTTCTTGGCATAAAAACAGCCTTTTCGAAATTTCACGTGGAACATTTCCAAACACTGTAACATCGATATTTCTACAAATATGTGTTATTTTTTGTCGAACATCCAATATTGAAGCAGGTTCGGTTTCATACACTTTTTGCTTCAAATAGCCCTATAAAAAAAGATCTAATGGTGTTAAATCTGGCAAGCGCGCTGGCCATTCTGTAGGATCTCGACGACCAATCCAATTACCTGGAAAATTATTTTCCAAATAGTTCCAAACTTGTCTGGTGGAGCGCCATCTTGTTGGAATATGATATCCATATCGAATTCATCAGGATTGGCTCCGTCGATTTCCGTAATCAAAGGGTCAATAGTATTTTCTAGCATGTCCAAGTCAGCCAGATTCCCTAACAACTGGCCTGGGGAGGGGTTTCAAAATTGTGAAAAAAACTTGTAAGTTGCAACCGAGGTTGCAACTGTTTTATTAAAGCTGAAACTTGGTTTGTAGTTAGTGAATACAATAAAAATCTATGTGAAAAAGATCAGTCAGCTAAAACTTGCAACAATATCAGTCAGTCAGGGGCCTGAAGATGTCAAAAAATCTTGTAAATGAGAGTGTTTTTTGAGAGCTGAAATTTAGTAAATGCAATAAGAATCTATATGAGAAAGGTCAGTCAGCTGAAACTTGCAACAATATCAGTCAGTCAGGGGTCTAAAGTTGTCAAAAAATCTTGTTAATGAAAGTTTGTTATCAAACCTATAATTTTGCACACAATTCGAAGATGTTATTTCAAACAAGAAAACCATGGTCAGTCAGTCTGTTTATCTCACAATCGCAGTCAGTCACCCAAAGAACGTCAAGGAACGAACGTCGTTTTGACATTACCTTTTTCTTGCGAATTGTGAGACTTTAATCATTTTATAATATATGCCTGCCTTTTAAAAATACAGGTTCTTAAAATAAAGTACTTCATATTTTTGACATTTTTATAAATGTGAAAAAAGCTTCTCTAAACTTATATACTATTAGAGAGTCATTGAAAATTTGAAAATAGTGCTTGCATTATTAGTGCGAATACCTTATTTTTATACTGCTTGACGTTACTGATTCCGAAAAGAAACAGTTATTGGAGCCTGAATATGGCTTGTCAGGATATCTCACGACTCTTCGTTATTTCTAGCATAACCACAACATCGTTGAAATGTATGAACAAACAAATAGAAATATTTAATCCAGTGTTACACTAGTGTTTTTTTATTATTTTGGTTTATTTTTTTGAAATCTCTATTGATCCGGAGTTTCAAAGTTTGGTATAATTCAATTTAGTTAGGTATATTGATTAATTCACGGAGACGCACTCGATCAATACATCATCCTCCTTACCTCGCTCCTAACAGAATCCTAGCCAATTTTTGTTTTTCACTCATTAAAGTTTTCTTGATTTATATCCACCACACACACTGAGAAAATGCAGGGAAACAAAAACCTATTGAGGCGGGTTTCCACCAAACGGACAAAACCGCAACAAAACCGCAACTGTGTCGATTTCGACAAAAGGAAAACTTTTGTTGTCAAAATAAGCAACATTTTAAAGACTCTCTGTCGCGAGTTCGTGTTTTCGTCAACAACGAAAAGTCCCGTCGCCAGGCGGAAAACATCAAAAGGTTTCGTGTTTTGTCTGTGTTTTACAGAGTCCGCTATGTGGAAACGGTCGGCGAAAACAGTTCTCTATTTTGTTCCGGTATGTTGACTTTGAGAATTTATCATACATTTTTATTAAAGTGTTGTGGTTTGTTGTCACTATCCAGGGTATATTTATTGATTTGTTCTTTATTCCGCTTTCTATGCAGTTTAGGGTTTTCTATTGTTTTTGAGATTTTTGAAAAAATCTTTTACAGACAGGTTTTGGGGACCCTCTAGAGTAGTCTAGAGCATGAATCCGCCTGCGCCGATTATTAAAAAACCGCACGCCATTATAAAAACGTCGTCTGGAGGAGGCATGATGGAAACTGTTCGTGTAGTGGAAACGACAGAAAACACTTCAGAACAAAACACGCGACAAACTAACTTTTCTGTTTGTTTGGTGGAAATCAAGTTTCGTGTTTGTTTTCGAAACTACAGCAAGTTTTTTGTTTCTGTTTTTGAAACTGAAACTAGTCGCAAGCGAGTCCGTTTGGTGGAAATCCGCCTCAGGTATAAATAAAAATTGAAAACCACTTCGTCTGAACGTAAACAGACAAATAATTACAATAATGATTGTCAAATGACAAAAAACTGCCAAACTTGTCAAAATAACTCCGAAATTACCATAAAACGGCTCGACTTTATTGGTGCCATATTTTCCGTCACCATTTCGCAAAATTCTATTTTTTGGTCTGCATCATCTTTAGTTAACTGATTAACCATTTGGATTTTATAACGGTGGTACTTATTTTTTTCAAAGCCTCCATATAGTGGAGGGTCAAATTACACAGACATTTGCAACCGCGAAAATACGTTGTTGAGGATTCACTATCATCTCACCAATTATTTGAATTTGCTTTTCCTCCGGTACTGTTGGAAAAAAGCTTTCTCACATTTTTTCTACAGTTTAGTCATTCGGGAAACGATTGATGAAAATCCTTTCGGATTCGTGTGAATTCCGCGTGGCACCATGAAAAAGGAAGAGTGGATCAGATATTTAACCGATCTGTATAAAACGACAAACACGACAGACGAGCCTACCATACCGGACATAGCTATTAACGCAGATGCTACGATCAATACATCTGACGTAGAAAACGCACTACAGAAACTGAGAAACAGAAAAAGCGCCGGGCAAGACGGTATACAAAACGAATTGCTCAAATACGGTGGGCAAAGCCTAACAGAAGAATTAACAACTTTAATACAGAAAATTATATATCAACACAAAATTCCAGATGAATGGCGAACCAGCACCACTATCCTAATTTTCAAAAAGGGGGACAAAAAAACACCATCAAATTATAGAGGAATAGACCTTCTAAGCACTGCTCTTAAACTAACAACGAAAGTAATTACGAACAAAATCAACGATCTGACACCTTTGGCGGACGAACAACAGGGATTTAGATCGGGAAGATCTTGCACAGACGCTGTTTTCGTATTAAGACAAATAATGGAGAAATCGATTGAATACAACAAGCCAGCGTATGTATGTTTTGTCATATCCTATACAACAGGCAAATTCCACACAATCTCATCAAAACCATAAAGAACATATACACAAACAATAAAATACGAGCACAAATAGAAGGAGACCTCACAGAACCAATACCAGCGGGTAGCGGTATTCGCCAGGGGGACTCTCTAAGTCCGACTCTTTTCAATTTAATAATGGAAGAAATTATTCGAAGTGTTCGGGGGCTAAAGGGATACAAAATGGGGGATGCAGAAATCAAAATAGTATGTTATGCTGACGATGCCGCTCTCCTTGCAGAAAGTGAAGATGACTTACAGAGGTTATTACACTTATTCAACCTGACAGCAAAGTCTCTGAACATGGAAATATCACCGACCAAAACAAAGTGCTTAACAACATCAAAAAACCCTCTAAGATGCAAACTTGAACTTGACGGTAAAGTGATCGAACAGAAAATGAAATTTAACTACCTTGGCATAGAACTTTCCGGCTTTGGTGATATTGAAGAAGAGGTGAGAGACCAAACAACAAAAGCAATTAGAATAGCTGGTTGCCTAAATACAATATGGTGCAATAGGAGTATGGGGACGGACACTAAATCGAGGATCTACAAAACCGTCGTGAGGCCGGTGATGACATATACCGCAGAAACCAGGCCAAAAACAGCTAAAACCAAAATACTCCTAGAGACAGCTGAGATGAAAATACTCCGTAGAATCACTGGAAAGACACTGCTGGATAGAGAGAGAAGCGAGAATATCAGAACAGCCTGTAATGTCAAGAACATCAATGACTGGGTAGCAGACAGGAAGAAGGAATGGAATGAGCACATAGAAAGGATGGACAGCCGCAGACTTGTGAGAATTGCTCACGACAAGTCCCCAATGGGTCGAAGAGACGTTGGGCGCCCCAGGAAACGGTGGAGCGACAGCCTAACGGAAGTGGACGATAATTGAACAGGCGAGTCGCCCAAGGTCAAGAATGAAGAAGAAGAAGAAGACCATGAATATAAATGGCTTCGACTTTTTTTTTTCATTGTACAAGAATTGACCATTTTGAAGCAGAAATTAGGTAACAAACAAAATTAGATTATTTTGAATTTTTAACAAATCGATTGTCAGTGTCTTAGAATGATGTTTAAGAGGTAATAGAACGGACTCTTCCATATTGACAATTGGAGCAACAAACTGCGCCCCCAGCAGCATGGTGATCTCGTTCGTAGTTTGACCGGAAGAAGGAGCAAGTAGTTCATGTGACGTCACAAGAATTGGCAAGTTCGATAATTAATTTTCATTTTATGAGAGAAGTCTGCAAATTTTGTAATTTTTTCTTTCATTCTAACTACACTCCCCGCCGACAATAAATTCCGGACAGGAATAGTTTGCGTCAATTTGATATCCCTGTAACTTTTAATTTTTGTCTGATTTTTGCAAAATTTTCACCAAAGTGTAGCCCTATGTCTCGAGATATTATCCTTGATTTTGGTTTTGGAAAAATACTGATGGCTTGGTCATTATACAGGGAGGAACAGAAGCTACTTTTTACCCTCAAGTTTTTAACACCCTGTGGAAAAATTGAGCGGCAAAATTCAACCTTATTATGTTCTGTTGTGAAGTGCAATCTTTTCTCAACAAAATGTTTTTTTGGTCATGTCAATATCTGCTTTTTTAGAGAAGATACAGACAAAGTTTACTAATATACAATAAGTTAGGTCACTTAGAAGTCGGCTCTTTGAAACCCGTATACAAGCGCGGCCGCGGCGTCAAAGCATGCCGCTCAAAGAAACCCGCCCAGCGAAAATGGTTCAAAGCGACCGACAGACGTTCCGAACTAATGGGAACTGGGCTCTCCAAGAGAAACGAAGTAGAAAGGTGGAGCCGGTTTCGCGCGTTTTCGGAAGTGGTCCAACTGTTTATTATTAGTTAACTTTGATACAGACGTTCAAATAAAATGCTGCAGTTTTTTGATATCTTATCAACAATGAACGAAAACATTCTTATAGACTTGCATGAAGTTTAGCCCTATGTCTTGAGAAACTACCCTGGATTTTGGTTTTTGAAAAATACTGATGGTTTGGTCATTATACAACGAGGAACAGAAGGTACTTTTTTTCCCATACGTTTTCAACACCCTGTGAAAAAATTGAGCAGCAAAATTTAGCTCCATTATATTGTATCGTAAAGTGCGATCTTTTTTCAACAAAATTTTTTTTGGTTATGTCATATCTGCTTTTTTAGAGAAGATACAGATGTTTAAAAAAAATGCTGCAGTCTTCCGATATTTTATCAACAATGAATGAAAACATTCTTACAGACTTGCATGAACAAATGTTTTAAAATTTCATATTGTCCCAATCTACCCAATGTTCAAGATTGGGCAAATTGTTCACCTCGAACACTCTTTGGAGGCGGTAGTATCATGGTGTGGACTGGGGTAACACTACATGGCCGTGCAGATCTTGTATTAATTTGAAATTGGAGATCTAACACATGGGATATGTATGCTAGGATTGCTAGGTAGACATGTTCGCAATAGACATCTGAAAACCTTGCCTGATTTGCGAGAAGCCCTTCTTGAAAAATAGCAAATATCACTTAAGAGGCATCAAAAACATGCATGCCATTCCCATGGTAGAAGTCATAGGGATACGATGTGACAATACGCGCTAATGATTTGAGAACGTTTTGTTCATGCAAGTCCATAAAAATGTTTTAATCCATTGTTGATAAAATATCAAAAAACTGCAGCATTTTCTTCAAACATCTGTATCTTCTCTAAAAAAGCAGATATTGACATGACCAAAAAAACATTTTGTTAAAAAAATATCGCACTTCACAACAGAACATATTGGAGCTAGATTTTGCCACTCGATTTTTCCACAGGGTGTTGAAAACATACGGGTGAAAAAGTAGCTTTTGTTCCTCCCTGTATAATGACCAAGTCATCGGTGTTATTCCAAAACCAAAACCAAAGGTTATATCTCAAGACATAGGGCTACACTTTGGTACAAATTTCACTAAAATTGGACAACAAATGAAAAAGTTATAGGCATATCAATTTGACTCAAATTATTCTTGTCCGGAATATATTGTCGGGGAGTGTAGAACTAGCTTAAAATGCCATTAATAGTTATTTATTGGCATTATTTTGTGTAGAGTTCTAGTTAGCATGAAAGAAAAATTTCAAAAATTGCAGATTTTTTTCATAATTAATTGATGAACTGGCCAAATAAAAGTTCATAAAACCATTTATTCTCTGTTCAATTCCGAAATTTCTCTCGAGAAATAATATCAATCCAGCCAATTGTCATGGAAAACGAATACACAGAGTAAGGGAAAATGAATCTTCGATCATCACTGTTTTCAAGTTTTTATTTGATTTATCTTTTTTTCTACAAGTAAGTACTTTGGTTTCAATATGTACCGCCAACTCTTTTGATAAATTTATTGCGGAATTCTGAAATAAGTGAGATCGGAAATTTCATCATCTTCTGGAAATCCCTGTGAAAGAGATTAATCAATGCTTAAATAAATACATCTCGAGTAGAATCATGTGAGCCTTTGAGGAGTAAGACAAATTTCTGAGCTATCATCCTCATAATCAGCCCCAACAGGCTGGAAATATGTCAAATTGTCTACCAAGAGGCTCTTTAAGTAGTTCGTGAAAGCATTTTGGGAGAGATGGACATTCCTTGCACCGGTTTGCCTGATTTTTCGATAGAAAAGTTCTGGACCCCTCTTTTCCAAAGTGTGATCACTAGTTGGTTTGTACAGCACGTTCACTCGATGATTTCTTCGTCTGAATCAAAAATAGGATCCCTGGGGTATACTGATGGTAAGTTTGGAGCATAATATTATGGTTAAATCCCAAATACAGCATCATGCTTCTTAAATCTCTAATATTTTAATTATTGTTTTGATCAAAATTTTTTTGCTGAGCGGAATAAATTTTTTGTTTTTCTTTTTTTCACAAAAAAATATGATCGTAATTTTATAACTGCCTCTCCAGAATTTCAAGTGATGATGATTTAGTGACTTCAGTCCCAAATTGGTTCCTGGAGAAGTCTTGAATGATCTTCCATTCAAGCTATCGGATAGGAATAAATGATTAAGAAATTGAATAGGGTAGTAACTATATCCAAGCTACTCTGACCAACTCATTACCAGTGTTAACAGTATGTAGGTAGGTACCTGAAACAAAAGTTACTAATTGGATATGAAATCCAAAAATGCAACACACTTCTTACAATAGACAATGATGATTGTTTTCAAAGATGAAATTAATTTAGGTTAATACTGGGTCACAGGATTTTACTATATGATAGGTCGTGATTCAAAAGCCGCATTCACGAACCAAATTCAAGGACAAAAGGTCCCATAGAACTGTGTTCTGCATAATCTGATTTTCGAGATATAGGGTGTTAAGGGTTTAGAAAAAAATCGAATTTATCATTATAAAAAAAGTACGCTAATTAATTTTTCTGATTTTTTTTTTCAAATGAAGCAGCTAAACATACAACTTGTTTGTTTCATTTCTAGCAAAAGAGTTTATTTCACCTATGAATTTTCCGACATGCAATAAAGTGGTTTTCATTTTTTTCCTCGAAAACGAACAAATATACCCACGAAAAAGTATCAGGATACAGAAAAGTTGTATTTTTGCTGCTTCATATAAAAAAAAATAATATTATCAGAAAATGTCAGTGGCGCACATTTTTTTGTCGATATTATTCGTGAAACTGCCCCTCGGGGCTCCACTAGAACTCATAATAACCATCCAGTAAGTGCTTATTCAGCATCTCATCACAATGAAAAATACTGCCAAAATTCAACAAAATCGGCAAAAGGATCTTGGAGATATAAATCCGGTTTTTTCCACACCTTTAACTATCGAAAAATAGATTATGTAAGATAAATGTTTATAGGACCTTTCCTACTTGAATTTGGTTCAGTAATGCGTCCTTAGAATAACGGCCTATCATTAAGTAACACCCTTATAGTACAACACTTACATACCTACATGAAGTTATCATCTAAAACATTTTTGAATAAATAACTTACTTACTTACCAGAAAAAGCTAACACATATGGCGTTCGCCGTGCTGTTGAATTGGAGAACACTTGGGTGCATAATACTGATAAATTCCTTCTATCTTCTATCACACCACCATTTTATTGATTTCTAAAAACTATTTAGATTCAAATGGTGACAAAACTAATCTGTGATGTCAACGTGATTGTACGTCAGATTGACAATTTAATTTTGATCGATGCGCCACCTTAACGACTTGGTGAGAAACATTTGTTGTTCTACAGCTGCACAGCATGATCAGTGTTTCACAATTTTTTGACATTTTTGTCATTTATTCATAACTCAAACTTTATGTTAAGAATCTACAGCATCTTTTGAACTGAACTTGACGAATATTTTGAAAAAGTGTATGTCAATGTAGTGATCAAATAGACCGCCATTTTGTAGTACTTGAACAAGTCGATTCAATATTCTAGGGTTATAGAGTACTCATCAGGACCTTCAAAATGAAGTGTCACGTGACCCCTATTCCCATTCAAAAAAACATTAGATGGTGCCAGCCGCCATCTTGAATTTTTCATATGTCAATTTTATGTCAAAACATAGTCAACATGCTTGTTATCCATCACCTAGAATTTGAAGTCTCTTGAATGAGCCGTTTAAAAAATAAAAAAAAGCACTGTTTGGTTGGAGCGATGTTTTTCTTTTATTATTTATCCGCCTCGTTATCCGCCTATACGGGATGAACAAAGGACGTCATGTTTTTTTTAAGCCAAGTTAGGTGCTATATCAGATTCCTGACGTTTGATCTTAGATTTTTTTTATCCATATTTTGAATCTTTGGATTATCAAAAAAAAAGTGATTTCTCATATTTCTAAGAAGTTGGCTATAACCTTCGAATATTGAACCTCTAGAAGCATAAACAAACAATATTGTGTGAGTCGAACATGTCAATGTGAACATGGGGGGAAAGGGGAAAAGCAAGCTCCTTGTTTGCCATATTTACTTCCTTGAAATAGCTTTATTGTCACCAATTCAATAACAATGACTTGAAATTCACTATCATCAAATAAATGTATTCCTCTTCAATATTCAAGGAGTGTGTAGCCTTTTTTTCATCGCTACTACTACTTCCTGTTGAATAATCGAACGATTTTTCTTGATCTTTAACACTAAAAAGTTGATAAGAGGATTTTTTATCACAAACGGCAACGTTGGGCACAATCGAGTTATTTGAAATGCGTTGCCATGACGTTAATAGATGCTTCAGAGTGACGGCTGTTTTCATTTTCCAGTTGAAAATGATTTATTTGTGCTCGAGAAGAGGATTTAGTGTGGCAATTATACCAAAAAAGTGCTGTGTTTGTGGAGCTTCTTGATGGACGGTTGGATCGTAGAGATCTTATCACAAATGTGTCAAAATAACATTACATAAACATAAACAAAAACAGGACGACTCAAACAAATCGTGTATGTTTGGGGTGCTATGCTTGTTCAAGTGGTTCAATGTTCTAAGGCTATAACTCAATTTGTCGAGTTTTTAAAAAAGTGTCATTCATTCATCCCTTGAAAAATGTCTTTTTCAGGGTTTTTTTTGGAAATCGGTATTTCTTTCCAAACTGTTGCATTCGGTGGGTTGATGAAGGCCCAGAGAAAAGGCTTAGATAGCGTGCACATTGGCGAGCGGTGAGCGATGAGCTTCGACGCAAAATATTTCGAACAATGAATTATAGATGAGAGTGTGTTAATTGGAATGAGCGGTGACCGTTGGCGTTTGTTCGAATCGCAAGCGGTATCGCGACTAAAATGGTTAGTATCTGGAGTGTGGGTGTATGGTGAACACGATGATGTCTTCCCAACAAGAAAATAACGTCTACAGGGGGGTGTTTATTTCCGAAATTCAAACAAGAACAACGAAGTCCATGATACAAGTAATGAAGTTGTCCAATTGTTAGACAACTTTGATTCAACTGATGTACACCTTTTCTTTTTTTTTAAATAAAATTGATCGGGCTAGACGTGGATTTTCAGTTAATAAAAGTTCACGCACCAAACTAGTCATCCTGCTGGCAGGACCAATTTTGAACTAGAAATACCCACAAAGAAAAGCTTGTCAATATGCACACAGCACCGCGGGCGGCATCACAGCATCGACTAACACGCACCGCTCGCCAATGTGCACGCCACCTTAGTGCAAGGGTACGCGATGCAAGCGGCATGCGTTTAGGTGGAGCCGCTGATCTTTATATTAAAATGAAATTGAATGTTTTTGGATATAAGGTGTCTTCAAACTTATCAGCGTCCAATCGACGTCTATTAAAACAACGAAACTATTGATGAAATTTCAGCTTTATTGAATGACCCGGAAAAAAACACTTTGATGACCTTCTACACCGTTAAACCCCCTCACCTCCCGGACTTTCAGCTTTATGAGCAAATCCAAGTGTCAGCTCTTTTCTCTTGGAATGTATTTCAGTGGCGTAACATCAGAAGAATCTTTTTGTTGTCAGAAGTGCTTCAAAGTTCTCATAGTTTTAGTGATCAACACCACATTATGTCATGTTATGTCTACCTAGAAGTTTTAATATTGGCACCATTTGGTTACCCGCCGGGATAAGGGTTCTTGGGCATAATTTTCCTTTAACATTTTTCAACACATTCGATGAATTGAGCTAAAGCCAACTTTTGAACAATCTCTATCTGCCGAACAGGACCAACAAACGATTGGGCAATGGAATCTGAGTGCTGGAAATGAAATTTTACATGAGAAGCACAAATTCGTTTTTCTGTTTGCGCTCAGCAGGAAATAGATTTACGGCTTTATTTCCACTTACTCGCGCTTCACGGTTCTCTCACGTTTCCTTTTTGAAATTTCGGCATTCGAAAATGCTTTTTCACTTGATTTGTGATTGAGATGAGTGCAGCACCTACTATACTAATAAAGAAAAGTTGTTTTATGAGTGGATGTAATTCTGTTGTGTCATTGTGATAATCATCAAACTCAAACAATAATTGCACAGACAATGGACAATTTGCACATTTTTTGGAACTATGAAAAGTATAAGGATTAGTGTACTGATGCGATTGATGTTCAAAAATCGTCCTACGAACTCTATTAATGTAGTCTACACCGATTAAAGAGCGCCGATCAACATTCACGACGTCACAGAATACATTATCTATCTTTGTCTGGCTTATTATTGACTGTAATGACTGTAATGGGTGATTTGGCTCCGCCCCGTTTATGATCATACAGTGAAATTTGCGTTTTCTTTTTTATTCATTTAGTATATTTTTGGGTATTTCGGAAAAAAACTTCAAGTCATTCGAAAATGTATGCAAATTGTCCATTATGGCAGGCCCTTTGATCCTGATTACAACCGCTGAGTTCCAAGTCTCTGCTATCATTACTGTTGTCCCTTCCAAATAAGGTTTCACTCCACCCCTCTTTCTTTTAATAAGGAGTTGCAGATGATAGTTTGCTCAAACGCCTAGCAAGTGTTCCCCTCCAAAATAAAGACGTTAAATGCTCAAAATCGATCCCGTTTTGTTTTCCATAAGTCACCTTGTAGATACCATTGCGTGAAGAAAACGGATTCTTGCCATCCAGATCACATACTCGACAGCTGTCCAAATAATAATCAACTAAAAACAGTTTGATATCATTTAACTATAAACTCGTTTATCCCGTGACCGTTGGAATATGGTCTGGAATAACACGTGTTTGCGGCAAAATGGCTAGTGCAAATCGAGTTTAGAATTTTGAAATAAATTGGTTCTCATCCATTCATTTCGAAAAATGTTGTAACGCAGGCGCTAGGGACTGATAATGGGCTCAGTAGATGGTATTCCAGAAGTAGATGACACTATGTTGTATATCGTGGGTAAAGACATTCAAGAAATGAAACGCTTCATGACGGAAGAATTGGAAAATGTGTTCAATTGGTTATGCATAAATAAGTTGTGCCTAAATGCAAGCAAGTCGAAGTTTTGTATTTTTGGCAAAAAATCAAGATTGAGTCAAGTTGACATTGAAAGTTTAACTCTAGAAATAAATGGTGAAGCACCAAAACATCATATAGAAATTGAATATTTGGGTGTAATTCTGGACGCTAACTTGAACCTGCATGCTCAAGCGGATTATGTGATGAGACAATTTTCCAAAAAAGTGGGCTTTATATCTAGAATAGGAAAACCACTGTCTCTATATACAAAAATGTTGTTATATAACACCATCGCAGCGCCACATTTGCAATATTGCTCCACGCTCTTGTACAATCTACCTATGTATAAGATGGACCAACTACAGAAAATTAAGAATTATTCTCGAGTGTAACCGGTACACTCCCATCTATGTGATGTTAAAGGTTGTTGATACGCTGTCAGTCAAACAAAAAATTGTATTTGATGTAAATGTATTTCCTTTTAAAATAAAAAATAATCTGCTCCCAAATTATCCCTGTGATAAAGTAAAAACTTTCAGAGATGTACATAGTTATAAGACTCGAAACTGTGATAGCTTTGTTTTGTTCGAAAAATGTCATTCTAGTCCGCTGCATAATTTCATCTTGCATAGAGGTTTACAAGAATTCAATCGGCTTCCAAACACATTGAAGAACTGTACTTGTCTTGGTCAATTCAAAAAACTATTCAAGTCACACATCCTGTCATCTCCATTTTAATTTTTTACTTTCAGGTTTTTAATTGTTTTAGTTTTCACTGCTCTATTTTGCTGTTAGTATGTACAATGCTTGTATTATTTTTATTATTATTTATTTATACATATCTGTTATATATTTTTATTATACTTGTTATATAATAATTTAAAATTGTAAACTTGTGTAGCTTTTTATGCTGAATAAATGGACTACTCACTTACCTACTTACTCACAATTATATTTAGGGTGTAGTTGCGAGAATGAGAAAAGACGCAAAACATCGAGCTGCAGAGAGCAGAAGCAGGTCTTTTTCAGAATTCATGTCAACACTGACTGAAGAAAACACGAAACATCACACCATGAAAGAGTTCCGAAACGCAAAGACTATCAAAGAGAATCAACGAATTATGAGTAGTGCGATGCGACGGAATGAATAGACTAAATAAATGACGGAACGCATTAACGCAAAGCCATCAGAAGCAGCCTTTATTGGACAAAACGAGGGCATCAGCAGTGTGAAAGGAAATCACGAAACGTCATTTCGATAGGATCCCCAATCTCAAGCTATTCGAAAGATCGCGAGTATTTTCCACATTCGAGTGACTTTCACGGTTGGTTTTCCACATTAGAATATTTGATCCCAGTTCCAGTTCACATGTGTTGACGATCGAAGATAATATTGATCAAAACGTCGTGTACAACAATAATTATTATAATCAAGACGATGCAAGTCCAAAAAACTGCATCAACTTACACCCACATCCATGAAGAATATGGAAGTCCAGGCAGCTATTTCCAGAATTTGGTGAATTGAATGAAGAATTCAATAATTTATCATCCTTCAAAATCAAAACGTACAACTGAGTCAAAATCAGCATAAGGAGAAACGACTTATTGCCGTTTCAAAAGGGAAATTGCAGAGCTGTACAGGGTCATCTATTGACCCATATGCTAGCGACGTTATCCATGAAGATATGAAAATTTTGTAAATATGACAGTATTAGATATTCATCTGATTATTTTTCCACAAGAAGCAGTTATTTCAATGGAACCCCCTGTATATTATCATATATTATGAAAAAGCTTATTTTCCTGATTTCAAAAATATACAGGATGCGGCTAAGAAGTGGTGAAATGGACCAACAATTGAAAGATACGACAAAAAGTCATTTCTGATAAAAAAGTCTGCTTGCTGAAAAAATAGGAGCTACGATAAGAGCATTGATTTTCATAACACAGGGCGTCTCAAAAATGTAAAAATATGAAATCAAACAAAAGCAATCATTTTTTGGCATTTTAACGTCAAATGATAAATGGGAAACTTGCTCCAAATTTTGCGAATTATTCCGAATTTAACCGAAAAAAATTTTAATCTATGAGAATTTTGAAAAATTGAACAATTTTGAAGACACATTTTCCTATTAAAAAAATAAAAAAAAACAAAAAAAAACAAAAAAATAAATAAAAAAAAAACAAAAAAAAAACATTAATTTTTTTGTTTCTTTTAAAAGAAAAATGTATCCTTTTTTAAAATATATAAAAATGAATATACCATTACATTTAATTTTTTTGGAAAAAACTCAAAAACATGCTACCATTTCAGTTAACGCCATCTAGACGAGACGGCGAAGGTCAAAAATTCAAAACCAAAAAAGTTTTTTGAAGTGCAGATCATGCTCTTTCATATGAGCCCAAGCTGGTTTAAATCGGTCAAGCGAAACGGGAGAAATCTCCGTTTGTTTTACAAAACAATTGAACTTCCCCCACCACTTTATTATGATAGATAGAAAAAAACGATTTTGACAAAAAGTGTAGGTAAATAGTCAGTAAATCCGAAAATGAGCTCATCGATATATTTTCATTGGACAAAATTCCATAAAAATCATATTTTTCTACTTGGTGTTGGTTGTTACGCCCCCTAGCGACCATTTCAGAAACTTGAGAATATTTTCCAGGTTTTTCTCTTGGCCGTTTTAGTCATAAATTTTTTTGCCGCAAGCATCTACGATAAATAGTTTCCGAGAAACGGTACCTCGCATTCTTAGTTGGCCACCCGGTACTACTACCATATTATGAATTTATACCTACAATAACAGATAATCATGTACAGGTATGAATGTCATGATATGCAAGTGGTGAAATGCGAACTTTGCAAAATTGTTCAATTTTCAATCATAAATTAAAATTTTCCTCAGTAATTTTGGATTGGACTAAATTTGGAGCAAGTTTTTAACTTATCATTTGACGTTGAAAGGCCAAAAATTACTGCTATTGTTAAATTTTATGTTTTTACATTTTTTACATAAAAATCAATTTTCTCATGGTAGCTCCAATTTTTTCGGCAAGCAGACTTCTTTTTTCTCAAGAATGACTTTTTCTCGTATCTTTCAATTTTTGCTACATTTCAACACTTGTTAACCGCATCCGCGGACATATACAGGGTCCTGCAATAGTGCGTCAGGCATCCATAGCTCGTATAGTATCCAGGTTAGGAATTTCGTTCATGTGCAGACCTATACTATACATATGAGTGTATTTCAGGAAAATATTTTCGCCAATACAGAGTGGTTCAAGATTTTTTTTAATTTATTTTTTAAATGGGACACCCTGTATTTTTTTGGATATAAAGATTTGCTTTGGTGTTCTTGCCTATGTCCAAACTTGTCATCTGATTCGCTTTGAAGTTTCCGGAAAAAAACAAAAAATCAAAAAAAATCGTTTCGTAACCTTTCATAAAATAATTTTTAAGATCGTCTTGGGTCTGTTTTCTTCCAGGGCAATTCCAATAGAGTGAGCCCAAAAATACTCCAACATCAAATGGTTCACTTCTATTTTGTACAGGGTGTCCGAAATTTGATTCCGAATGTGACAACTTTCAAAGCAGTTTTTCTCAAGATTTTCAAATGGTACGCCCTGTACATTATTTCACCGTTCAATGCAAAATGTAGGAACAGACGCTTTTTGTATTTATAAATTCATCCAAATTCTCAACCGCTGAAAAGATATTCACCAGAAACCATAATTATTATGACCATCCATCAGTAAGAAACAAACATTTTTTAGGTTGCTATGGAAAAAAGATGGCCGGCAAGGTCGCCCGATTTAGCCAAGCTTGACTTTTTTCTGTGGAAGTACTTGAAAGTCCTTGTTTATAGGGAGCCCCCAACAACTGAGAAGAACATGCGACAAAGAATAAATGACGCGATTGCAACAATTTCACCCGCAATGCTCAGAGATGTGGACAGGTCTTTTCAAGTGAGAATGAATAAGTGCATTGAAGAAAACGGTTACTGTATTGGAATTGCCACCGCGTAGCTGGAAAAAAACAAACCCAAGACCATGTTAAAAATTATTTTTTGACAGGTTGCAAGAGATTTTTTTTTTGTTTTTTTCTCGAAAACTATAAAAGCAAATCAGATGAAAATTTCGGAGAAAGGAAAAAACACCGTAACAAATCTTTATATCCAAAAACATACAGAGTGTCTCATTTAAAAAAAAATCAAAATGTCGTCACTTTTTTTTTTAACCACTCTATATTTGCGAAAATTTTCCTGAAATACACTCATATGTATAGTATAGGTCTGCATGCACATGGACGAAATTTCTAACCTGAATGATATACGAGCTATCAATGCCTGACGCACTATTGCAGGACCCTGTATATATTTTGGCGTCGGATGGCGAATTTGGCCGGTGGCCAAAATAGTTCGAGATAGCGCGAAATGCTTATACTAGATATGCCAGATGCCAAAATATACAATTCGGCATCTGCATAACATGATTTGGACACATCCCAAAATGCCTATTCACGGCATATGCCGATGCCGAACTGAACACTGAGCATAATTATGTATTGTTTGTGTTTAAAGTTGAAATTAAAAAAGTCTGTTGTAACTTTGGGCTAGTTTGGGTTAGTTTGTGTTCGGTAAAAAAAGAATGTCGCTTTAACGACATCCTTATCGTGAAATGTGAAATTTACTTTTTAACTCTTGACTTTTGCGCATACAGGATGCCAGAAGTACATTGGACGTTGGGTCTGTAGCGATAAGTTAATTTGAAGTTAGAATGTTTATTCATTATGCACGCTATATGAAGCCTCCCTACCGCAGCCCGAGAGAGTGGGAGACTTCGTCGGTGTATAGTTCTTTGTTGAATCGTACTCTAGTTATAGTTGCCGGAATGATGTGCGTTGAAATTAAGAGTGCGTTTTCTGCCGACTTGCCGGGTAGTATTGCCGTCGGGGGTGGGCGGGGAAAACATTATGCGGTACCAAGGGGCGGGGTTCAGCAAATTATTTCCACTTTTAAAACAGCCGCTTGACCACAGCCATAGCAAAGATCAATTTTCAATTATTATTAGATGTACCAATTTTCTCTTTCACAGAAAAGTACCTGTGTGTTATTGGACTCAGATAGGTAGGTATTACGGTAACGTTTTGAATACAAAAATGTTTGGTTTTCCGTGTTTATAATAATATTATGTTTTTGCGAAACTAAGGTAATTTTGCCAATTGATTTTATACCTGTACATGATAACCTGTTGTTGTTGTAGGTATAAAAGTCATCTATGAAAATGATAACATCGATATATTTTCATTGGGCCAAATTCTATTCTATCTTTCTACTTGGTGTTGGTTGTTACGCCCCCTAGCGATCAATTCAGAAACCTGAAAATATTTTCCAGGTTTTTCTCATGGTCGTTTTAGTAAGTGATAAATTGTTTTGCCTCAAGCCTCTATGGACTCTCAACTGAACACCCTGTACATTTCATTAGAACAGTCTTGATGATAGATATTTACCTATTTCTTCTACTATGTGAATTTCCATATATTTTTTAATGAAAATCGCATGTAATAAACGAACATATCATTTCATAAAATTGATATACAACAAACACTTTTCACAAAAACAACGGCCTATTAAATTGAAAAAAAATGAATCAAAGCGCCAAAATTAACAGCCAACTGGCATATTTTCTTCAGCTAAAGCGGCAGCGTGGTGTACTGTTGAATGTTGCGTTGCACGGGCACAGTCTCCCACTAAGATGGTTTGCTTTGCTTGGTATATGATTTGCTCCAAATATTGCAAACGTTGTTCAATTACACCCGGACGTTTGACGACTGGCACCCGTAAATTTGCTTTCACAAATGATTTAATTTTTGACCAAATGTTCTCAATTGGGTTTAGCATTGTTGAATACGGTGCGAGTCTGAGGAGTGTGGCACCTTTCGGATTTACCACATCTTCCAGATGGGTATGACATGGAGCATTGTCACACACTATGACCAGATCAACGAATTATGAGTAGTGCGATGCGACGGAATGAATAGACTAAATAAATGATGGAACGCATTAACGCAAAGCCATCAGAAGCAGCCTCTATTGGACAAAATGAGGGCATCAGCAGTGTGAAAGGAAATGACGAAACGTCATTTCGATAGGATCCCCAATCTCAAGCTTTTCGAAAGATAGCCAGTATTTTCCACATTCGAGTGACTTTCACGGTTGGTTTTCCACATTAGAATATTTGATCCCAGTTCCAGTTCACATGTGTTGACGATCGAAGATAATATTGATCAAAACGTCGTGTATAGCAATTATTATAATTAAGACGATGCAAGTCCAAAAAACTGCATCAACTTACACCCACATCCATGAAGAATATGGAAGTCAGGCAGCTATTTCCAGAATTTGGTGAATTGAATGAAGAATTCAATAATTTATCATCCTTAAGTCAAAATCAAAACGTACAACTGAGTCAAAATCAGCATAAGGAGAAACGACTTATTGCCGTTTCAAAAGGGAAATTGCAGAGCTGTACAGGGTCATATATTGACCCATATGCTAGCGACGTTATCCATGAAGATATGAAAATTTTGTAAATATGACAGTATTAGATATTCATCTGATTATTTTTCCACAAGAAGCAGTTATTTCAATGGAACCCCCTGTATATAATCATATATTATGAAAAAGCTTATTTTCCTGATTTCAAAAATATACAGGATGCGGCTAAGAAGTGGTGAAATGGACCAACAATTGAAAGATACGAAAAAAGTCATTCTTGATAAAAAAAGTCTGCTTGCTGAAAAAATAGGAGCTACGATAAGAGCATTGATTTTCATTATACAGGGCGTCTCAAAAATGTAAAAATATGAAATCAAACAAAAGCAGTAATTTTTTGGCATTTTAACGTCAAATGATAAATGAAAAACTTGCTCCAAATTTTGCGAATTATTCCGAATTTTACCGAAGAAAATTTTAATCTATGAGAATTTTGAAAAATTGAACAATTTTGAAGGTCAGCATTGTACATACCACTACCATATTACAAATTTACACCTACAATAACAGATAATCATGTACAGGTATGAATGTCATGATATGCAAGTGGTAAAATGCGAACTTTGCAAAATTGTTCAATTTTCAATCATAAATTAAAATTTTCTTAAGTAAGTTCGAATTCGACTAAATTTGGAGCAAGTTTTTAACTTTTATCATTTGACGTTGAAAGGCCAAAAATTACTGCTATTGTAAAATTTTATGTTTTTACATTTTTTACATAAAAATCAATTTTCTCATCGTAGCTCCAATTTTTTCGGCAAGCAGACTTCTTTTTTCTCAAGAATGACTTTTTCTCGTATCTTTCAATTTTTGATACATTTCAACACTTGTTAACCGCATCCGCGGACATATACAGGGTTCTGCATCCATGAAGATATGAAAATTTTGTAAATATGACAGTATTAGATATTCATCTGATTATTTTTCCACAAGAAGCAGTTATTTCAATGGAACACCCTGTATATAATCATATATTATGAAAAAGCTTATTTTCCTGATTTCAAAAATATACAGGATGCGGCTAAGAAGTGGTGAAATGGACCAACAATTGAAAGATACGAAAAAAGTCATTCTTGATAAAAAAAGTCTGCTTGCTGAAAAAATAGGAGCTACGATAAGAGCATTGATTTTCATTATACAGGGCGTCTCAAAAATGTAAAAATATGAAATCAAACAAAAGCAGTCATTTTTTGGCATTTTAACGTCAAATGATAAATGAAAAACTTGCTCCAAATTTTGCGAATTATTCCGAATTTTACCGAAGAAAATTTTAATCTATGAGAATTTTGAAAAAATTGAACAATTTTGAAGGTCAGCATTGTACATACTACTACCATATTATAATTTTACACCTACAATAACAGATAATCATGTACAGGTATGAATGTCATGATATGCAAGTGGTAAAATGCGAACTTTGCAAAATTGTTCAATTTTCAATCATAAATTAAAATTTTCTTAAGTAAGTTCGGATTCGACTAAATTTGGAGCAAGTTTTTAACTTTTATCATTTGACGTTGAAAGGCCAAAAATTACTGCTATTGTTAAATTTTATGTTTTTACATTTTTTACATAAAAATCAATTTTCTCATCGTAGCTCCAATTTTTTCGGCAAGCAGACTTCTTTTTTCTCAAGAATGACTTTTTCTCGTATCTTTCAATTTTTGATAAATTTCAACACTTGTTTAACGCATCCGCGGACATATACAGGGTTCTGCAATAGTGCGTCAGGCATCCATAGCTCGTATACTATCCAGGTTAGGAATTTCGTTCATGTGCAGACCTATACTATACATATGAGTGTATTTCAGGAAAATATTTTCGCCAATACAGAGTGGTTCAAGATTTTTTTTAATTTATTTTTTAAATGGGACACCCTGTATTTTTTTGGATATAAAGATTTGCTTCGGTGTTCTTGCCTATGTCCAAACTTGTCATCTGATTCGCATTGAAGTTTCCGGAAAAAAAACAAAAAATCAAAAAAAATCGTTTTGTAACCTTTCATAAAATAATTTTTAAGATCGTCTTGGGTCTGTTTTCTGCCAGGGCAATTCCAATAGAGTGAGCCCAAAAATACTCCAACATCAAATGGTTCACTTCTATTTTGTACAGGGTGTCCGAAATTTGATTCCGAATGTGACAACTTTCAAAGCAGTTTTTCTCAAGATTTTCAAATGGTACGCCCTGTACATTATTTCACCGTTGAATGCAGAATGTAGGAACAGACGCTTTTTGTAATTATAAATTCATCCAAATTCTCAACCGTTGAAAAGATATTCACCAGAAACCATAATTATTATGACCATCCATCAGTAAGAAACAAACATTTTTTAGGTTGCTATGGCCGGCAAGGTCGCCCGATTTAGCCAAGCTTGACTTTTTTCTGTGGAGGTACTTGAAAGTCCTTGTTTATAGGGAGCCCCCAACAACTGAGCAGAACATGCGACAAAGAATAAATGACGCGATTGCAACAATTTCACCCGCAATGCTCAGAGATGTGGACAGGTCTTTTCAAGTGAGAATGAATAAGTGCATTGAAGAAAACGGTTACTGTATTGGAATTGCCACTGCGTAGCTGGAAAAAAACAGACCCAAGACCATGTTAAAAATTATTTTTTGACAGGTTGCAAGAGATTTTTTTTTTGTTTTTTTCTCGAAAACTATAAAAGCAAATCAGATGAAAATTTCGGAGAAAGGAAAAAACACCGTAACAAATCTTTATATCCAAAAAAATACAGGGTGTCTCATTTAAAAAAAAATCAAAATGTCGTCACTTTTTTTTTGAACCACTCTGTATTTGCGAAAATTTTTCTGAAATACACTCATATGTATAGTATAGGTCTGCATGCACATGGACGAAATTCCTAACCTGAATGATATACGAGCTATCAATGCCTGACGCACTATTGCAGGACCCTGTATATATTTTGGCGTCGGATGGCGAATTTGGCCGGTGGCCAAAATAGTTCGAGATAGCGCGAAATGCTTATACTAGATATGCCAGATGCCAAAATATACAATTCGGCATCTGCATAACATGATTTGGACACATCCCAAAATGCCTATTCACGGCATATGCCGATGCCGAACTGAACACTGAGCATAATTATGTATTGTTTGTGTTTAAAGTTGAAATTAAAAAAGTCTGTTGTAACTTTGGGCTAGTTTGGGTTAGTTTGTGTTCGGTAAAAAAAGAATGTCGCTTTAACGACATCCTTATCGTGAAATGTGAAATTTACTTTTTAACTCTTGACTTTTGCGCATACAGGATGCCAGAAGTACATTGGACGTTGGGTCTGTAGCGACAAGTTAATTTGAAGTTAGAATGTTTATTCATTATGCACGCTATATGAAGCCTCCCTACCGCAGCCCGAGAGAGTGGGAGACTTCGTCGGTGTATAGTTCTTTGTTGAATCGTACTCTAGTTATAGTTGCCGGAATGATGTGCGTTGAAATTAAGAGTGCGTTTTCTGCCGACTTGCCGGGTAGTATTGCCGTCGGGGGTGGGCGGGGAAAACATTATGCGGTACCAAGGGGCGGGGTTCAGCAAATTATTTCCACTTTTAAAACAGCCGCTTGACCACAGCCATAGCAAAGATCAATTTTCAATTATTATTAGATGTACCGATTTTCTCTTTCACAGAAAAGTACCTGTGTGTTATTGGACTCAGATAGGTAGGTATTACGGTAACGTTTTGAATACAAAAATGTTTGGTTTTCCGTGTTTATAATAATATTATGTTTTTGCGAAACTAAGGTAATTTTGCCAATTGATTTTATACCTGTACATGATAACCTGTTGTTGTTGTAGGTATAAAAGTCATCTATGAAAATGATAACATCGATATATTTTCATTGGGCCAAATTCTATTCTATCTTTCTACTTGGTGTTGGTTGTTACGCCCCCTAGCGATCAATTCAGAAACCTGAAAATATTTTCCAGGTTTTTCTCATGGTCGTTTTAGTAAGTGATAAATTGTTTTGCCTCAAGCCTCTATGGTTAATTGGTGAATAGTTTCCGGGATATGGCCGCTCGATACCCTCAACTGAACACCCTGTACATTTCATTAGAACAGTCTTGATGATAGACATTTACCTATTTCTTCTACTATGTGAATTTCCATATATTTTTTAATGAAAATCGCATGTAATAAACGAACATATCATTTCATAAAATTGATATACAACAAACACTTTTCACAAAAACAACGGCCTATCAAATTGAAAAAAATGAATCAAAGCGCCAAAATTAACAGCCAACTGGCATATTTTCTTCAGCTAAAGCGGCAGCGTGGTGTACTGTTGAATGTTGCGCTGCACGGGCACAGTCTCCCACTAAGATGGTTTGCTTTGCTTGGTATATGATTTGCTCCAAATATTGCAAACGTTGTTCAATTACACCCGGACGTTTGACGACTGGCACCCGTAAATTTGCTTTCACAAATGATTTAATTTTTGACCAAATGTTCTCAATTGGGTTTAGCATTGGTGAATACGGTGCGAGTCTGAGGAGTGTGGCACCTTTCGGATTTACCACATCTTCCAGATGGGTATGACATGGAGCATTGTCACACACTATGACCAGATCTCCTAATTGGTTCCCTTGGTTTGACCAGATGTCAAGTACTCGTTGCATCCAAATGTTCGCCGTCTATGACGTGAACGAGCCACGTTGCTGGTCCATAATGATCACACCCGCTGCGGAAATAGCGCCAATGATATGCACATTAGGGCCTTCAGATGCCGGCAACTGTTGGACTGATCTATTTCCTCTTCTTGCCCGTCCTCTGCTCTGCCGACAAAAAAGGTTGAAATTAGTTTCATCAATCCAAACTATTTGTTTTTCTTCTTGAATGAAATTATTCAAACATCGGACATATTCAGAGCGCTTAGCTAGATTTTCTCCAGAATTCATCGTGGCTGGCTCAAAATGGCTGTTTTTCATTGTATACTGCCTTCCTTGTAAGTAGTTTCCGATTGTCGAAACTGACACCTCACGGTTTAGATGCTGTTGAATTTTTTCTCGGATTTCTTTCTATGTAATTGTGCTATTTCCCTCTATCCATGAGATTATGAGGTCGACTTCGAGTTCAGTTAATCATTTTGGTTTGTTACCCCCTCTTTTATTCATTTGTGGACGCCCAGAGCGTATCCAATTTGACGCAGTCTTGTAATTTATTCCCAAGTCTTTTGCCAGAACCCCCCAATCGTTCCCCTTATTTGCACTGGTCACTATTCTCTTCCGGTCTCGGTTGGAGTGCCTTTTATATATCTTTCTTTCGATTACCTCTTTATCGTTGCAATCTTGTCTGCAAATTGGACATCTTACATTGTCATCTGCATCGAAAAGGGGCTCAGCGCAAGGGCCATGAAAAAGATGCCTGCATGGCAAAGGTCGTATCACTTGGTTTCGTGCCAGGGATGATCTGCACACAATTATCGCGAAACTCCATTTTTTTAGTTGAAAAATGTAGATATTGACATTTAATGGTCACCTGTAGTCGAGACTTAAGTCAAAGTCAGTCTTGACATCTGCTTGAGATCAGAAATGCGTATTGCAATGAATTTTGGAAATAATATCAAAATGTAATAATGAGAATTTGAATGAAATAATTGAGAATAGTGAAATGTTATTGCGACTTTCAATGTAATTGAGCGACTTCAAATGTAATTGAGCGTTTCAAAATTTCATTGGTCAAATAAGTAACGATATTATTGTATGAATTTATTACTGTACAGTCAGTTGAACTCCTGAAGAAGTTGATTTTAACATAGTCTGTACTCATTATATATGACCCCCAAAAGGTTTTTTCTATGAAAGGGGTGTCACAAACTTGACAATCCTAGATTTATGGTGCACAAACGAGGTAATCTGTTTAAATAGGGAGAATTTGTGCTGCTCAGATCATCTCAATCACATTTCCAATGACAGCTTTATTATTCAAGTATCTTCATTGTGTAGATGCGTGAGTGCATCGCAACATTCAACAGTCCACCAGGTTGCCGCAGTGGCAGTAAAAAACATGCCAGTAGGTGAACGGAAATCGAAATCCTCCTCTGATTTTTTCGCAACTTCATTTGGTATATTCCCAACTTCATTTGACTATTCTCGATTACATAATAATGTGATATATTCGCGATATCAATTGTTTATTCTCAATAACATTTTATAAAATCGCAAAATCAATTGACTTTTTTGAATAACATTTGATAAATTCGCAATATGATCTGATTATTCCCAAAATCAATTGATATATTCACAATATGAATTGACATATTCGCAATTATTTGTGGAAATGAGTATATATAGTTGAGCAAGGAATAGTGAGGGAGCAGTCAGTGATTGAAGTGGGCAAAGTTATGCTCAATTTATTGTGATAGTCAAGCTTTCTCCCTCACCATTTCTTGCTCAACTTCAACTTGGCCGGTCACAAACCATACAACCGAACTGAGTATAGACAAATCTTTGCTCGGTTTCATAAAACTACACCTGCGTTGTTTGAGTCGTAAGTTTGGTCAGACCCTATCTTAGGTAACTCGAAAAAAATTATAATAAAAATTTTGAATTTGATATGATCGCAATTACATTTGACTATTCTCAATTACATGTGATTTATTCGCAATTACATTTATCTTTTCTCAATTAAATTTGATGTATTCCCAATTTCATTTGACTATTCTCAATCACATTCGATATATTCGCAATATCAATTTGATTTTCTCAAATACATTTGATTTATTCCCAATGTGATTTTACTTTTCGCAAAATCAAATAAATTCGCAATAACTTGTGGAAAAGATGTAGAAGCTATTTTTCCAACTACATAGTAAAGTGCTTCCTCTATGGGAGATACGATAAAATGTTAGAAAGTGGTTCAGAATGAAAAACTGAGTGAGAATGCAAAATTTTAAAACCCTCCGCCTACTTGGATATTTTATATTGTTCCATCATTGTAGGTTATTAGAACATGGAAATATATGTTATCCTATTATTTAAAGCGTTTGCTAGTGTTTTCAATTTTGAAATACTTTTTCATTTTGCAGAATTGCTTAGTTTATCATCTGTTTATCAAGAGTTCACATGTTTTAATGGCACTTTCAATAGACTTTCTAATTTTTCATTGAATATATCCTCATTCTGTTTATGTATTCCAATAACTTGCTTTTGATTAAAAATTCCGATATAAAATCGTCTCTACAGTGGAAGCGCAGTTAGTGGATGGCTTCATTTTGCAAACTTGCCTAAATAGCAAAGCTCTCACTAGCTTTTTGCGGAATTGTTTTCCCTGATGATCCACTGAGATCCACCTGAATCCTGGTATCTTCTTCCAAGTGCCGAAAATAATCTTCCGATCTGTCCGGTTCCTTCGAAAATACTTCCTTTCCTGAAAAGTTCCCTGATCCAAATCTGGCCTTTGACAGTTTTCTCCTCCAGAGAATGTTATTTTTTATGCCCGAGAAAAAATTGTTAGCAGTCGTAGTCTTCTCCAACCTCTTCACCATACCTACCAACTAGATATTTATGAAGACCAGTCAAAAATGATCACAAAAAAATATATTGTTCTTAGCAAAATAAGTCGTGAAAATGAATGAAGAATGAATAATAATTATAATCCAAATTATCCACCAAAATTAGAACGCACCTGTACCACAAACGATCAAACACTTGCCAGAGAATCCCTGCACTGGTAAAATAAGAAGAACGACCAAATTTAATCATTATTATCTCCGGTGTCGAATATTTTTTCTAGTCGTCAAGACCGGTTTGTCTCCCACCCAAAAAGCCAAAAATTAAAATATTCCATTTTGGGTACTTGGCAGAGGTTCATTATTTTCTTCTTTTTCAAGTTAATTTTTCAAAGTTTCTGTTGTTGTATTTTTGTAATTTCGTGTCTTACTTTTCTAGAAAATCGACTCAAAAAAACACCAATTTTTTAAGAAATGTACTATCCGTTTTTTATCAGAAGATAAGTGAATATCGAAAAAGTATCACAATATAAGCATGCAGGGGAGGATTCTTTTCAATATGGTTTTTGGTTTGACCCTCTTTGTTGAACCGTTTTCATGTTAATTAGAGAAAACGTGACTACAGAGAAACCTATACATAAAATATCGGCAGACGCACTCTTAAGCTAAGCTGGTTGTGAGTTTGGGTTAGTTTGGGTAAGATTGGGTTAGTTTGTATTTGGTGAAAAATGGATGTTGCCTTGGCGACAGCCTTATTGTGAAGGATTGAAGCAAAAAGAAAAAAAAAATGACAATGAAAAGTCATAACATTCACGGAGCACGTCATTCCATGCCATTTTGGCGACTATCGCTAGATTCGCAACGGTCTATTATAGAGATTTGCACCTCGCGACATGACTAAACTGGGTTAGGTCTAGTGTGTACATTTGGCGATATGTCTAAATATTTCGGCCACAGGCCGAATTCACCAATTGACTTCAACAAATATACTGTATAGTTCAATACCTTTCTTATGAGTCGTTCAGAAGATATTATTCAAGTTTGAGTATGTATAAAAATTTGTATTTAGATCCCGGTTGCCATGAGTGAAGTTACATAAATTTATTAATTCGTGAATATTTGAAATAACATCTAGAAAATATAGTTATTTGAGCTCCATTTCTATTCATTAAATCTATATAATCACGATTCTATCATTTTTCCATAGCAACGGGAATGCGAATTTTAATTTTTTAAACATATTTAAACTTGAATATCTCCAGAACGACTCATCAGTAGGGCTTCGCGAGACCACAAGACTAGTCTTGGTCTTGGTGACAAGACCGAGACCAAGACCAAGGCCAAGACCTGAAAATCTTCTCAAGACCAAGACCAAGACGTGAAGTTCAAGACCAAGACCAAGACCAAGACCTCGAGAGTCTCGTCTTTGTCTTGGTCTTGAAAAGAAAAATCGACACAATATTTATTAGAATTTGCAAATATCTACTTTTAATAAGTCGTTTGAATAAATCAATTCTTTAAACATGTATTATTCCAATTCACAGTAGGTACAGCTAGACCAGTGTTGCCAGATCATTGGAACGAATATCCGTAAATTTGACCGCACTTTTTCAGTAGATTTCGTGAAAAATTAGCAGCTACAAACCTACCATCTGAATGTATATTTTTTACGTTAAACAAAATGATCGTGAAATTCCATCTGATCAAACAATTACAAAGTTCAAAAAAATATATTGAACTGTATCAAGTTATAAATAAATGTAACAAAAATTTAAGCATTTTGTTACATTTTTTACATCAAGAAGTAATGTATGTACCCTACATACCTACATGAAAAATAACTAATGTGAATTATAATTCACAAAACACCGAAAGACTTTTTAAAAAACAATTTTATTCACTAAGATAGAAATATGGGTATGATCCAGATCTTAACAGTATGAACTTTGACAAACAAATGATGATTAAAACTAACAACTAACTCTATTTATGCGTTCTGGGTCCATCGATAATAATGGTGCTTATCGTGGCGACAGATTTATCAAAAGTACCTAATGGGTAGATAATTCCTCCATCCTTGTGAGAAACGTCCTCGTTGACGATATTTTGTAGTCTCTTCATGGTGAGGAATATTTTTCTTTTTCTCCAGGCTATTAAGATGCATATTCCAATACATAGGATAACTGTCCATAAAAGGGCATGAGATGTTGTATGCATTGTAATGTCCATTGGTTCTGGGCTCAGTGGTTGGAATAGATCACTGTTTACGTCTTCAGGTCGTGAGAAATGTAGAGTTTTGAAGTTAATGTGGAGACTGCTATTGGTGATAGTTAGGTTGTTGGAAAACTGCTTTGTTTCCAGCCAAGTATCTTTTGGGTGAAATTTCCGTCCATCAATTATTAATTCGCAGGGGCTGAGTAGTAAGTTGCATCCTTGCGCCTTTTCTTGCAGTAGTTGTTGGCAATTTTCGAAAATTTCTTTTTCTTCTTTTGTGCAGATCAGGAGGTTCTTCTTTTCTGTGAGTTGGTATGCTTGGTAGTTATTCGATGCCGTCACTGCCATGCATTTATTATGTAGAGTACAGTTGCTTGGTATGGCGTCCTTACATATCCAATGGGACAGCATCTGGTTGCAGTTTGTGTACCAGGTGTGGTTGCAATGGAAATGGCTAGGTACTAGAAGTAATTGATTCGCCTCGTTGGGTATTGGAAAGATAAATGAGAGATTACAATAATTAGTACTTAAAATAGGTACCTTAATAATTACGATTGCCAATTCATTATAGATCATAAATCCAGTAGGGCATAGTGTAACTAGGTCGGATAAATGCCTGATGGGAAATAATGTTTTGGAAAAGTGATTGAGATGTAGATATTGCCAAATATTATGTACTTCGTCAAGTGAAAAGAGTTCTATATTCAAAGAATTTTAATGTGCAAATGAAATTGTTCTTTCCCATGTCTTCAAAAGGTCATTTAGTTTATTTATTTGCAAAAGATGGTTTGGAACTAAGAGGTTTGTGTCTAGTCTTTCTTCGAGTTGGGATAGTTTCTCTTGGACTTTCTTAGAATTTTCGTTTATAAGATTGACCATGTTTTGAAATTTATCAGTAATACCTCCAGCGAAACTACTTAGTGCATTGATTCTTTTGATTTCTTTTAGTTGATTAAACTTCAAAGTTTCCATTTGAGACTCAATATTATTCAAGTCTTCATTATCTAGGTTTCCAGTAACAAATTTAATTCCGGATCCTAAAAAGTTGATAAGTCCGCGTTTATTACGAGAGGGCTTTCCATACAACTTTTCGTATTCGTCGTATGTATTATTTAGTCTCTCTGTGCTAAGGTTAAATAGTTGGGTTAATTATCTTGATGTTTGATTATGTGTTTTAAGGCTAATTGGTTAACGCATAGTAATGATAATGTATACTTAATACTTAATACTTAATACTACTAAGATTAAAGGGTAGGTAAAACGTATGGTAGTCTTCCAAGATTAATGATTTTCCTATGTCCTCTTTGTAGTAGCCTTGGTTATTTTTAATCGGGACGATTTGAAGGGCCAGGCTGAGGGTTATTAGGAGGCTTATCCTGCAACAAAGGTTTCTTCCTTAATCTCTTTAATTTTCTGGTATGTGTTGTAATTACATTTTTTCTTCCTTATGTACAGGTAACTCGTGGGCCTTTTGTCTTGGTAACAATGGCTTTTTCAAAACGAGGAATCTCTTTACGTCGTTTGTCTTTTGTCAAGTATATGACTTGATCTTTTTCTAAAGTCGGTAAATGTTCTGGGTGCTTTATTGGTTTTTTACTCGCGTTTTCTTGTCTTTCACGGGTTGCTGAATATATTTGTTTAAAATACGGTAATAACTCTTTTTTTCGTTGATTATTGTATTCTTCGTATATGGTCACGTTCATGTCGATACAAGGTTCGTGATAATAGGGGCCACAATAGGGTGTGATATAGAGTCTTCTTTCGTATTTGACTTGTAAGCAAATTTCGCATTTAATAATGAATGCAGTTATCTGATCTTTGAGATGTGGCCAATAATATTTTTGCTTCAAGTGATTATATGTTTCCAGTATGCCATTAAGATTTTGAGCGTCATAATCTTTAATAATTTGAGTTTGTGTATTTTTGTCGGTGACATCTCTAAGAACTATATCAGCAAAAGCTAATTTTACGCTCTTATTAAAGTTGGCTCCAAAGGTGTTTCGGAATTTTTCTTTTAATTCTCTATCAGGGATATGTACAAGATATTTTAAATTAGGTTGAATTATATCTCGTATAGTGGTAACTATTTCCTTTTCTTGTTGTTGTTTCTGAATGAAAACATGATAATGATTTTTCCCAAAGGGTTTTGTATGTTTTATGTGATATTCTTCGGCTATTTGGATGATAATTCTGTTGTTAGAATGATTAATGGAGATTCGGAAATGGGAATATATTTACCTTGTTGATCGTTTTCGGAATGTATTGTTACGATGGTTTCGTTATCATCATGGTCTTGCGATAATTCTTTATTAGCTCGCTCATTAACAAATGAGTCAATATCAAAGTCTGTTACTCTAGCTATGTCGTTATCAGATGTTTGAGGGATGATAGAGGCATTATCTGTTGTCTCATGTATATTTATCTTGATTCGACTTAAAGCATCAGCAACAACATTTTCTTTGCCTTTCCGGTAGATAATTTCTAAATTATATTCTTCAAGTTTAAGCTTTCAACGGATAAGCCGTGAATTAGGTTCTTTTAATTTTGAAAGCCAAACAAGGGGATTATGGTCTGTCTCGATAATAAATTTTTGTCCATATTCATAGATAGGGTCTAAAATGTTTTCATGAATCAATGATAGAGAGAAGTTCCTCTTCTATAGTTGAGTAATTTTTTTCTGCAGAATTTAAGGTTCTTGAATAGAATGCGATAGGGTGTTCATCTTGGGATAGGACCCTACCAATAGCAATATTAGATGCGTCTGTAATTTACTTGAAATTTTTGTTAAAATCAGGGTATTGAAGAATGGGTGAATTTGTAATCAACATCTTGCATTTATTGAAAGCTTCGATATATTCAGAGTTCAAGGGGTCTATTTTTGAGTTTTTCTTTAAGCATTTTGTTAATGGAAATACTATTTTGGCAACATTTCTTATAAAGCGTCGGTAGTATCCAACGAGTCCTAAGAATGATTTGATTTGTTTTTCTGTAGTAGGGATCGGGAATTTCTGAATTGATTCAATTTTGCCAGGATTGGGTTCAATACATTGTGGCGTAATAACGTGTCCTAGAAATGAGACGTCTTTGGAAAGGAATTCAGATTTATCGATTTGGACTTTTAGTTTGACTGATTGCAAGGTTTTAAATATTTTTCGTATGTGATCTGAATGTTCTGACAAGGATTTTGAAAAAATGACTACGTCATCCATGTAAACGAAACAATACTTGTGTAGATGTTCGCGAAGGACTTCGTCCATCATTCTTTGGAAGGTCGCGGGAGCGTTCCGGAGACCAAAGGGCTTTCTTAAGTATTCAAAATCACCATTATTTACTGAAAATGCTGATTTTTCTATCGAATCTTTATGCATTTCGATCTGGTGGAAGCCTTGGGCGAGATCTAAAGTAGTGAAGTATGTACATTTACCTGAATGATCCAGGATTTCGTCGATTCGTGGCAAAGGATATTTATCCTCTATTGTTTGTTCATTAAGGGCGCGGTAGTCAATGACCATTCGATATTTTTTTTCTCCTGATGCATGATTTTTTGGAGACTATCCAAACAGGGGCTGAATAAGGGGAGATACTAGGCCTTATGATTTTATTATCTAAAAGTTTCTGTATTTGCTTTTGGATTTCTTTTTGCATTGCGTAGGGGTGACTAAATGATTTTACGTGAATAGGCCGATCATCTTTAGTTCGAATGGTGTGTTTTGTTCGCGATGTGAAGGTTAAATCACTTTTTTCATGATAAAAAATATTTTTAAAACTATGACAAAGTTCTAAAATTTTGTTTTTTTCGAAGTCATTCAAGTGGTCTAACCTTAATCGATTTATTAATTTAGAATTATTTTTTCCATTATTTTCTGGGTTTTGAATAACAAATTCATTTTGTGGTATAACATGTTTTCTTTCGTGAAAATTTATTTGTATTTCGTTATTATCGATAGGTTTTGGTAAAATGCAGAATCCGTTCTTCACTTCAATTAATGAGTCGGGTATGATAGTGTTAGTGTCTAGTTGAAATGATGGTAATAAGGCAATTCCATTTTGTATGTCTACTGGTATTTTTAAATAGTTACATTTTTTTATCTCTTTGCTTGAAAATGGTTCATTGTATAATAATGTAAATGGCATGTGAATGTTATTGAATTTTAAAGTTTTTTCTTTGTAATCTATAATAGCATCTAATTTTTGTAAATCGTTTGAGCCAATCAGAGCATCGAAATCTTTATGCCATCCGACTATTCTAAGGTGTATCTCCTTATTTATGCCGTATTCTTTTAAGAGTGGCATTAATAAATTATCATTACTAGAGTACGTTTTTCTACAGGCGACTACTTTGAATGGTTCGAAAAAATAAAATTCGCTAAATTGTTTAGCAGCTTTGGGAGTGATAAGAGAATCAGAGGTACCCGTATCAATTAATACAGCTAGTTTTAAACAATCAAGTTGGAAAAAGGGTAGTCGAGCTTGTTTCATCAAGTTATTTATGTTGGTGATTGAGATGAGGCTGGGTTCATAAAATTTTCGTAGTCGTTAGGATCTGTGGGTGTTTCAGTATTATTTTCAGGAATATTCTGTGGTTGGTGTTCTGTCTCGTCATTTGGCGTATTGTAATAGTAATCGCTTTCAGAATAGTTATGGGAATATTCTTCAAAGTGTCCATCATAGGGAAAGGAGTGATCACTATCTTCTGTGTCAACGTTTGTTAATTCTTGAGCTGTCCAAGTTTTGGGACCGTTGCTTTTAAAGTAATTATTATGATGTTGTGGTCTTTGTTGCATTTGAGGATCAAATTGTTGTTGGTTTGTTCTTGGCACAAATCTAGAGGGACCAGCGGAACTTGCACTCATTGGGGTAGGTTTGTACTGAGGGACAAAGTTTCTTTTAGGGACGAAAACATTTTGGGGTCTTCCAAATACTTGTTGATTAGTAAAAAATCGTTGTGGTGGAAGTTGTCGAGGTTGGATATAGGAAAGGTTGGTCTGTTGTGTGGTTGTATGTTTTTGATTGTTTTATTATTGTTTTGATAATGACCAGTATTGTTAGAATGTTAGTGAAAAGGTTGTCTTAACATGTTTCATTGGTTTTCTATGAGTTCGAAATCTTTGATATATCTCAAGGCATCATCTAAGGTTCTTACTTTAGTGGGAGTTATGTCAGTGCTAAGTGATCTAGGGCAATTTGCAGATAGGATTAGTATTGAAGTTGAGTTAATTTGTTCTATTAGTGCTACTCGTCTATCTTCATTACTTATTTCGTTATGAATTTTCGCATGAATCCGGTGATTAAAAAGTTTCAACCGTTCAGTAAATTGTGTTAGTGTTTCATTTCTATCCAGTCTAAAGTATTGCAATTCTTGCATCAAGGTTGTATAAGAGATGGGGTCGCCAAACTTTTGTCTTAACGCTACTTTTATATTGGGCCAGTTGATTAAATCTGATCGCGAAAATAAGAAATTCGCGGCGTTTCCAATTAATTTGGATTTAATGGCAGCGTTTGTGCCGTACTTTTGGAGTTCTTCTCCTGCGTAAAAGGTTGTATAGAATATGTCGATGTCTCGGATAAATGTTTCTAAATTATCTGGATTGCCATCGAATGTTGGCAGAAGATTTGTAAAAAATCTGAGATTCTCCATTGAGATTGAATTAGAACTGATTTCGTTCTGAACTAAAGGATTATTATTAGAAATAGGATTTATCAAGTTATTTTCTTCAGGTTTTTCTGAATTATCAAGAGAAATGGGAAAGTTCAATATTTCTTCAGGAATAGATATATTTATCTTTTCTAAATTTGCATTTGAATAATTTAGAGTGTCTACGTTGCTTTTCTGTTCAATAACTAAACCTAGTTTAGAATGATTTCTATTTAGAAATTGTTTTATTTTTCCCGGCGCATCAGACATTTACAGAAAAACGGTAATAAGATTGGCAATTGTAATGTAAAGGTACTTACAATAAAATCTCTCTCATTTTTCAACAGTCTGGGCTATGGGTGAGTTCTTTGATGTCTTGTTCTGGTGTCTTCGACAGGGTAGTTTGCGGAGGACTCAGGTTTCTTTGGATAGCAGCTAAGGTATTGAAATACTCCGTTGTCAATTGACAGTACAACGTGCAGCTATCCTGTTCGCAGCGCCAATTATAATTCACAAAACACCGAAAGACTTTTTAAAAAACAATTTTATTCACTAAGATAGAAATATGAGTATGATCCAGATGTTAACAGTATGAACTTTGACAAACAAATGATGATTTAAACTAACAACTAACTCTGGTCATGCGTTCTGGGTCCATCGATAATAATGGTGCTTATCGTGGCGACAGATTTATCAAAAGTACCTGATGGGTATATAATTTGTGTTTCATTTTTAGGAGGAGTTGTACATATTCTCTATATTAACAAACTGTGCTAGAATCGGTTGATCGTGTAGATATGGCAGCACTGTCAGTTACACAAACCCTGCATTTCACACAGACTAATCCAAATCTACTTATTGTGAAGGCGAATAAAATTTAAAATGAGCTGTATGACGGTTTTCGGAATCTTTTGTTAGGCATGGATGACCAGATAGGTTTATTCTTATGGTTGAAATAAAGTAGGTAGGTCCCGTATTATTCGGCCCAATAGACAATAACATATGCAAACCATTCACAACTAAGAAAAACGCTCCAAGAATGCGAAATACTTACTTACTTTGATGACACATGCTCTTTAAGTTGAGTGAAAAGAGACAAGTGCTGTTTCGTGCGGTTTATTAAAATCGTACCGCCATCCCAGGTGGTGATAAACGATAGGAACAGTAGTTGTCTCTTTCAGGAAGTTTTTCTCCATTGACTTATGGTTTGCATATTTTATTGCCTATTAGGCCAAACTTTACGGACTGTAACAATAGAGATTTATTTTTTTAATTGGTTCAAATTCGCGATTGTTATGCTGTATGTTATGTGTAATTTAAATGTTTGATATACATTTTTTTCAAGACCATCAAGACCAAGACCAAGACTGAGCCAGTCTTGTCTTGGTCTTGAGACATCGAGACCAAGATCAAGACCAAGACCACATTCATTTTTCGAGGCCAAGACTAAGACTGGCCAGTCTTGGTCTTGGTCTTGGTCTTGCGAAGCCCTACTCATCAGAAAGGTATTAAACTATATATTTTTGAAATCAGGAAAATAAGCTCTCTCGTAATATATGATAATATACAGGGGGTTCCATTGAAAAAATGGTACTAGTGTAAAAATATAAGTATTGACATTCCGATAGTCTTTTGTTTTTTTTTTTGGAAGATGTTTGAAAAGTTTAGATGAATATCTAAAACTTTCATATTAACAAAATTTTCATATCTTAATAGATATACGGAATGACCCTGGACCTATCCAATTGAACGACAATCTAATGTAAACAAAAACCATCATTTTTATACTTTGTTAATATCTCTCGCTTGAGGTCGTCAATTTGAAGGGGGATACACACTTATAGTTTGAACATTTAGAAAACTTTGAAAAAAAATTCTTTGCCTCTCTTTGTATTTCCGCGTTGTTGAGATTTCTGTGAAAGAAAAATCTTTTCTTGCCAAAACTGAACTGTTGAACTTAACGCGTCAAGACTAAAAAAATCCTCAACGAGGACGTTCAGTAGATAATGGAGGAGAATTATTAATATACTCGAACTACGTTCATGATATCAAACTGTCAAACTACATATTATTTTTCTGATATGACATACAAGATATACAATAAAAAGATAGAAAGGCTTGATTTGAAGTGAAACTGAATGTTAGGGACCTCACTACATTATTTTGATTTCTTTTGTGTACAGGGATTTACCGTATATCTTGTTACCCCCCAAAAGAGTTTATTTGAAAAGATATTAAAATAGGATAATACAAACGTTTTATGCTTTTTATGAACTTTGAGAATTTATAGGCTAAAATGTCAAAAAATGTCGGTAATTGTCAAATATTGACAGGTTGATGATTTTTTCAAATAAAACACCGTATATATACGTATATTATAACATTTTTGGATTCTACGTGAATTCTAGATAGATTTGATAGATCATGTCCTATACCTAAGTTGAAGCGTTTTTGAAATATTTGAGTTTTTATGTCAAAAAATGACGTTTGTAAGTTCCTAATTATGTGTTAACTTCTCGTATTAGAAAGTCTTGGCCCAAAAATAAGATCAAAAATAAAATTAAAAAAAAATTGCCAAAAATCAATGTTTTCAAATGTGAACTCCCAATTTAAAATTTTATATTATTGATCACTGAAAATAAAGGTGTGTTTGTATGAGATTGTCAATCACAAAAATTCTTATTTTTTTTCAATTTTTGGGTTAGTTTGGGTTAGTTTGGGTTGGTTTGGGTTAGTTTGGGCAATATACAAACCCACCCTTATTTGCTAAATAAAATAAAATAATAAAAATTGGGGGTTCTCATTTGAAAAAATTGATTTTTGGCAGTTTTCTTCAATTTTCACAACGCGCGGAAATCACTAAGTTTTGTTTTCTATCTGATTTAGATTGCTCAAGTCAACGAAAACAAAACATACCGCTCTTTGGACTCCGATTCACAAACTGTATCAACATCTATGTGCTCCACAACGTCTACTGGTTTGAGTTCTAGACACTCTTCTTTGAAGGAAAAACGGTAAGTGTACTGAAAGATTTTTTTGCTTGTCGTGTAGTCAGGTCTGAAGACAATATAACAATCATTATTCATTGAATACTCAATTATTGTACCATGTAAATACCTAAACATGTGAAATCTGTTATTGAGTGTGTCATTTTATTAGTAATGATTTTATTTGAAGCTGAATTCTATCATAAAACATACTATACAGTAACCGGCTAAAATATGCAACAAGTCAATTCTAAATTCAGGGTATTGATTTTTTGAAAAACGCTCGGACTCGTCGATTTTTATTTTTGGATGCGGTTTTTTCTATGGCAAATTCAAGCATACAGGGTGCACTAAAAATAAGTAACGAATTTCAACTTTTTTTTTCAAATGGAAACACATATTTTTTATTTTATTTTTGGATTCTGCGATGAATTTGAAGTAAATTTTATAAAATACACCCTCTAACTATACCCAACCTTCTCGAGGGAATGCACTCATAAATCCATGAAATTTTTATTTAAATAACAGGTTAATGTTCTTATTGGTTCAATGATTAAATTGAATGTCCAACCAGCAACGTGAACAAGAAGTTACTAAGCAACTCAAAAAAACAGAATGGCGTAGTTGCCTATTTCTATATTCACAGCCATGAAGGTAGAAAGGGGTGAAGACGACATCACGTGACTACAATGTGATCACTTTCGCCATCTTATCGCGATCGTTCTCTCAAAGTGTTTGTTTACATTTGTAGAACGGTTTTTCTCAGTTTTAGCTGTGTTGTGACGACTATTTTGCGATTTTTGTGTGTTGTTACATTTCTCAATTATGGTTTCATGTGCCCTGAGAAGTTGTGCGAGTAGGGAAGCTATCGATAAGAAGAAATCGACTGGAATCAGATTTCTTAGGTTTGTATAGCATAATAAAGGACCAGGATATGAAATTTGTGTCGAGTTCACTGAAATATTTATATGGTTGAGATTTGTAAATGTTTAATCACATTATTATATTGTAGTTTCAAATATTTCTTCCAGTTCACTCAGTCATGGCAATGATGAATTTGTGTTGGACAATCATAAGTTTTTTTACTCATAAAAAGCATTGTTGCGAATAGTTAGATATGGGAGTGATTTTTATTTATAAATATAGTTTTTCTTAAAGCTTTTATAAGACATAAAAGTAATAAAATTATACTATCCAAAGGACAATAAGAAAATCTCACTTATCATTATTTCTTTTTATTAGTCACCCTGCATCCTACTATACCATTAGAAAACTCGAGAAAATTAAACTCGTAGACACTATTAACTGCGTATATTAGGTAAATCGATATAACAGCGGTCTTTGAACCAGAGCAAAGAATCATCAGTATGACAACTTGATTCCTACGCTTTCTCGAGTAGACTACCTAGCAAGCCTAAAGGGTTTTGCTAGACCCAACCCCAAATCGCACAACACATGTATTCAATTTTATCATCGGTGTCGTCATACCAAAGTCTATATATTCCAATAAGTCTGCTCACTCTCTCGACCAGCCCGAAATTCCGCCCCCTGCCTTCCCACCTCGTCTCGCCCGGCGTTCTCCCAGCCGGGCTGGTCATTTTATCAGTTGGCTGTTACACGGTGGCTCAGCCAAGCGTTGTATCGAGTGCGTCAAAAAATAGTGTCCCTAAATTTTATTTTGTGGAACTTATTTGTGGTGTTTTTATTTGTGTGCGATGGCTCCTCATGGAAGTTATTGTTGTGTGGATTCATGTAACAATCATAGTGTGATTAATAGACAATTTTCTTTTTTTCGTTTTCCCAAGGATCCTGTCAGGTAAGCTATAAACTCAATTAAAGCCTATGAGAATCTGAAACTCAAAATTATTTTTTGTTCAAGTATTAAATGTATAAATTGCTGGATATATTGTGACATTTATTGAAATCTTCGTTATTTTAAGGTGTCAGCAATGGAAAGACGTCCTAGGATTTGTTGAAGAGCATAAGTATGCAAACGTAACACCTAAAGAAGCTTTCAACATCAGAATATGTAGCATTCATTTTGATGAAAATTCATTCACTTTGTCTGGGAAACGTTTATTGAGTACTGCCGTTCCTACAAAGTTACTTCTACGACATGAAGGTATGATGTTTTCATTATATTGTATATAATACATATAGATATTCATATTTTTATTATACTCAATTAATTTCCTTCAAGACTATTTTAGAGTTCGCATTTTTTCTTGCCGGCAGAGATTGCGTGTTTCGCATTGTATACCTAATATGTATATTAAAATTATTATTTTTGATTTATGTTATTTGTCTATATTTTCATATAACTATTTTATAGAAGACGTTCAACAAACACATGAGACTGTCTCTTCCAAAGAACCTGCCAGCCTTTCCAGGTTCCCAATCGATCATCATACTCAAACAGATCCAGTAAATTTTGAAGGTAAAATTTCTATTATTTATTGACGACAAAAGGTATTTTTCAATAATTGGACTTCTTATTAATCATAAAACGTAAGTAATAAACAACGCATAATTTTCAGTATCAACATCTGATGGAAGAAAGGGAGAACTGTCGCCGCCTTTACGACATGATAACCCCAATGTCCCTAGCCAAAGCAGCCTTCGGCAGACATTTATCGAAGGGAAGATCTTTGGTGAGATATTTTGCGGGTCCTTTAATATTATGGCTATACAAAGTACTCATAGACTGGCGCGAATTAAGGTAGAGATAAATTCAAAGAAGTATGAGCCAGGAGCGCCATACTGAACAAAGACCGGAAATATTGGTACCTGCAAATTGAAACAGGTACGCAATATTGTGTATTGGCCCATTATTCATTGAATTTGTGTCTAGACATGTATGACCCTTATCTTTTTGAATCTATCTTTACCCCCAGACTGGCGCGAACTATTCGCAGTCGCGGCGGATTGATCTGATCTTTGACACATTCTACATGCAAATACGTAAAAGTTATGTCAAAAATTAGAGACATTCGCCATGGCAGCGAATAATTCGCGCCAGTCTGGGTGTACGTCAAAATACCAATCTCCATTTTTCTGTAAAAATCATAAAATTACTAAATCTTGCCTTGTACATCGTTCGCATATTTAATTTGAATTTATTACACTCTACATTTTCCTAAATCGTCAATGTTTTCATCTACACTGCATGTCCCCGGATACGTTTTTCAAGAGGACATAAAATGGACAAGAAAATTAAAGATACGACAAAAAGTCATTCATGATAAAGGTTTTTGCTTGATCTAAAAATATCATCTGTCGAAAAAAATAGTACTGGATTGAATCAATGCTAAAATTGATAATTTGACATTGACACGAGCTGTGCTAGTCGAGTCAATCGATCGACCGAGTGGTCTGACGATTAACTAGTTGACATTGACAAGGTTTGTTGTAATTATTATGTCATGAAATTATTAGGTGTTCTGATTACATGATGTGATAGAGAATAATCATTTTTTTGTCTCCCTGTATATTTTGATATATTTTTCACGAGAGGTGTTATTTTTAGACCAAGCAAAAACCTTTATCAAGAATTACTTTTTGTCGTATCTTCAAACTTTCAGTCCATCTGTCCTCTTGTAACACCTATCAAGGGACATACTGTATAATATCATGGTTGATATTAGCTACAAAAAAGTGAATATGACATTTTTTGCAGATCAATCATGTCAAACCACTCCTAATCTCTCAAGCGACACTCCCAGAAAGCAAGCCCTGAAGAGGAAAATAGTTCAGCTACAAAAATCCCTTAAAAACGCAGAAAGACGCGTCTTCCAAACATTTTGGAATATTTGGAAAAACGCTATCCGCCTGAGGCTATTATGGTATTAAAAAATCAATTATCACCATTGGATAAATCCCCGAAAGGAGGAAGGTATTCGAATGATTTCAAACAATTTGCTTTAATTATATATTTGCTGGGACCTAAAGCCTACAAAAATCTATCAAAATGGATAAGACTGCCCTCACCAAGCACTCTAAGACGAATCACCCAAAATTGGAATATCTTTGAGGATTTCCAAGAATTTGTTTTCAAAATTCTAGAGTTGAGGGTTCCATCAATGTCGGAGAAATCTAAGGACTGTATAATTTGTATTGACGAAATGTCAATCAAACCAAATCTGTTCTATAATCTCACTCTTGCATATTTCTTTACAAACAATTCCACCGATTGTGAAGATTTGAAAGAAATCATATTTGAGGCAATAAGGAAACTTAAGAGCATAGGTTCAAATGTTCTCGCTGTTACATCGGACCAGGGCCCCAACTTCTTTAAATTAGTGAAGACCTGCGTGAAATCAATAGTGGAAGCACCTTATTTCTTGGTTGACGAAGACCCGATCTACTATTTGTTCGATGTGCCACATCTTTTGAAATCTACTAGGAATAATTTGTTTTCTTCCCATTTCCATCTTGAAGATGGTATCACGGACAAACGTTTTTTACAAAAAACGTACGATCTGGATAAAAGAAAACAATTCCGTCTAGCACCAAGATTAACGGATGTACATTTAAACCCGAATAGTTTCCAAAAAATGAGGGTGAAATTTGCTTCTCAAATCTTCAGCCACTCAGTTGCTGTTGCTATGCATACGTATATTGAATATAAGAAAATCCCTGAAATAGCCAAAGTGACAGCAAATTTAATTAATAATATGAACAAGCTTTTTGACGTTTTAAACTCTAGCTCCTTAAAATCTTATCAAGCATTTATGGGAACAGAAAAACAGCTTGCGTTTCTCAAAGAGATGGATGAGCTATTTTTGAATTTAAAGGTGATGAAGAGGAAGAAAAATAAAAACAAAGAATTTGTAATGACGGATGTGACCAGAACCCTCAAATTTATTTATGGCTGGAGACTTACTATTTCTTCAATCTTGCACTTATGGAAAGTTCTGCAGAAGAAAAACTATAAATTTCTTCTTACTCGTAACCTGAACCAGGACTGTTTGGAAAATTACTTCGGTCAAATCAGAAATGCTTCTGGTAATGTAAAAAATCCAACTCCTATTCAATTTACTCGGGCCTATTATGTAGGTGGATATTTCCTACGAAAATGTCTCATTAAACATCAGTGCGATATTTGTGTGAACTTTGTAAATAAGGACAGTTCTGACGAATCCTCAAAATTTTGTGAAAAAAAAGCGAAGGAAATCAGGGACGATTTTCTACTATACCATATACTCATCCTTGTCCCAGTTTCCCACATGACTATTTGTTGTCGCTATATACAAGGGTACGAATTTATTACTCCTTAAAATTTGCAAACACTTCATTAAGGACCCAAAAAAGGGATAAGCAAAATCCAAAACTGAAAATTTTGCAAAATATGTAGTACCTGATTATTATTATTTAGAATTAAATTTGTATGTGAATAAACACTATTTGTATTTTTCATTTGATTCCCAATTTTCCCTTCTTTCATTTTCGTAAAGGTAACTCAGCTAATCTAATCGTTCATCCCAAATTTTAGCAATTTCTTTTTCAAGTCAACATTTAATTATAAAAACGATTATATTATGATATTGTCAATCAAATTATTCCGGAAGTCATATTTTAAAAAACAACTTTGGCTCATAGGCGAGATCGTTGCTCGCAATTGTTGCAATATTTAAATAGATTACTTATAGATTGTACTTAATTCAATTTTCGACATCGAGAAAATTCTATCAAGTACATTTTCCTCCATATTGTGAAATTATTCAAAATAAAATGAGATGAAATATTGAATATAGAATATTAGGATTATTTTATGTTTGACAATATAAATGGAAAAAAAGAAACAAATTAAAAAAAATGTTTGTTTTTTCATAACCAAAATACATACATTTGCTATTGCATTATTCTATTCATTTCGAGTGCACCTTGTAAACTCATTCGAAATAAATTCGTCGCCCGACCCCTCGTATTTGCTCGTGAACCAGCAATGACTATGATTTATGGCCTCACGCAAAAAACGACGGCGTTTTCGAAAAGAACAAAGGAGTGACCGGACTTATTGGAATATATAGACTTTGGTCATACCATAATCTCCTTGACCGGCAGCGTAGCGGCTTCGAAAAATACGCTAATACAAATAATATAACAATAATTCTTGGATTAATATCTAACAATACTTAGATGGAAAGTAAAATTTTCAAAATTAAATATCTTTTTTATCGCATGTGAAGACCCAATCTTAGGTTTCTGGATTGTGGGTTTTGAGCTCAATGAAAATGTCCAGGATTGATTGAAAGCTTGTGTTGACGTTTTGGTGTATATTACACATTAGACCTTTATCAGAGCTACATAAAAATGATCCTTTTGGTCGAAACGTAGGCACAATTTTTCAATCAATCCTGAATTTTTCATCGACCCCAAAACCTAAAATCCATCAACCATTAAATCAAATATCTGGTTTCTGCAGATTGTAAATACTTGTTAATTTCTCAAATACCTACATAAAAATATTCCAGAACTTTTCTAATCTTTCAAATATAATAGAACATGTTTGAATAATTATTATCTACACTGTGGGCCAAATTAAATTAGAACCTAATTTGACACTTGATAACTTTTTTGTTTGTTTATGGATTTTGATGATTTTTGGATATGATATTGGTCAATATATTCTGATTATTACCCTAAAATTGAGCTTCCGAATTTTAGCCAGGACCGGACTTAGAACGTTTCTATGAAGTGGGTGCATTTAAGCTTGTTGCAAAAACAAACTGCGCTACTCACAGACCCACTGATATATTTTTTGAGTAGGGCATAAGTGGGAAAAGGTATCCTGAAAATATGAATATTCTAGAACCATAACCTAAGAAACGATGTTTTTTTCTGTATGATGGTGCTTGTCGGCATAAAAACTATTTCACTTCATTTTGATCAAAGTTTCTTGAAAATTCATAGCAACGTGGATTGTTTGTTAGAGAGTTGTCGATTTTTTCACATTTTAGAATTTTTAATTTGTAAAAAGAATATTAATAATTAAAAAAATTTTTTTTTTTCGTTGAATAAACTTTGTTAAATTTTACTCGATAATTTGAAAGGGACCGCGACATTTCCGTGCATCCATATTCTTTTCCATTAATTGTTTAATCGAGATTTTATCTTTCAAATATAAAACCATGTCTACAATATTTAAAATCAAACAGGCAAACTCTAGAATCTCAAAAATGTAAAAAATATTTAACAAACAATCAAAGTTGCTATGGAATTTCAAGAAACTTAGATCAATATAAAGTGGAACAGTTTTTATACCGACAAGCACCATCAAACAGAAAAAAAACATCGTTTCTTAGGTTATGGTTCTAAAATATTGATATTTTCAGGATACCTTTTCCCACTTATGCCCTTCTCAAAAAATATATCAGTGGGTCTGTGAGTCTGTGAGTAGCGCAGTTTGTTTTTGCAACGAGCTTAAATGCACCCACTTCATAGAAACGTTCTATGTCCGGTCCTGGCTGAAATTCGGAAGCTCAATTACAGGGTAATAATCAGAACATATTGACCAATATCATATCCACAAATCATCAAAATCCATATACAAACAAAAAAGTTATCAAGCGTCAAATTAGGTTCTAATTCAATTTGGCCCACAGTGTATAATAATAAATATTATTGTTATTTCAAAAACTTGCAGAGCAGGTGTTGGCAAGACATTTTCAAAATCTATTCTCCCTCACTTCTCCTGTTTATGTACAGTCGTGTGCATTACTCCGTTGTTAAGCCGCGTCCACATTAGTGAAATCTTACGTTGTGTGTCGTATCTACCACAGATTCTTTTGCCCGATAAAAATATACGCGTGTGTGGACGTGTTTTCCGCAAATTTGTCCTGAATTCTGTACAATGGATTCATGCACAAGACGTGGTATGTACGTCTCGCTTGCAATGGAAGATTCCAAATTCAATTCACTAATTTTCTTGTTTACTGTCATCTTTCTTATTCCTCTTGTTTTATATCCAAGTGAATATTGAACTGCATGATTCGTTGCTTTTATTTTAGTTTTACTTCCTATTGTTTTGTGAAGTATCCACTACAGAACTGTTTCGTTTTTTACATAATATTGAATTAAGTTTCACGATTGGAATAGTATACAGGGTGTTACAAATTCGATGGGATAGCATTGCTAATTCCTAAACCATAAGAGATACAGCGTCGGTTAAATGGGGGCAAAGTTGCGCATTTTGGCACAAAATAATATGCCGCTGAGAAACTTAAAAAATTCGGAGCACTTCCAGAGATATCCGGAAAAAATCGATTTTTTCAAAATTCTTTTTTATTTCCTCTTGAGTTAGTTTGAAGGAATTATTGAAAACGAGTGGCACATTTTCATGGCCACTTTTTCTCCTCTTGAAGGTAGGGTGGTTGGAATTTATATCCGACGTTTCGATTTTCCGCAACCATCATCAACTGAATTTTTTCAAATACAAACCCAACTTTTTTTATGCATTTTTGGATAGCTTAAATCTAGAGTAACAATTCTTTCTATCTGTGGGCCAATTCGCCCTTGTCTACGTAGCCATATTGCAGCTACTGCAAGCTCCACCTACCGAACTCATTTTTCTATCACTGTTTGAATGTTCCTTATATGGAGGATAGTCCTCCATAGTTCCTAAGCGACTCTTATGATTCTATCTCGATGTTCACAGCCAAGAGGCACCAATATAAACAATCGGTAACTACGCCATTATGTTTTTTTTTTTTTTTTAAATTTGGTTACCACTTATTTACGCTGCTGAATCAACATTTATTTCAATTTTTCGACCAATAAAAACATTAAACAGTTTTTTGATAGTTAATAATATGGATTTTAAATGCCATTTTCTCGAAAACGGTTGAGTATAGGTATGGGGTATGTTGCATGAGATTCACGCAGAATTCAGAAATCCAATTAAAAAATACATGTTTTCATTTGAAATAAAGAAGTGATGGTCGTAACTTTTTTTGGTGCACCCTGTATTTTAAAATGAGTTTGTTCCATCTTTTTGTCAAGTCAAATATAGTGACCGATATTTGACTTGAATTCCCGTCGCGGATTTGCACGTGTACACTTTTATCCATTGGAAGATGACATGTCCTTCGTACTGTTAAGGTGTCCTTTTGAATCACAAATCGATCCAGGTGGAAAAGTAACCAAGTCACTAGCTTACGAAACTAAGTCTTATTCTGACGTCAGTCGTTTGTTAGTTCTCATTATGCCCAGTTTCTCAACATCAATATGACAGCAATGTCAACTTATGGATTCGATAACCTGACATGATATTATTGAGGTTAAACAGGCCCTGAACCGTGAGATGACGCATTAGCTGAAATATAATTTTCTCGTTTGGATCAAAATATGCCAAAGTTGCTTTATAATACGTTTTTGACTTTTTCGAAAGAGTCTCTCTGATTTTGTTCCCCAGAGAAACACAAGATTTTGAAGAAGTTACCGTCTCCATAACAAGCTACTTATTGGGGATGAAACGATTAAAAAAATCTATCATACTGTAACAAATTTTCAACCATAACACTTGTCCAGTTTCAATTTATTTATTTACAGTCACTACAGCACAGCACAGCTTATACATATTTCGCGATCAAAATCTGAACTAGCTCCCTTTCCCAAATCTCGGACTTTTCGCCACTCGACAGGATAGAAAAAATATTCTAGTAACACGCCTAACAGCGTAGAAGGTTCGACGCCATCTAGTTTCGCTAGTATGTACTAGAAGCAAATCGATTCTACACGCAGTGGTGGCTGATGAGGTTTTGTAAAACAAATACTTGGCGCCTACACCGACTGTTAGAAGAGTCGGTCTGCTGAACAAATGTTTCGTTACATTGCCCCCTTCTTAAGGCATTTCGTCCCAAATTGCCTTAATGCCGGTATCGACGACTGTCCTCAAACCGGCAGTGTGTTGTAAGCTGTCCTTCGTCACGTTGTTAAGCTGACGATAGTCCACACAGAACCGAGTTGAATCGTCATTTCTCTTGACCAGCACAACTGGCGATGTTCACGGACTACTGGAAGGCTCGATGATACCGCCTTTCTCTATGTCCTGGATTATCTTGTCCGCCTCATTCTTTGTCGCCAAACGTAGTCTCCTAACCGTCTGTGGAATGAGTCGTGCACCTTTGGTGTTAATTTTGTGCTGTACCACGCATTTCCTACCCTTTTTCTTCGTTCAGTTGTCAAAGATGTCACTAAGTTGTCTCAGCAAACCTCTCAATCGTTGTTTTTGTCTCTTATCCAAGTCCTGCGAAGAGCTGACAACTCTGTGAATTCAGGAGAAGTCGCATCAGTCTTGCACAGCTGTCGCACCACGGAGGAAATTGACAAGCGGAGTCCCAACGGCTTACCCTTCGCCAAACTCACTGGGTAATAGTTGACGTTAATCACTCTGGCAGGCACAGTTCTCTTCACTTGTACCAGGCCCTTTCCACAAACAATTCCTCGTCCTATTTTGAAATCGTGTAGTCTAGGCTCAAACATAACGGTGCTCCCTTCTTTGACTCTTCAAACCAAACGACCCCATAGGATCATCTCGCTCCTTTCTGAAATCGAAGCATCCTTAGCCAGCAGTACACGAACTATCTCCTTATCCTTTCCATGTAGAATTACCTCTTCGTTGTTGACTCTCAATGTTCCATGCCTGAAATCCAATTGAAAACCTGGGGTATTCATGATGTTCATTCCGATGATGATTTCTTTTTCAATGTCGGCAACCAGCATTGGATGTTCGGAGCTAGTGCTTCTCAGAGTCACTGCCGCTTCCACTTCCCCATGTATTTTCGCCAGGTCTCCTGTTGCCGTTCGTTGTCGCCACTTGGTTGGTTTGATATTTGTCGGTGTTGTGACAATATCAGGCCTGATGATCGTCTTCATCGCACCTGTATCCAGTAGCATGTTGCGATGTTCTCCATTGATCCAGCCATCTACAAACACGCCGTTCTGTTTGAGTCCCTAAGAGGCAACTATGGCAGTTTCCTTCGGGGTATACTGGTTACAGATCGACGATTGCCCCTTCGCACCGACCCTCCCTAGTTCTCCGACGTCGAAGCATCGGATTGCGAATCTATTCTACACGCAGTTGAATAGATTCTAGTAGAATAGAGATTCTCGAAAAATAAAATGTATCAACAAAACAAAAATTTAGTTGAGTTATGTTACGTGTGACCCACATTGAACTCGATACTACGTAACTGGGAGGGCCCCTGTCGTGTCGACAACTGAGGCAATTTTAGTCGTATTTTTTTGGCGCATAGGTATATTTTGATTGGACTTAAAAAGGGGATGCTATCTTTGTCACACTCATTGCCCTTATGCGAAGTCGGAGGTTTTCAAATAGTTTGAAGATAAATTGAAAAAGCGGTTGATTTGCTTGGAAAAATTACTACAATTCTGTGCATACTTAGTAGTCTTAATTATTATAACTATCTGGAAAAATGCAAAATAAGAAACAAATTAGTAAATAATGAAGTATACTTAGATGATCCGTAATTCGATTAAATAGTTGAGAAAATACAGGGTAGGTAGTAGGTGTAGGGTGATTTATATGTTTAACCTATGTTATTGAGTAAAGTAAAGGTATTGAGGTATAAACTTGGAAAACTATAATAGCTTAAAATAAAAATGAAAATACTTTTATTTTTGAGGTCACATTAAAACTAATAAATATGGTGTTTTTTGATAGGGGGCTTGAGGAATTTCCAAATAGAACTTTTGCATTTCTTGGAGTGTTTACCATCGTCAATTCCTAAAGGGCCCTACTCACACGCCTGCAGCAGGGACAATCTAGAATGCAGGGCGATTGGGGCAATTTCCTAGATCGCCTTCTAAGCAACGAACTCGAACAGGATGTGAAATTGTCACATTTTCAAAACAAAACGTACTTTACAAGGAAGTTTCTCCTGCGGCAGGCCTAGATTGCCCCTGCTGCAGGAGTGTGAGTAGGGCCCTTTTAACTACGACAATTTCGTGTAGGTATACTTGAGGTGCATGCCCTTGTCCTTGATAATTGGAGTTATATCACTTAGCCAAAAAATGAAATCTGCTTTTCTGGAGTGTATTTATTACCACACCCAAATGCACTGCAGAAATTAACCATTTTGTTTGGCACCCAAACTATAGAAAGCTACATATTGATTGAACATAATATTAGCTGCAACACTCAGTGTGGCTTTCTTCGTGAAATGTTTGTCTGGTTTTTAGGATAGAATATCTTTACTAAACGTACTAAGATTATATCCTAAAAAACAGACAAACATTTCACAAACAAAGGCACACTGAGTGCTGCAGTGTGAAAAACTGTGCACTAGTGGTGCATAACAAACACAGCTAATATATTATGTCAACAGATATGACAAAGATAGATACCCCTTTCTGTCTCTATCTCTTTCTAGTCGAAAATTTGTCTTCAGTCAACTCGATGTAAACAGCACGGATGGGTCCCTTCCAGGTACTGTAGTATCGAGTTCAATGGTGACCCACATCTATCCGCAAAACAACGCGTTCTATTTAGAGCAGCTCGGAGCTGCCCAAGTGCGACAAGCTTAGGGGTGATTGGATTTTAAAAGGAATGCACTTAATTAATCAGGTATCAATATTCAGGGTGAGTCTGAAAATAGTGCGCATCTTGATATGGTAATTCCAAGAGTATGGTATGATAATCACCGTCTAAACTTGGGAAAATCTTCAAGGTTGAACATAATACATATTTTATTCAAAAATTCGATAACCAAACTATTAAAAGAAAAATAAAAATAAAGGGTGATGTTATGTTATCTAGTTTTCTTAGTTTATCTTGTAGAAGTGGTAATATACAGGGTCGGTGATTCGTATGGGACTGGTGCCATATTGGTCAACTATACGAGCTAGTAGAAAAAGTTAAATTCAAAAGTTGAAGGGTTTTTGAATCAATCAATCAATTTATTTCAGAAACATTTTGCTACAATTTTTTTTTATACAAAATAATATCGATACATTGAAATAAATATTTAAGCCTAGAAGAAACAACAATTTGTCTCTTGTTTAAGCTGATTTGTTAGTGGTCGCTAATCGGGTTTAATAGTCACAATTTTGTTTTTTTTTTGTCTCATTTCAGGAATTTTGTCACAATTTAGGTTTAAATGCACAATATTTGATAAACTTATATAATAAACAATTTATGGTATATCTATGCTATATATTCTTATGTACTTTTTATTAAAAGAAGCAGTATATTTCTCGTCTGTCTATCTGTAATAGCCATTGTTTCAATTCTGACTGAAAATGTTTGTAGTAAACTATATCTTTTAGGCTCTTAGGCAACATGTTGAAAAACCTTGGAGCTAGTAATTGTATTGATTTATGTCCTATTTCCTTCCTACTTCCAGGTACCTCCATACAATCTGCTTTGAATCTTGTGTTTTTTTCGTGCGTGACTGGGTGTAGGAAGATCTTTCGTTTATTTACCAATGACAACACTTTTAAGAAATATAATTGTCTCAAGTCAAGTACCTTAGTCTCTTTAAATAGAATGTTACTGGAATATGTCTTCTCCTTGTTAAAAATAATTTTCAATATTAATTTTTGGATCACATCCAAACTTTTTAAATAACAAGCCCTCACACTACCCCAACCAGAAATTCCATAATTAAACTGTGATTGCACGAGTGCGAAATATAATTTTCGTAGCTGTTCTTTTTTTAAATATGTTTTAAGGTAGGAAAAACGGGTCAACAGATATCTGGTTTTTGAAACCAGATATTTTATTTGTTTATCCCATCGCAAATGTTGGTCTATCATAATTCCAAGGTACTTTACGCAATCTGCTCTCGATATTGTAGTATTTTCTTGGGTGCGTAAAAAGCGAAAATCTGGAAGGCCATTTGTATATGAGGAGAAGGGGACAAATTTAGTTTTTGTTTGGTTGAGTGTGAGTTTGTTGCTTTGAAACCACTTGAATATATTGTTTAGGTCAAATTCTGCTTTGTTTCTTACATCCATCCAAGATTTTCCTGAGTAAAAACTTACCGTATCATCAGCAAAACTGATAACAGTACCCATCCAATCTGTTTCTAGGAAATTATTCATATACAAAGTGAACAAAAGCGGTCCCAGTACCGTTCCCTGTGGTACTCCACATGTTATACCCCTGCGTCCGCTCTTGACATTATCTATATTAACATATTGCATCCTGTGACTCAAATAACTTTTAAACATATTCAAAACACTACCTCTCAGGCCAATTTGCTCCAGTTTTATGATTAATTTTTTGTGACATACGGTATCGAAAGCCTTGGTTAAATCAACAAATATACAAAGGGATGCTTTCTTCTGATCTACTGCTTGATAAATTTCTTGCGTTAAACTAGTTATTGCGTCTTCGGTCGACTTCCCAATCCTGAACCCAAACTGTTTTTTTGATAATAGATCATATTTTTCCAGAAATGAAACAACCCTTTTTTTAATAATCTTCTCAAAAATTTTGGAGATATTCGAAATTAGGGAAATTGGTCTATAGTTTTCTAGTTCTGTTTTTGATCCGCTTTTAAGGAGCGGTTTTATTTCCCCCAATTTTAAAGCGTCTGGAAACGTCCCGATTTTGAAACTAAAATTGATGAGATAGACTAACACTGCTACCACTTCATTTGCAACCTCTTTGATTGTTTCAGAACGTATTCCGTCAGGACCGGGGGCTCTCTTTGATCTGAGCTCTTTAATAAGTAGTTTCACCTCCTCATCTGTTGTTTCTCTAAGGAAATATAAACTATTTTTAGAATATTTCGTCTTTTCTTCAAAGTTACTAGTTATATCCATTTGTTTTGCTAATTTTTCGCCAATTTCCGAAAAATATTTGTTGAAATGATTGGCTATCTCTATTTTAGTTGTAACTGATTCGGTCTCTGTAAGGTCAATTTTTTCAATCTTTGGGTTTTTGAATGACTTTTTACATAATTTGTTTACGCAGTTCCATAGAGCTTGTGATTGGTTTTCGTGTTCGGTGATTTTTCTTTGTTTTATAGTTTTAACCAACTCGTTTTTGATGTTTTTATAACGATTTTTGAGCTCGGTATCTTCGGGATATTTCAAACATTCATTATACATTGAATTTTTTATTTTTATTCGGTTTAATAGACCTTTTGTAATCCAATCATTTTTACCGTTCATTGTATTTGTCTGTTTTATTGTTTGTGTGTTGTCTGTTATTTTTTCCTGCAGTATGCTTATAAAGTTTAACACAGCGCTATTCAAGTTCGCAGTGTGAAAAACCGAGGTCCATTTTTGTTTTCTCAAATCACGTTTCAAGTTTTTATAATTTATGTATGATTTTGTGAATGATGTGGATCTTGGTGTGGAGTTGATTGATGATTCAAAGGTAAGAGCAATGGGATAATGGTCCGTGATATTAAAATCAATTACGTACGATCTCGAATCCCGAAAACAGTCTTCATTTTTCCCTTTAACATAAATGTGGTCAAGACATGTCTTCGTCCATGGTCTCGTGAAACATTTGTTCATATATGATATGAACCCATATACTGCCAAGATGCTCTTGTAATCTTCTATAGAGCTTTTATCTTCTTTGAGCAAATCTAGATTTATGTCGCCAATAATTATGTGTTTCGTCCTGCATTTATTCGTTTCTAGATATTCAGAAAGTTTTCCTACAAAAACATTTTCATTTATTGAGGGTGATCTGTATATACATGTCAGAAGAATTTTTTTTTCATTTTTCCCTATGAGAAGTTCGACGCATTTTACATCTCCGATGAATTCAAAACGAGTTTCTACGTCTATCATTTCCTTGACAAAAACGACGATGCCATCGCATCTATTGAAGACTCCCTCGTTATAAATTGCAATATAACCATCCAGATGAAATATTTGTAAGTCGCCAATAATATGTGTCTCAGACAAGACTATTATTTCAAATTTTTCCTCAATCAGTTTTAGGAAACACACGAATTCTGTAAAGTTGGTTTTTATTCCACGAATATTCAAGTGGAGAATTCTGAAGTTGTTACTGCTGATAAGCTGCTGGTTGAAAACATTTAAATTTCTGATCAGTTGCGGAGTTTTTGTTTTTTCTTCGAGGTCTCTTAGAAATGGATCCATTTAATTTAATTGTCGTTATTCAAGATCAGTTAACTTTATTGTTTATTTTATTAATGGTTCGATATGCTATGTTTTATATCAATATCATACCTATACGTATTTAGGAAAAATAGTTAAAAAATAGTGATCAAAAACACACCCGTATTTACTCTTATTATTTCCAATTCCTCCCCAGAAATCTTTCTACATGCATACCAAAGACCCCAACTACTCTACCAAAAATATGCTAAGCTAATACTAGAAGCACCTAACTATGTATAAACTTTACCAATCAATTACTAATTTTTAAATTTACTCTTTTTGGATCGAGTACCAATTCCCGCTTCACGTGTCGGAGTATGATTAGGTTTCCGTTTATTAGTCTTCTCCAGGTCTGAGTCAGATTTAAGTGGTGCGTTTTCTTCTTCCTCTTCAGTTGACTCCAATTCTTCAGATTCCTCAGAGCTGTTGGTATTGTTCGGACGTTTTTGTTCCAGTTGACTTGCTGTATACAATTTATTTTCTATTTCAATGTGGAAACCTCTTATTTTAGCCGTTTTGTTTTCTTCTCGTGCTCTTGCTAGATGTTTCCTCAAGACTTTAATTTCTTCCCTGTCCTTGTCGCAGTAATCGTTCGAGATGGCAAAACCAGTTCCTTTTAGACGTCGTAATTTTTCTCCATCTTTGAAGAGCTCTGATTTTTTCAGGTATGATATAAATTCAATCAATATTGGCGAATTTGTATTTTTTCCAACCCAATAAATGTTATTTATGTCCTTGATAGATAAGTTCAAGGAAAAAAGGTCATTTAGTTTTTCTAGCGTTCTCTCAACAAGAACAGCTCTATTTTCAACTTGTAGAGGACCAAACAACAATACGTTATTTCTCCGTAACTTCCTCTCGGTTAGCCTCGATTCAAGTTGTAATTTTTCAATTTTTCTGTTTGAAGAATCTATTTTTTTGGCCACTCTTTGTTCACTTGTTTGTATTTGTTTGCAAAGGGTTTGTGTCTGTTGTGAGTTCTGTTCTGCTAACAATTTGTACATTTTAGCAAATGATGTAGGCTCATTTTCCATATTAGCGATGTTTTCCACTGTGCATCAAGATGTCCAAATGATCGTAGTATCCTTGTTTCTGGTCTACTCCAAAACACAGAACCATCCATGTAGGTAGTCCGCTCCCAGTGGGTTTTTTTTTTAAGACGAAACATAGGGATTTCCATGTTAAATTTTCAGTCCCGTGTTAGCAGTACTTCTATTCAAAATACACGGCTAAAACTTGGCGTAGATGAACTTTGGTGCCTAGAGATTATGTTTCTTCATCAATCAACACAGAATAAATTGCAAAAAGATTAAAAAATGCTTTTATCAATTGAAAAGTAATACTTTTTCACTAGCCTTGTATATGCCACTGTTCATTGTCAAATTGTAATTATATTTATCAACAGTATAATACGATTAAAAAAATCAAACATTATTTTTCAGATAACCTGTTCAAAATGTCCCCTATTAACGTCCAAGCGGTATATCTTTAATGTACATAAAAATAAATAACAAATTTTTTGGTTAAACAGATCGACAATGAAGTAAGTCACGTCAGATAATTGGTTATCACCGTCATATACAAGGCATGTTAAAAGTATAACTTTGATAAATTAAAGCATTTTTCAGTCTTTTCCGGAGTTATTCTGGCGTAATTGACGAACTTACTTAATCTCGAAGCACCAAAGTTCATCTACGGCAAGTTTCAGCTGTTTACTACGAATAAAAGTACCGCTAACATGTGATTGAAAATTTAACATGGGAATCCCTATGTTCTGTCTTGAAGAAAACGCACTGTATGTGACTTAGTGATAAGTAGAGTTATAAGTCATGGAACAACAAAGTTTATTTTTTTTAAATGGTACCTCCTGTATATTATTAGATATTTCAATTGTTCCTTCAATTTTGAGCGTATTTTGTAAATAATTGAAATACACATAATGTTTCTAAATTGAGCAGTTATAAATGATATTTTGGCATCTTTGACAAGCTATGAAACTCAAACTCTCAGACGGTTGAAGATGGGAAAAAACACTCTGCACTTTCTAGTCTTAACTTTCCAAGAACTATCTACGGAAATAAGATTAATTCTTTTTAAAAAATGTTACAATGCATCGAAAAAGATTGACATTTGCCAGTACCTTCTATTCAAATGACAGAATAGCTCTTGATAAGTTAGGGTGAGAAAGTGAGACATACAAATCAAAACCGTATGTCTGTTTTTGTTTTAGCCCTTGATAAAAGCAAAAAAATTTAACGCCGAAACGTTGGGAAAATCAAAACGTAGAGTGTTTTTTTTTTGTCCTCATTCCCGCTAACTGACTTCACATATCACCTAACAAGGACACGAATCACTATATAAATGTTCAAATTAATGTTTATTCAAATGGTTCTACTCACCAGTATATTATTAGATATTTGAAAAGTGATTTTTTCCTGATTATGTGATTATACCCGGGCTCAATATCTCTATCTTGGAGAACTGCCGAGCAAATCGATGAAAACCGTCAATGAGTTATTCGGTTGGGCTTTTCAAAGGCAAAGTCCATATCCTGTAACGCTTTCAATAAGAAATATGTAACTCGAGCATTAAAACGCTCGCATGGATGCCAAGATTTTAAATACTGATTCATTCAGTGGATATCAAAAGTCCACTTTTCAAGATAAACAATGCCGCGAATGTATTTTACGTATTTTACAGCGGAAAAATTGGTGTCGACAAATAAAAGAGTTTTTTTTTGGCGGTTTGCTTTTATGTATCGGCACTTTCAACATTCATCGACATTCATATCATAATTCGGTCTCACTATTGGATGGACCGACAACCAGCAACACTATACATACGTGGCATTGTTTATCCAGATAAGTGGACTTTCATTATCCACAGAATGAATGATTATTTTTATAATTTGAACTATTTTCAAATAGTTTGACTTCTTTTGTCACTATGACAGCTCGCAGTATTCAAACAATTGGCAACCATGCGCACGTTTTATTGCTCGATCGTGTCGAGTTACTATGAAAACGATCCACTAAGCATGACGACATGACGTCACACTCTGGCCTTCATATTTCAGGGGGTATTGGTTCAGCACCCAATGTGTATCATTATATTAATATTTTATTCTAATATCTCTACTATTTATCTCATAGGGTGTCCAGCCTAAAGTATGCGCGTCAAAAAACGGGCAAAATGAGATCTCCGAAAGTATCAAGTGATAGCCCATTTTGAAGATCTTTTTTACCTATTCATATCACTGGAGTTTAAAGCATCTTACTTTTGCGGTTTATTTATTAAGATGAACAGTGATATTCAAATAATCTTGGCATTTGCAATCAGGGCCTTCAAAATAAGGTGTCCCTCGACCTCATTACTGTTTGACATTCTTGTGGTGAACCTGCTCAGGGGGTGAAGCTGCGATGCTGAAAAAAAGGGAAAAAATGCTTCCTTCTCAAAACAAGAATCAACTGGTCCGAGCATTTTTATTTATCTCGCCACGTCGTTTGGCGTGGATACTATTAGCTGGGACACCCTGTATGTCCTCATATATTTCAAGTTGACTCATTTTGCATGCCTAATGATGTTTTTTAGAAAGAGATTAGGATGATTTGGTGGGAGGCATACACCAAAAACTACTTAGGCCTTCTGAGAACGCTGTAACGAAGTGAATCTGTTAGTGTTCTTGCACGACTCTTTTTTTCAAATAGACACCACTCATTTCACAGAGTTTTGTGAACTCTTTTGCGAAGTATTTCATCCTAGTGCTATCAAGAGCAGGTTACACTGTTAGGATGTGAACTACTGTCTCAGAGGTGTCTTCATCCCAAAGGCTCCATCTACAGTCAAAATATTTCCCGTGTACAATTAATGGACCTACCTAACATTATGCGAAGGTCTTTCTTGCTTAGACATGAGACCTCTCCCGAATCAGGCATTGCCTTTGAATAGAACACGCCGACTTTTCTGAGTAGAGAACCTTTTTGCCTCGCCTACTTCTCTTGTTTTTGGAATGCCTATGAAATTTTCTGTACTCATCGGCTTCCTTGGTGAACCAATCTTGGCGAGTCAGGTCCTTAATACCGCTGTGGCCTACGGCCAATGTTGAATGCTCTTTATGGTTCATGCCTTTCTCTGATGAAGTTTAATTGCTGTGACATTTTATCTAAATCTACCAAAGAAAAGATGCATGATATGCTCAAGCTGTTTAGCGAGTTTTTATTTTCACGAGAAAAAAAACACAAAATAAGATCAGCTTTGCGATGTTATCTTTTGCAGTTTTTTGTTGTTCTTCACAATGAATCACCTTCTGATATCAATCAAACGTTAGAAGCAAACTAATTTATTTTGTTGTTACAGAGATGGTCGGCGGAAACTTTATTCGCAGAACAGTTCAACAAATAGTTCTATAAATGCTCAAAAATGTAGACGGTCTACATCAGATCTCACGGACTTTATAGACGAAGAACATACTTCTGCATCAACTTTGAGCCGATCAGGATCCAGGAAGAGTAAGTAATTACCCTACTTGGATGATTATCAGGAAAAAGTATTGAGAAAATATGACTAAAGCATTTAACTCCATCTACTAACGAGTGCATGTGATTTTTTCAAAGCCAAAAGCATAAAGATTTATAAAATGTCTATTTGAATAGTATTCATTGTTCAAAAAAATCTCTTCCACTTCACAGTAGAAGAAATACACTTTATCTTTTAATAACTGCCAACAATCTGTTTTTCAAATTTCGTAAACGAAGGTATATTGAAATGACTAGTCAATATACGACATAATCTATTTTTACCTACATCTTCTATTGCATTCCAACTTTTTGTAGGCTTTCACACCTTCACTTTAGAAGCTTGTTCAGATGGCGAGAACTATTATCCTAAACTGTGTGAAAAGATGAAAGCATTTTCTTGATGTTTTGTTGATCAAGTTCTTTGTGTGTGTTTAGATCATTGATATTTTCTCATGTTTCTTGATTTATATTTCAATTATCGTGATTGCTTAACATATTTTCGATTTTTCTTTTGCCTTGATAACCACATAAACATGCCATGCTCATACTTTTCGAAACATGAAGAGATTTTGTTCGGTGTATTCTGATTTCGATATAGTTTTCCATTACTTGATTCACAATTTTATAGACAGTATAATGTTTCTGAGTTGTGTAGTCTTGTTATCATTTTATTTGGGTTTAATATTTTTGATTTGTGGTTTTTAATTTTGGAATTATAAGTCGGAACAATAAAATGAACAATTATTTTGGAAAAGATCTTATTTTGACTTTGTCTATTCGGTTAAAAAAATCATGGTTTGTATCGTAGATCCTAGTTTTGAGGCATTCTCAATGCATTTTCGAAGGACAGGCTCATACCATCCAACGCAAACAGGCAAAGAAAGCGTTGCGTGGTCATGATGCATGGAACGAGTACATTACGCACAAAAAAATCCTTGAGTGCAACGACAATTTCTTTACACAGGCTAAAAAAAGAGGTGGATGAGAATTTGATAACGATAAATTATTTCAACACCAGCAGGGACAACATTCATCCGATAAATGCCAGAACACCACGGTTTACCGGTAATCCATAAAGAGGAAATACCAGCTAGTCCGGTAGTTTCATATTTGTGAGCACATGGAGAAAGTCAGAATACCAATGAGATTCGTTCTCATCTTAAAGGACGTTGAAAGCCAATCTTCCGGTTTTCATTGAAAAAAAAGCATTCTTCCGATGATTCATGTTAAACGTTTCAAGTCTTTGGTGTCGTTAATGTCACATCAGAGTGTTTTCCAGTTCAATGTTGTACCAATCTTACAGGCCGCAGGTTGAACTGTTTATATGGTTTTGTTTGTCCCCTCTGAGCTAAATGTTTATAAATGCTTTTGAGAGAAAAGTCATCAGAAATAGATGTTTAGACCTTATTCTAGTAAAATGACATGAGGCTTGTAAAAGACAATAATTGTCTCTTCGTGACCATAAACACATTGCACTTATTCATCACAATGAAAAGCAAAGCAGGTCTCTTCTTCTCTTTGTTTATGAGAAAAATCAAGATTGAATTCGGGGTTTTTCGTCAACCAACCAAACAGCCACTTTATAAAGAAATGTTATGATTGACTAATAATATGAAATTTATTGAAAAATATTTTTCTTGGTAGGAAAGTTATAATATGAAATGATTTTGGACATATTTTTGTATAATACAAGGTGGGGCACAAAAGACTTTCCACTCAAAAATCGCTTGGACATTTAAACTTTTGCTTTTTGGGGACACTTTTTTTGGTACTTCCACCCCTCACCTGTGAACACCTGAGCGGGGGTGACAATCAAATTAATTGGTTTTGGTGTTTTGAGAGATGGAAAATTTATTTTTTATATCTACTGTTTGTCTTTTATAATTTTGAATTGAAGTGTAGGTGGCTCAACATTGTTTAAAGCTCGATTTTGATGGTGACATATTCGTTTGTGTTATCAAGTATGCCTATTTTCAAATTAATTTGTTTTTGACCTCTCAATATTATTATTGAGCTAGAGCCGCCACTGCTAAAATCATCCGAACAACTACATAATAATATTGTAGCATAGTGACGGAATGCTACTCCACTCTGTTTTCGGTCATCAAGTAAAGTTTGCGTTTTCGCGCTATTAAAACTATAATTCAAGGTGAGTCTCTAACTTTGAATAAATTCAGTAATCAAAGAAAGTTTTTTTTTTCGAAAATATGCTCAGGCATGTCTAATTAGTACGTTGAGCTTCGTTTAATTGTACGAATATTTAGTACAGGGTGTTCCAAACATGAGATATGACGTCATCGATTAGAAGAAAAAAAGAAAAAAAATGTGTAACTTGATTTACTCTTTAAAGATAAGTACGGCTGTTTTTTCAAATGGGAACCCTTATGACGTCAGTAGATGTGCTAGGGGAGTTCCGGCTCACTGTCTGTACCTAACCTCACTTTTTACCGGCGTTTGGGTGTGGGGGACCTTTCGCAGCGTTGATCTTGACAGTTGGGATTGATGTGTGAGCGGTGTTGCCGCTCATGGTGTTTTGGTGTCGAGATGAGGGATTTTGGGATTTTAGGTTTTATGGTTGACGTTTGAAGTGTCATTGACGTTTGTGGCGGGTGGGTTGTAGCGTTGATGATGACAATTGACAGGATTGATGTGTGAGCGGTGTTGCCGGCTGCGTGCGGTGTTGCCGCTTATGGTGTTTTGAGGGGAGATGAGGGATTTTGAGATTTTAGGTTTTATAGTTGACGTTTGAAGTGTCATTGACGTTTGTGGTGGGTGGGTTGTAGCGTTGATGATGACAATTGACAGGATTGATGTGTGAGCGGTGTTGCCGGCTGCGTGCGGTGTTGCCGCCTATGATGTTTTGTGGGGAGATGAGGGATTTTGGGATTTTAGGTTTTATGGTTGACGTTTGAAGTATCATTGACGTTTGTGGCGGGTGGATTATAGCGTTGTTACAGACAATTGACAGGATTGATGTGAGGACGGTGATGTTGGTTGAGTCGTGCGGTGTTGCCGCCTATGGTGTCAAGTATGATGTTTTGTGGGAGATCAGGGATTTTGGGATAGGTCGGGTTTTGGCTGCGTGCGGTGATGTCACGTATGGTGTTTTGTTGGGAGATAAGGGGTTCTAGGAATTGAGGTTTTTTTTTTTTTTTTTTTTTTTGATGTGGCGTTGGTGTTTGTGATGTTTTATTGTTCCAATGCAGATTTCGTGATTGTATTTGAATGTTATAGGCTCGGTTATAGGATATGATGGATGATGGACAATTGTGTGTTGTCTCATATGAAAGATCATGTAAGTGGTAGTACTCCGATGTGTAAGGTATTTAATAAGAGAGAGAGATGTGTAGATTTTTTCATTAGTTATAGCATTTTTATGAGGGGTTTAATTATTTAACCAGAGACTATGAGTCATTAGAAATTCTCCTTCATCACGCAAGAACATAACAAAAAGCTGTATTTGGGATGCTTGATTACCTGAGTGTGGCGTTTGGGAGAGGATTTTAAAGTGGTCTCATGCCAGATGGTCAAAAAAGTATGGATTGGGGTTTATTGTGACACTTAGCGGCGAATATTTGTAATAAGGGATTTGGAAAATGTAGGGTTCTTTTTTTGATTTTTTTTTTGAGTTAATTAGTTTTTTAAAATGTAGATGGTGATGATACTGTTGATTGAATTCTTTAATCATTCGCAATTAGAGTTAATAGGTGGAGTGCGATGTTTGGAATTGGTGAGCTGATGCTAGATTTTTGAAAGAAATACCTTATAAGAAGGCCAGTGACTTGAAGCTATGGTTCATTAGAAAATACCGACATTTAGATCTGAATCATTCCAAGAAATACTTCAACTTATATTGCTATTGATAAGGAAAAGACTAAAACAGTTTTAATGTTATAGCAACACCAAGTAAAATGCACAAAACAGTCAAATTAAAAACCACAATTTGATATTCATGAAATATTTTTTTTTTTTTTTTTTAATTATTCTAATCATTGTTTATTGATACATAATTTCGCCACCAAAAGGTCTAGAACAGTTCAATGATATCCTAATAATAGAACGAAATAGATTTTGAGGTGTTATAAAATTGTCCAACTGACGAGTAGATTTTATCATTTCATAATAAATAAGAAGAACGGACATACCATATCTGAGAAATTATCCGGTAAAATACACACACAGCACAATCAAATTAAAAGTCTTTATTTCATAGGTATTCATGAAATAAATTCACACTAAGATCATTTCATTTCATCATTGTAATAAGTATATCAAAATAATTTACTCGTTAAAACATTATTAAATATTAATATGATTTTATCAAATTAGTAATATGAGAACTATTGAACTATAAGACATATTTTCAAGATTTGGTGGATATATATAGAGTTGATCAATAAATCAGTAGCGTTAAAATTAATAAATAATTTATATCTAATTTACAATACTAATCATCGATGATTGGATCGAGAGATTTGAAACATATTTTCTTACCTAACTTTGAATGCAATCTGTAATTACAGCTTTCTTCAGTCTCTACGCAAAATAAAAGTTGCATGAAACAACTTTCACACCAAAATTTCTTATTTCTATATACACATGTCTTAAGTTGGCGAACAGTTACAACGATATGATAATGCTTATCAACTATCTTAAATCTATTATTCATAAATTTTATAAACCAGAAACTACAACTTCTACAAATATTCATATTAAAATCTTCAAGTACAAAATACTCCACCCAAAGACAATATCTCCTACATTCAAAACTATGATCATTCCAATTATGGATGAGTATCGCGTTTCTTTTACAGATACATCCAATTATCCTTAAATCATCTATAATATTCTCTAGCGAAATTGAATGACATACTTCATCTTTTGAAGCTATTTTATTAAGATAATCCCACCTATAATTGGTATAATTCTGTAAAATATAATGATTTAAAGTCTCAGGTAAAAATGGTATAGGACTAGATAAAAAAATCTGAAATGTCATTCACATTTTCGCAAACCACCCTTCTACATAGCTCTCTTAATGTTGACATCATCTACAATGAAGAAGAAAACAATTAAAATGAATTACACGATAATCGAATAACAACATATTATCACCATTTAAACTGATTTCAAATTGTGAATAATTTTTGGAAAATCATTACTTGATTCCGATTATTATTTTGAAACAAACAAATCCCACCCTAACGAGCTCATTTTTCAAAATCAGTCACCTTTTTATAATTTTGATGTGATGCAAATTGTTTTGAATTGACTGTTTCAAGTTTCCGAGTAAATTACCAAGTGTTACTAAATTAATAATTGCTCTGACACATACGTACATCCCCCAACAGAAATGATTTCATTGTTTCAAAAATGTGTATATATTTGATTGAAACAAAATAATAAATGAATAAACGGATGACTCACCTTATTTAAAAGAAAAATAATTTTTTCCTCAGTTGTGGACACTGTTGATAGCCAGCTTGTATATGTTACAGTTATTGAAAACACCTCCAATTTTTCAAATATCTTTTTCCTTAAAAAACATAAAAAATTAATGAGATATACAAATCATAAATTTCTGTTACATACAAGGTGAGGTTTCTTGTTGAAGAGATGCAATCAACTTACACATCAAACTATGAATGATAAACAGATTTTCACCCCAAGCGATTAGTTAGACTAAAGTTTTTGGATCAGAAAAAATTCACACAATAATTTAGAGTGGATATCCATGTACTACATTTCTTCAAGAGGTACGATCAAGTGACATACCAAACTATGGAAGATAGACATATTTTATCTAGATGTGAATAATCTGTATGGAAAAGCAATGACTTTATATTTAACGCTATTTATTTATCAATTATTGATGGTGATACTAGCGATCGCGGTGAAATAGAGCTGTGTGTGTCTCCACCTCATGGTGCCAAAAAGGTAGTAGGAGGAATTTGGTACTTCTCAAATACTAAAATAATTGGATAATATTTGACGTATTAGTGTAAAATAGTTTTACTGCGTACATTTTTGATCTGTCTGTCATAATCCGTCCATTATTTTCATCTTTCATCAAACCCAACACCTTTTATTAAATATTGATATGATTTTATCAAATAAGTAATATGAGAACTATTAAACTATAAGACATATTTTCAAGATTTGGTGGATATAGATAGAGTTGATCAAAAATCAGTGGTGTTAAAATTAATAAATAACATATCTTATTTACAACTAATCATCGATGATTGGATCGGGAGATTCGAAACCTATATTCTTACCTAACTTTGAATGCAATCTATAATTACAGCTTTCTTTAGTCTCTACGCAAAATAAAAGTTGCATGAAACAACTTTCGCTCCAAAATTTCTTATCTCTTTATACACGTATCTTGAGTTGGCGAACAATCACAACGATATGATAATGCTTATCAACTATCTTAAATCTATTATTCAGAAATGTTATAAACCCGAAACTACAATTTCTACAAATATTCATATTAAAATCTTCAAGTACATAATGCTCCACACAAAGACAATATCCCCTACATTCAAAACTATGATCATTCCAATTATGGATGAGTAGAGCGTTCTTTTACAGATAGATCCAATTATCCTTGGATCATCTATAATATTTTCTAGCGAAATTGAATGACATACTTCATCTTTTGAAGCTATTTTATCAAGATAATTCAACTGTATCAGTGTTAAGAATGGTACAGTTTGCAAAACGATTTTTCATGTAACCATAGTGAAAATTGTAAATAGTGGTCTTAGCCAAATCCAAAAATAAAATAGCCTCCATACATCTGCGTACTCCGGAAAAAATTAATGTTGACTTGTAGTGACTCGTTTTTGATAACCCATCGGGTTGAGCTCGATTATACACGTTCTGACCAGATTAAGCAGATGTTCTAGCACATTCGTTGAGAAAATAAGTGGGAAAAGAGAGGTGAGGAGATTTATTAATTTACCACTGACGGCGCGTTAAAGAAGAATTTCAGTTCGCATTCATTAGCGTCAGCAGCAACAACAGGTAAGCGCCTCCCATAATCAAACTAGAGAATGTATTTGATTTTATTTTTTCTTTCTAGAAATGGATCTGGCAGAAATCAACGCAACCACCTCTTATGTGGATAAGACATCCATAAAATTAATTGAATTAACTCGTGATGTAAAGTATCCAATTGTGGGATTAAATATTGTTCTTTCTAAATATGGGGAAGTGCCGCGAGTAGAGTTGGAGGATCATATCGTTTTTCTACCAAAGCGTACTTCTGTATCTATCAAAAGAAATGTACATCAATTTCAACCTCATAAATATGCGATAATTTTAAGATCGATTACGCAGATTTGCGATATGAAGTACACCCCAAGTTTTGAGATAGTTGCTATGTAAAAAAAAAAAGTTAGTATTATTTTCAACTAGGATCAATCGCATTTTAAATGTATTTATTTTTTCAGAACCAGTCCATCATGAAGATGATTGCAATGGATTTTCAAGGATTCAGTCTGTCTCACGAATTCATCATCAAAGAGTTGGCAGCCACGAACGGGATCCAAACTAGCCATTACATATTCAAACCAAATGGATCATATCGATCGTTACGTTTATGGGACAAACAAAGAACATCCAGAGCAACCATGAAACAACATGGAATCCCGTTTTCATTTGGATATATCAACTATGAAGACCTCCTTCCAATCATCATATCACATATATGTTTTGTGGATAAAGTCTACGTTCGAGGTCAACAACAAAAGAATTTTCTGGAAAACATTCTGCAGAACTCTACAACAGCGCATACCCCCAAAATCATCAACGTCGAGGACATTGATGACCATTGGCAACATCCACCTGTATTTAAAAAAGACGTTCCAAACTGTTTTGGTCATCTATCGAATAATTTTTATATGTGTAGCCTACGCAATTGTATCATTCTTCATGAATGGATTGAAACTCGTTGTTTAATAGAGAGTTGAAAATACTATTTGTGTTTTAGTTGAACATTGATCATGATGATGTTAACATCAAATTATATTCTTCTTACTGCGATTTTCAATAATACTTTCTATGTACATCAACCCCACGATGTTGTAGGGATGCACATTTGTTTCAATAGAACCAATGACACTTGGCTAAATATGAAATCGCAAGTAGATTACAATGATGATATGTTTATTGTTGCATTACCCCAAAATGCAAAGGAATACAAAGTAAAGGTGATTTTTCAAAACCAAACATATGGCTATAGTATATGGAAAAATGTAACTACCCCCACCTCCAATTGTTCACCAACATCATCACCCACCACCTCTGCTAACCCCACCACCACCACGGATCAATATAAAAATGATTGGAGTTGTTGTTCAACTTCAATTATTGAGTCGCTGTACTACATTATAAGCGCAATCTCACTTCTCATCCTGAAAGCAGTCTGGGAGATTTATCATCACCACCATCATCATGTTGACTCCAGAAGATATTGAAAAAATACGTAGAACCATCCATCAGCTCAACATACCAGCTTCATCCCTGTATCAGGAGTATTTTGTCAAAACTCTACATACCACTTTGGGCATTTCTGAAGAAGTTTTGAAGATAGTTCTCAAACCATGTTGGGGGCACTACACCGCTCCAACTGATGAAGACGATTCCGGATATGATGAAAATGATGGACCATATGTTTCGTTTGGAATAAATTGTAATTTGTGCATGAACAATTATTTGAATAAAAATAAATCGTAGAATTGTTGTTGTTGTTATTGTTTCATTTCGTTTAGTTATAGCATCAGGACTATGTAAAATCTCCTCTTGGGTTTCATGTATTTTTTTGAGGTGTTTCTGGGTCTATACCTATATTTCAATAAAACAATGTTTTTTATTTAGATTCCTTTATTTGACTTAAATCAGACAAAATCCTACTTTTGTCATTATACATGATTTGTGCTAAACAATAACTTTCTATGCTAGGGTTATCCTTATAAAAACTCGAAAGTACATCTTCAATGGGAACATGTGTTATACAATCTTTAATTATTTCATGTAAATTATTCAAAATCATATTATAATACTTGAGAAAATCCAATTGCTTCAGTTCTCGAATTCTCATGTTTACAAAATGTCTATTAACAATACAAAGGTCAAGTGTGTGTTGTTCTCAGTCAATTACAATATTTGATCATTTTTTGAAATTGAGATTATTTTCATTCCATTGTCCATGGGTACACTGTTGACCATCAAGTCATCATATGAAAATGACGGGTGCATGTGTTCAAGATGCCACCCATCTAGTAGCCAATTGAGATAGTCCGTTATGATTTTCCACATATCTTCAAAAATCAACATTTTATCACCAAGTTCAAGTGGATAGTCGCTATGTTCATGGACGATGCATTAATATGAAGAACTACAATACCAAAAATGATACTCCCAAATAATTTCAAATAAAAATAAGTATAATTACATTATTTTATATAATCCACACTTATCAAGTTTATACTTATATCGACATACCTACGATGCGAATAAGTTCAACCGGACATAATTTGAACATGTTTTGGAGGTGAAATAATTGTAATGCAATGTAATGTAATTTCATTATTCGCTGTGTTGTAGGGTTGATCATGACAATTGACAGGATTGAGGTGAGGACGATGTAGTTAGTTATGATGTTTTGTGAGGAGATAAGGGATTTTGGAAAGGTAGGAAAGGAGATGTTTTGATGTGCCACCTAGCGATGATTATTCGCAATAAGGATTACCCCATTATTTTGAATCAGATATACAATATGATATATATAAAAATATAAAAATATTTTGAATCTTCTGTGTGATTGGTGCAAGCTATGTTAGGGTTCCCCAAAAATCAGGCGAGCCTAATTTTTGGGGAACCCTAACATAGCTATCCCCTGAGACAACAATACTCAAACAGCCCCAAAAACAATAAATGATCAGCCCCAAAAACAATAAATGATCTACAAAAACATCGATAACAATCACCATCACCATCATCATCACCATCATCATCATCAACACCATCACCATCATCATCAACATCATCATCATCAACACCATCACCATCATCATCAACATCATCAACACCATCACCATCATCAACACCATCACCATCATCAACACCATCACCATCATCAACACCATCATCATCACCATCATCAACAATATCATCATCATCATCAACACGTTGTTGTTGATCGAAGTATTTCAGGTTGTTGGGTGTTCATCTCATCACCTCGGAACACCAAATTGCATCAATCACACAGAAGATTCAAAATATTTTTATATTTTTATATATATCATATTGTATATCTGATTCAAAATAATGGGGTAATCCTTATTGCGAATAATCATCGCTAGGTGGCACATCAAAACATCTCCTTTCCTACCTTTCCAAAATCTCTTATCTCCTCACAAAACATCATAACTAACTACATCGTCCTCACCTCAATCCTGTCAATTGTCATGATCAACCCTACAACACAGCGAATAATGAAATTACATTACATTGCATTACAATTATTTCACCTCCAAAACATGTTCAAATTATGTCCGGTTGAACTTATTCGCATCGTAGGTATGTCGATATAAGTATAAACTTGATAAGTGTGGATTATATAAAATAATGTAATTATACTTATTTTTATTTGAAATTATTTGGGGGTATCATTTTTGGTATTGTAGTTCTTCATATTAATGTATCGTCCATGAACATAGCGACTATCCACTTGAACTTGGTGATAAAATGCTGATTTTTGAAGATATGTGGAAAATCATAACGGACTATCTCAATTGGCTACTAGATGGGTGGCATCTTGAACACATGCATCCGTCATTTTCATATGATGACTTGATGGTCAACAGTGTACCCATGGACAATGGAATGAAAATAATCTCAATTTCAAAAAATGATCAAATATTGTAATTAACTGAGAACAACACACACTTGACCTTTGTATTGTTAATAGACATTTTGTAAACATGAGAATTCGAGAACTGAAGCAATTGGATTTTCTCAAGTATTATAATATGATTTTGAATAATTTACATGAAATAATTAAAGATTGTATAACACATGTTCCCATTGAAGATGTACTTTCGAGTTTTTATAAGGATAACCCTAGCATAGAAAGTTATTGTTTAGCACAAATCATGTATAATGATAAAAGTAGGATTTTGTCTGATTTAAGTCAAATAAAGGAATCTAAATAAAAAACATTGTTTTATTGAAATATAGGTATAGACCCAGAAACACCTCAAAAAAATACATGAAACCCAAGAGGAGATTTTACATAGTCCTGATGCTATAACTAAACGAAATGAAACAATAACAACAGCAACAATTCTACGATTTATTTTTATTCAAATAATTGTTCATGCACAAATTACAATTTATTCCAAACGAAACATATGGTCCATCATTTTCATCATATCCGGAATCGTCTTCATCAGTTGGAGCGGTGTAGTGCCCCCAACATGGTTTGAGAACTATCTTCAAAACTTCTTCAGAAATGCCCAAAGTGGTATGTAGAGTTTTGACAAAATACTCCTGATACAGGGATGAAGCTGGTATGTTGAGATGATGGATGGTTCTACGTATTTTTTCAATATCTTCTGGAGTCAACATGATGATGGTGGTGATGATAAATCTCCCAGACTGCTTTCAGGATGAGAAGTGAGATTGCGCTTATAATGTAGTACAGCGACTCAATAATTGAAGTTGAACAACAACTCCAATCATTTTTATATTGATCCGTGGTGGTGGTGGGGTTAGCAGAGGTGGTGGGTGATGATGTTGGTGAACAATTGGAGGTGGGGGTAGTTACATTTTTCCATATACTATAGCCATATGTTTGGTTTTGAAAAATCACCTTTACTTTGTATTCCTTTGCATTTTGGGGTAATGCAACAATAAACATATCATCATTGTAATCTACTTGCGATTTCATATTTAGCCAAGTGTCATTGGTTCTATTGAAACAAATGTGCATCCCTACAACATCGTGGGGTTGATGTACATAGAAAGTATTATTGAAAATCGCAGTAAGAAGAATATAATTTGATGTTAACATCATCATGATCAATGTTCAACTAAAACACAAATAGTATTTTCAACTCTCTATTAAACAACGAGTTTCAATCCATTCATGAAGAATGATACAATTGCGTAGGCTACACATATAAAAATTATTCGATAGATGACCAAAACAGGTTGGAACGTCTTTTTTAAATACAGGTGGATGTTGCCAATGGTCATCAATGTCCTCGACGTTGATGATTTTGGGGGTATGCGCTGTTGTAGAGTTCTGCAGAATGTTTTCCAGAAAATTCTTTTGTTGTTGACCTCGAACGTAGACTTTATCCACAAAACATATATGTGATATGATGATTGGAAGGAGGTCTTCATAGTTGATATATCCAAATGAAAACGGGATTCCATGTTGTTTCATGGTTGCTCTGGATGTTCTTTGTTTGTCCCATAAACGTAACGATCGATATGATCCATTTGGTTTGAATATGTAATGGCTAGTTTGGATCCCGTTCGTGGCTGCCAACTCTTTGATGATGATGAATTCGTGAGACAGACTGAATCCTTGAAAATCCATTGCAATCATCTTCATGATGGACTGGTTCTGTAAAAAATAAATACATTTAAAATGCGATTGATCCTAGTTGAAAATAATACTAACTTTTTTTTTTTTACATAGCAACTATCTCAAAACTTGGGGTGTACTTCATATCGCAAATCTGCGTAATCGATCTTAAAATTATCGCATATTTATGAGGTTGAAATTGATGTACATTTCTTTTGATAGATACAGAAGTACGCTTTGGTAGAAAAACGATATGATCCTCCAACTCTACTCGCGGCACTTCCATTCTGCCAGATCCATTTCTAGAAAGAAAAAATAAAATCAAATACATTCTCTAGTTTGATTATGGGGGGCGCTTACCTGTTGTTGCTGCTGACGCTAATGAATGCGAACTGAAATTCTTCTTTAACGCGCCCGTCAGTGGTAAATTAATAAATCTCCTCACCTCTCTTTTCCCACTTATTTTCTCAACGAATGTGCTAGAACATCTGCTTAATCTGGTCAGAACGTGTATAATCGAGCTCAACCCGATGGGTTATCAAAAACGAGTCACTACAAGTCAACATTAATTTTTTCCGGAGTACGCAGATGTATGGAGGCTATTTTATTTTTGGATTTGGCTAAGACCACTATTTACAATTTTCACTATGGTTACATGAAAAATCGTTTTGCAAACTGTACCATTCTTAACACTGATACAGTTGAATTATCTTGATAAAATAGCTTCAAAAGATGAAGTATGTCATTCAATTTCGCTAGAAAATATTATAGATGATCCAAGGATAATTGGATCTATCTGTAAAAGAACGCTCTACTCATCCATAATTGGAATGATCATAGTTTTGAATGTAGGGGATATTGTCTTTGTGTGGAGCATTATGTACTTGAAGATTTTAATATGAATATTTGTAGAAATTGTAGTTTCGGGTTTATAACATTTCTGAATAATAGATTTAAGATAGTTGATAAGCATTATCATATCGTTGTGATTGTTCGCCAACTCAAGATACGTGTATAAAGAGATAAGAAATTTTGGAGCGAAAGTTGTTTCATGCAACTTTTATTTTGCGTAGAGACTAAAGAAAGCTGTAATTATAGATTGCATTCAAAGTTAGGTAAGAATATAGGTTTCGAATCTCCCGATCCAATCATCGATGATTAGTTGTAAATAAGATATGTTATTTATTAAGTTTAACACCACTGATTTTTGATCAACTCTATCTGTATCCACCAAATCTTGAAAATATGTCTTATAGTTTAACAGTTCTCATATTACTTATTTGATAAAATCATATCAATATTTAATAAAAGGTGTTGGGTTTGATGAAAGATGAAAATAATGGACGGATTATGACAGACAGATCAAAAATGTACGCAGTAAAACTATTTTACACTAATACGTCAAATATTATCCAATTATTTTAGTATTTGAGAAGTACCATATTCCTCCTACTACCTTTTTGCCACCATGAGGTGGAGACACACACACAGCTCTATTTCACCGCGATCGCTAGTATCACCATCAATAATTGATAAATAAATAGCGTTAAATATAAAGTCATTGCTTTTCCATACAGATTATTCACATCTAGATAAAATATGTCTATCTTCCATAGTTTGGTATGTCACTTGATCGTACCTCTTGAAGAAATGTAGTACATGGATATCCACTCTGTATTATTGTGTGAATTTTTTCTGATCCAAAAACTTTAGTCTAACTAATCGCTTGGGGTGAAAATCTGTTTATCATTCATAGTTTGATGTGTAAGTTGATTGCATCTCTTCAACAAGAAACCTCACCTTGTATGTAACAGAAATTTATGATTTGTATATCTCATTAATTTTTTATGTTTTTTAAGGAAAAAGATATTTGAAAAATTGGAGGTGTTTTCAATAACTGTAACGTATACAAGCCGGCTATCAACAGTGTCCACAACTGAGGAAAAAATAATTTTTCTTTTAAATAAGGTGAGTCATCCGTCTATTCATTTATTATTTTGTTTCAATCAAATATATACACATTTTTGAAACAATGAAATCATTTCTGTTGGGGGATGTACGTATGTGTCAGAGCAATTATTAATTTAGTAACACTTGGTAATTTACTCGGAAAACTTGTAACAGTCAATTCAAAACAATTTGCATCACCTCAAAATTATAAAAAGGTGACTGATTTTGAAAAATGAGCTCGTTAGGGTGGGATTTGTTTGTTTCAAAATAATAATCGGAATCAAGTAATGATTTTCCAAAAATTATTCACAATTTGAAATCAGTTTAAATGGTGATAATATGTTGTTATTCGATTATCGTGTAATTCATTTTAATTGTTTTCTTCTTCATTGTAGATGATGTCAACATTAAGAGAGCTATGTAGAAGGGTGGTTTGCGAAAATGTGAATGACATTTCAGATTTTTTTATCTAGTCCTATACCATTTTTACCTGAGACTTTAAATCATTATATTTTACAGAATTATTCCAATTATAGGTGGGATTATCTTAATAAAATAGCTTCAAAAGATGAAGTATGTCATTCAATTTCGCTAGAGAATATTATAGATGATTCAAGGATAATTGGATGTATCTGTAAAAGAAACGCGATACTCATCCATAATTGGAATGATCATAGTTTTGAATGTAGGAGATATTGTCTTTGGGTGGAGTATTATGTACTTGAAGATTTTAATATGAATATTTGTAGAAGTTGTAGTTTCTGGTTTATAAAATTTATGAATAATAGATTTAAGATAGTTGATAAGCATTATCATATCGTTGTAACTGTTCGCCAACTTAAGACACGTGTATATAGAAATAAGAAATTTTGGTGTGAAAGTTGTTTCATGCAACTTTTATTTTGCGTAGAGACTGAAGAAAGCTGTAATTACAGATTGCATTCAAAGTTAGGTAAGAAAATATGTTTCAAATCTCTCGATCCAATCATCGATGATTAGTATTGTAAATTAGATATAAATTATTTATTAATTTTAACGCTACTGATTTATTGATCAACTCTATATATATCCACCAAATCTTGAAAATATGTCTTATAGTTCAATAGTTCTCATATTACTAATTTGATAAAATCATATTAATATTTAATAATGTTTTAACGAGTAAATTATTTTGATATACTTATTACAATGATGAAATGAAATGATCTTAGTGTAAATTTATTTCATGAATACCTATGAAATAAAGACTTTTAATTTGATTGTGCTGTGTGTATTTTACCGGATAATTTCTCAGATATGGTATGTCCGTTCTTATTATTTATTATGAAATGATAAAATCTACTCGTCAGTTGGGCAATTTTATAACACCTCAAAATCTATTTCGTTCTATTATTAGGATATCATTGAACTGTTCTAGACCTTTTGGTGACGAAATTATGTATCAATAAACAATGATTAGAATAATTAAAAAAAAAAAATATATTTCATGAATATCAAATTGTGGTTTTTAATTTGACTGTTTTGTGCATTTTACTTGGTGTTGCTATAACATTAAAACTGTTTTAGTCTTTTCCTTATCAATAGCAATATAAGTTGAAGTATTTCTTGGAATGATTCAGATCTAGATGTCGGTATTTTCTAATGAACCATAGCTTCAAGTCACTGGCCTTCTTATAAGGTATTTCTTTCAAAAATCTAGCATCAGCTCACCAATTCCAAACATCGCACTCCACCTATTAACTCTAATTGCGAATGATTAAAGAATTCAATCAACAGTATCATCACCATCTACATTTTAAAAAACTAATTAACTCAAAATATGAAGAACCCTACATTTTCCAAATCCCTTATTACAAATATTCGCCGCTAAGTGTCACAATAAACCCCAATCCATACCTTTTTGACCATCTGGCATGAGACCACTTTAAAATCCTCTCCCAAACGCCACACTCAGGTAATCAAGCATCCCAAATACAGCTTTTTGTTGTTCTTGCGTTGAATCTCTATAGAACCCTTCAAATTGTTCTATTTTTGTGTTGAATATAATATCATAATATATACATAATAATTAACATTATATTTTTTTTTTCTGAAACTATCAACATGTGATGGAGGAGAATTTCTAATGACTCATAGTCTCTGGTTAAATAATTAAACCCCTCATAAAAATGCTATAACTAATGAAAAAATCTACACATCTCTCTCTCTTATTAAATACCTTACACATCGGAGTACTACCACTTACATGATCTTTCATATGAGACAACACACAATTGTCCATCATCCATCATATCCTATAACCGAGCCTATAACATTCAAATACAATCACGAAATCTGCATTGGAACAATAAAACATCACAAACACCAACGCCACATCAAAAAAAAAAAAAAAAAAAAAAAAACCTCAATTCCTAGAACCCCTTATCTCCCAACAAAACACCATACGTGACATCACCGCACGCAGCCAACAACACCGTCCACACATCGATCCTGTCAATGATCAATATCAAGCCTACAAAATATCTCAACGTCAACGTTACATCAAATGCCCACCAAAAACCCGATCTATCCCAAAATCCCTGATCTCCCACAAAACATCATACTTGACTCCAAAATCCCTTATCCTCCCACAAAACACCATAGGCGGCAACACCGCACGACTCAATCGACATCACCGTCCTCACATCAATCCTGTCAATTGTCTGTAACAACGCTATAATCCACCCGCCACAAACGTCAATGACACTTCAAACGTCAACCATAAAACCTAAAATCCCAAAATCCCTCATCTCCCCACAAAACATCATAGGCGGCAACACCGCACGCAGCCGGCAACACCGCTCACACATCAATCCTGTCAATTGTCATCATCAACGCTACAACCCACCCGCCACAAACGTCAATGACACTTCAAACGTCAACCATAAAACCTAAGATCCCA